>CM017190.1:27121168-27163668 GCA_004837865.1 Musa balbisiana | reverse complement strand
ATTGAGGAATGGGTCAGGACTAAAGGCCTGAGAATGCCGCCCGACCAAAGTGCACCCACATCCCGCCAAGTTACCCTGCCATTTCTCGAGCCCGATACCCTGCCATGGGACTTGGCTGATGACTCGTTTAGAGTCCAATCGTCCATGATAAACTGTCGCCTAGATGAGTTCCAGCGAGAATTCCACAAGTCGCGAGGTGAGACCGAAGGAACGGGTCAGGACTAAAGGCCTGAGAATGCCGCCCGACCAAAGTGCACCCACATCCCGCCAAGTCACCCTGCCATTTCTCGAGCCCGATACCCTGCCATGGGACTTGGCTGATGACTCGTTTAGAGTCCAATCGTCCATGATAAACTGTCGCCTAGATGAGTTCCAGCGAGAATTCCACAAGTCGCGAGGTGAGACCGAAGAAAGCAGCGTGGGAGGATCTCCTTTCGCTCAAGAAATCCAAGATAAGCCTGTGTTGCTCAACTTCTGACTTTCGGCACTAGAAATCTACGACAGTAGTTCCGACCTGACGGAACATGTTGCCGCGTTCTGACCCCAGATGCCCCTCTATGGCACTTCTGATGCCTTGATGTGTCGTGTGTTTCCCACTACCTTAAGGGGACCAACGTGGACATGGTTCAGCTGACTACAGCCAGCCTCGATCTTGAACTTCGACCAGCTTACGAGAGAATTTGAACAGAACTTCTTGGCCAGTATGTAGCCCAAATCCTCTATGACCATGCTCCTCACGTTATCCGAGTGATGGCGAATCACTTTGTTAATTCGTCGCTTGCTTTGCCAATGAGATTCGAAGAGTCTCGGACGCTCACCCCTCCTTGATCATGCAGGCACTTCTAATGGGTCTACAACCCTCAAGATTCTTCTAGTCTCTAATTGAGAGGCCCCCTATGGCTATCCCCGAGATGCTCTAGTGAGCTAAATAGTACATTGCTGCTGAGACTTTACTAGCCAAAAAATGAGAGGATAATAAGTGGTCACAAGTGGAGCAAGCTCGAGGAACGATCTCGGACCCACTTGTGACACAACCCCGAAGAAGAACCGATCGACCCGAGATACCACTCCCGAGGCTCTCTCCTCTGCTGTTGAACACTTTTCACACTGAAATCTTTCTCCAGATTAGGGAGAAGGGACTCTTGTGAGAACCCAACTATTAAAAGCCACTCACAAAGATCGATCTAAATATTGCAAGTTTCATCGAGACTACGGTCATGACACGAAGGATTGTCGTGACCTTTGGAATCAAATCGAGGAGCTAATCTAGAGAGGACATCTCGGGCATTACCTCAAAAAACTGAAAGAAGCGTCTCTACGCCCTAGCAGCCCGATCGAGAAGCAAATCGATGTCATTATCAACGGGCCGACTTTTGGAGGAAGCAACGCCATAGCACGAAAGGCCTATGCACATAGCACGATGGAGAAATGATTGAGATTAGAACCCGAGCCCCATATCACCTTCGGAGTAGAAGAAGCTGAGTTCCCAAACCACAACGACGCCCTGGTAGTCTCGGTCCGTATCGCTAATGCACAGGTGAAGAGAATGATGGTTGACACTGAAAGCTCCGCCGACGTGCTATACTTCGAAGTTTTCAAAAGGCTCGATCTCACAGAAGGAGATCTCGCCCCACTAGCATCATCACTTACGGGCTTCATGGGGGATTCTGTTTCCCCACTCGGGACTACCTCGCTCCTCATTACCATCGGAGAGGAACCAAGGACCAATACGATAATGACCACCTTCATAGTGGTTGATTTGCCTTCTGCCTACAACGTGATCCTCGGCCGACCGACCCTCAACAAGCTGAAGGCAATTATCTCCACCTACCACCATGCCTTAAAGTTCCCAACTTCCTCTAGGGTTACCTGACGGTGATTACTATGCTAAAAAAGCCATGATCCTTCCAACCTCCCCTAGACCCTACAACGACTTCGAATCACCGACACTTGGAACTGACGGAGTAATTGATCGAGGTCCCCTTGAGAAGAGGCTGACTCGACAAGGTTATTAAAGTTTGGATGGCATTGCTAGAAGCGAACCAAATATAGCTTGTCGATTTTTTGAAGGATAATGCCGATGTGTTCGTGTGGTTCTCAGAAGACATGCCCGGGGTCAACCCAGAAGTCGTGTAGCATCACCTTAACATCCGCTCCGAGGCACGTCTTGTAAAGCAGAGGCCGAGAAAATTTGCTCTAGATCGACAAAAGGCAATCCGACGATGAGGTGGATCACCTCATTGACATGGGATCCATATCTAAGGTGAGATATCCTCGGTGGTTGTTAAATATAGTCATGTTAAGAAGCCAAATGGAAGGTGGAGGATGTGTGTAGACTATACCAATCTCAACCGAGCATGTTCCAAAGATTACTATTCACTCCCAAGGATAGACCAACTGGTGGACGCCACTGCAGGACATGAACTCCTCACGTTCATGGACGCATTATCGGGCTACAACCAAATTCAAATGGCACCACAGGATCGAGAGCACACTGCTTTCATTACTAGCAAAGGGGTATACTGCTACAAAGTGATGCCCTTCGGCCTGAAGAACACTGAAGCGACATATCAGAGAATGGTCAATAAGATGTTTAAGCAGTAACCTTCTGAACCCTTAAGCGATTCAACATGCACCTTAATCCTTCGAAGTGCACCTTCGGGGTCGGTTCCGACAAATTCCTCGGATTCATCATCCACCAGAGGAGAATATACGCCAACCCAGAGAAAATTCGGGCCATAATAGAAATGCTGCCCTCACGATCGGTCAAGGAAATACAACAACTCATTGGGAGGCTAGCAGTACTTAGCTGATTCATGTCTCACTCAGGAGACAAGTGCCTCACCTTCTTCCGAGCCCTGCGTCAAGTTGACAAATTTGCATGGACCCCAGAGTGCAAACAAGCCTTTGAGAATCTAAAGGCGCACCTCAGATGGCTACCACACCTTGCCTCGCCCAACCTGGGTAAGACCCTTGGCCTTTACTTAGCAACTTCAAAACAAGCCATCGGCTTGGTGTTGGTGCGGGAAGATCTGGAAGCACAACAAGTTGTCTACTATGTTAGCCTCGTCCTTGCCGGGCCTGAGGAGCGATATTCCTCGATCGAGAAGTTGGCATTGGCATTGATAAAAACAGCTTGAAAGCTATGGCCATACTTCCAAGCTCACATGATAAAGGTGCTATCTGACCAACCGTTTCGACAAATCCTCTCCAAGTTTGACGCATCGGGGTCAGATTCTCATATGGTCAGTTGAGCTCAGAGAATTTGACATCTAATACACACCCAGAACCGCCATGAAGGCACAGGTATTGGCCGAATTCATTTCTGAACTAACTCCCGAGAAACACCTTGTTCAACAGGAACATGCCGAACACACCTGGTCCCTATACGTAGATGGGTCCGCAGCCTCGAAAGGAGTGGGGGCAAGGCTTATCCTAAAAAGCCCACAGGGCAAGACATACAAATAGACACTCCTGTTAGAGTTCAAAACCACCAACAACGAAGTCGAATACGAGGCGTTGCTCTCAAGGCTACGACTTGCCCTGGAAATGCACATCGAAGACCTAAAAGCCTTTAGCGACTCACAACTTGTAGTAGGCCACATCAACGGTAGCTACGAAGCCCGAGACCCGACCATAGCACTATACTTAGTTGAAGTGAGATGGCTCGCTGGCCGTTTCGGTCGCCTCTTAGTTGTAAGAAGCTTTGAATTTGGCATTGTTGAATTGAGCTTCATTGTCGGTGATGATGACCCTCGTGATCCCAAACCGGGTAATGATGTTCTTCCAAATGAATCCCTTAACCTGCTTCTCTGAGATGGATGCCAACGGCTCTGCCTCAATCCACTTTGTGAAGTAATCGGCCTCAACTAGGAATCTCCTTTGTCTAGACATGGAAGGAAAAGGCCTAAGGAGGTTGAGCCCCCATTGGGCAAAAGGCCAAGCAACATCTATTGAGGTGAGAGGAACTGTAGGCTGGTTTTGTATTTGCGCATGCTTCTAGCATTGTTAGCACCGTTGTACGTATGACAGTGTGTCCCGATGCAGGGTTGGCCAATAATATCCCTGCCTGAGGACTTTGAAGGCTAAGGTCCGGTCGCCAACATGTTCCCCATAGATGCCTTCATAGACTTGGGCTAGGACTATTTTGATTTCGAGCGACACCAAGCAGCGTAAGAGGGGTTGAGAGAAAACTCTTCGGTATAGCTTCCCGTTGACTTCATAATACCATGTTTGGGTACATTGGAGTCAATAGGCGACGGTTGGTTCGTCGGGTTGCGTTCCTTTCCTTTAATAGCGGAGGATCTCCACTATCCAATCTGGGGTGACTTCGGTTGCAGTGACTATCTTGGTTGGGACTGTAGAGGCCAAGAGGACTTTAGTTCTCGGGAAGAGCTCCTTCGGGCTACGAGATGCGAGCCATCCTAGAGGGCTTGAAGAAAAGGGTGACCGGGGCTCGCTGAGCTTGGGTCGATGAACTCCCGAGCATTCTATAGGTGTGTCCCAGACCACCCCCAAAACCGCTTCGGAGGAATCCCCATTCAGTTTAGCATACGAGACCGAGGCAGTCCTTCTGCCCGAAATGGTGTTCCCCACTATGTGTGCGTAGAATTTTGAAGAGTGCGCATCGAAGGAAGGCCTTCGGGCAAACCTTGACCTGCTTGAAGAAAGAGGGTCGAGGCGCACCTCTGCAACTTGGCATACAAGAGAGTTGTGACCCGACTTTACAATCGTAGAGTTCATCTATGCCAAATCAAAGTCAGAGACCTCGTTTTATGGAAGGTCGAGGAAAGCGATCTGACTTGAACTAGAGGGAAACTGGCCTCAAACTGGGAAGGACATATCGAGTTTACGTAATAGTCCAAGAGGGAACTTACCACCTCGAGACCACAGAAGGAAAACCCCTGCCAAGGACGTGGAATGTCGCAAATCTCAATAAGTTTTACCCTTAGACACGATGGTAGGTCAAAAACATGAAGCATGTTTTCCATAGTCAAAAGGTATGTACATTATGCTCGGTCAAGGTATTACAACTCAAAACCCAACCTGACATAGAGATAAAAAATAAAAAATAAAAAGAGAAAAAAAGTACTCCTCAACTTGGGGGAGCCTCAGGGTTATCATCAAAAGGGACCTCATTTGGCATCCCAACGCTCTGGTCCTCAGGAAGATATGTGAAGGGGTCCAACTCCACCTCCAGGTCTAGGTACTTCGCCTTGAAGTGAGCAAGGGTGACTCAGTACCCGAATTCATACATTCTTGTCCCAACCTCGCCAGACCGAGCTTAAACCCCGGGGACTTCTTGTATTCAGCAATTTCCTCACTCTCTTTTAGGCACCACTCGACGCTCCTCGGCTAAAGCCTCTTTCGCTGCTCGGGAGGCAGACCACGCAGCTTCGACGTTCCACGAAAGCATGAGTAGCTCGTCGTCCAGAGCTCGAACTCACCCTCAACTCTCCTTTAGCTAACGTTGGGAGTCACCCAGCTTGACCTTCAACCGTTAGACTTCCGCTTCCAGATCCGTGGCGCACTACTCGGCTACCGCCATAGCCACCAGACCGGGCCCACCTTTCAGCTCCTCAATTTCTCGATGAAAGCCCAAGTTCATCTCACCCAAGCGCTCGATCACCCTGCCGACGTCGTAAACACGGTCAATCAAGGCCATGGTATAATGTTGGCTCTGCATGAGAATTGATGTTAGCATTGGTTCCCAAACGAACATTGGCAGGGAGAAGCACCGAACTTACCTAAACAAGGGACTTAGTCACCCTATCCATCAGCACCACGGAGGGCGAACAATACAGTTGCTTTGCTAGCGTCGGATAGAGCATCTCCTATGAGAACTCTTGGGTCATCGACCCATCAGACCAAATCCTGCTCTCAACCTTGAGAGTCGGCCATCTCGTGCTATAGGGGGCCCCCGACTCCTCCTCCGCAAGGTTGGCCATACTAAGGGCTTGGAAAGCTCCCCCTCGGATCGAGCCCCGGTTGCGACACAAGTCCCGCATCGACTTCAGGTGCACTGTCGACCTTTCTGAGAGACCTTCGCTGGGGGATCCGGCATGCCCCCTCTCTCATGTGCACATTGAACCCTCGTCTTGGGAGGCACCACCCGACTCACACATCCCCTGGGCCACTACTTCGCGGGTCACCATTACCTCGAATACCTTCTGGGTGCCGACCTTGGCCTTCTTCTTCGGTCGACTTGCCTTCAGCTCCCTGGGTGATTTCGACTCGTGCACCGACGTGCTCTTCTTCGAAGGGACCCCGGGGCCGGATTCTTCGCGTTTCCGAGTTAACTGTGCCACAGCCGAAGGGTGGGGCATCCACTTTAGAGACTTGAGGTTCACCATTTCTGCGAACAAAGGTTCGGTTAGTAAGACACGTCAAAAATGAAGGAAGCACTTCGGGCACAAATTCGACCATACCCCTAAGGGTTGGGCTTTGTCCCGCTTCGACCAGCCACTCCTCGATCATTCCCCTGATTGCCCGAGAGGAAGACAGGATCTCTCTTAATCGCTTCATGCACTCTGTCTCTTCGTGGGAAAGAAACGGAAGAACGTTGTTGATGGCTCGGGAAGTCCATCAGATGCAAAACCCCCACCCTCGACTGCAGCTCACAAAAAGGTGATGAGTTTTCCACCGCTTGTTGTTGGAGGGTGCCCTACTAATCTTAAAGCCACCTTGGGCGGTCAATTAATACTCGCCACCAGAAATCCGGGATAATAGTTGTTCTCCTCTCGCGCTGTTTGGCGTCACGCTTACCAGCATCGCTGCAACAATGATCGCTTCGAGAAGCTTGAGACGACGCTACATGGCACCGTACCACATATCCGGGCGACGAAAGTCCAAAGGTATACTCGTCGCTCGGGGAGTCAACCGCTGCACGAAAGCCGTGTACGACAGACCCCCAGGCACTATGATAAAAACTTCTTGCCAACATCTGACAAGGGACATCTGAAATATTAGCAGGCTACTAACTTGATCTTTGGAGGAGCCTAAGTCAGGATCCCCCTCCCCATCCCAACCTAAGCCAATGTGCAGGAATCCGATGGTAACAAAGGTGGACGGGCTCGCTGAAGAGGCGCATCCCAATCAAATCCGAGCTCGACCCGATCAGACGAAAACCTCGTCCTAGAGATGGTTCTGGACATCGTCAATTAGACCAAGCCATACCGACCCCACGGTCACGTTCACCAACACTAACTACTACACCATATAACTCATTCATATTTTAATCTTTTTTTTAATTTTCTAAACAGTTCAGAACCTACAAAATAATTTACTCGGTTCGGTTTTGTTTGTTAATTGGTTAGGTTATGATTTGGTTTCAGTTCGATATGAACCGTGATGACAGCTAAGGCAGATCATGATCATGTTCGTGATCTTAAGTTTCATAAGTTTAGGTTAAATTGAAGGACTCCAATACTTGATCGATCTTCTCAAAATCGAGTTGCGATGCAGAGACATCAGATTATTCCATGGCAGATGAAACCGCATGCGCTCTTCCCTTGGATGGATTGGACTGACAGGAGCGGCGGAATGCAATGGAACCGAGACCACCCTACTTTTCCTTTGTCACGTTGCCAGGGCGGGCAGGCGAACACGACCAGATTCCCCGATTCCATTATTTTGACCCTCCGAAAACGAAGAAAAGAGAGGAATGGGAATCCATGGACGCCGCCAAATGACCGGGAGTTAGGCACTCTATCGACGTCTAGGCTCTGCAGAAGCATCGGTTTTCCCCCATCTCCCCCATCGACAAACCCTGCACCAAAACCACCGCAGCCACATGCTCCGTCCGCGCTCAGATCTCCTTGTCCTCGGCGTCTCCCTTGCTCGCTGGTATCCCGTTGACAAGTCACGCGAGGCCAGCATTCATTTCACCCTGGCATCGATATTCCTCAAATCTTCATCAATCGCGAGGCCGATGTTGACAACTCAATCCCGCTCCGCCTACGGACGGGGTGTTGTTGGCTGATGGGGACAGGGGAATCGGCCGGGCCCGGCGCAGGCGTGGAACCGCTTCGCGAGATTTGAATTCGAAGCCAGGGGAGCGCGGAGTACCAAATAATTGACCGACTCACAGGAACAGAGAGAGAGAGAGAGAGAGAGAGGGTTTCGTAGCGATACATACATACCTCCCGTCGATGAATAGCCCTCCGTCATCGCTGCTCGCCGGTTCGCTCGTTGCGGATGGTTGGTAACCGCTGCAGTGGAAAGTGGCACCTCTCGCGGTGAAAACCTTCCTTCCTCTTATAAGAGAAATAAAAATCAAAGATAAAATTGATTTATTGCAATAAAAAAAATAAATCACATGGATATTGCTTCGCCGTGATGCGAACTTAAATAAACGAGGAGGATTTACATATTGCAGCTACACATTTACTACTATAAATAATAATAATTATACGAAATTAATATTTTGAAGAGGAGAATTTGAGCTAAAACCATCACTGGGTATATGGTGGGTCGGAATGATTGGTCGTTCTCGGGTACAACTAATGGGTCGGGTCGAGATTGGAGTGCACGGCACGAGGTGACAACGAACGTGACCTGGAACTCTGGTGGTGGGTACCACCACACCAGGACATGCTCCATGCATCTTGACACCTCGAGCTGTTGTGGAAAGCATGATTTATTTATTTTTATTTTTTATTTATTTTTATTTTTTAATGTAAGGAAAAAAGAAGGAAAATACATTTTAAGGGTTGTGTGATGTCTCAGTCTCTGCCATCGGCATTCTAATTTGTTATCGACTGAGCGGAGCGTCCCTTTCTGGTCGCCCTCTTTCTCTCCTTTCCCCCCTTTCCTTCTTCCCTCCCTCCCTCGCTTGGGTTCGGGTCTCTGTCCTCTACCACTTCGGTCGTCGCCGGCTGAGAGAGGAAAATATCGAACCTTCCAAGGCAGGCAGAGATCCGTGTGAAGACCGCGTTCTCTAAGAAAGGGAAGAGGAGGGGGAGCCCACCCGGCCGTCTGACGTCCACGATTCATCTCTCTGTATAAATATATGTACTTCTAGAGGAAGAAGAGAGGAGGTTACGTTTTTTTTTTCTCTTTTTCCTTCGTTGAATGATATGTCTTGGTTCTAGATCGAATTGACCTCTGGGAACCGAGAAAGGTATCGGATCGGTGAGAGAAAGCCGAAACCAGGAGTCTTTTTTTTACACCGTCTGGTCGATCGATTAATTCTGAAGGAAGGTGTTTGGGAAGCAGCAGGAGAGACGAGGGATCATGTGGAGAGCAAAACAGGTTGGTTGTTAAACGAGTATGGGAGTGGTTGGACTTTTGGTTGCTCGTTATGACGCTTTACATTGCTCGCGAGGCTTCCAAAGTCCCTACTTTTCCATCTAAATTTCATAGCTTTCCCCCTTTCGAAGTTTTATTTTTTGTCTGATGGTCTCGTTTTTCTGCAGCTATGGAGGAAGGTTTGCATGGAGACATCTGTGGAACTTCAACTTCTTATGGAGAAGTGGAGGCTGCTACTAGCAGGAATCGTATTTCAGGTATTAATTTGTGTCCTCAGATGACCTCAATGGATTACCGAACAACTATTCAGATGGAAATTGTGGACAAAATTAGTGTGAATTCATCTTGGTTTCAGTTTTGGTCTGACATCCTTCTCGATAGGAATCTTTAGTTTATTAATAATTTAAACATATCTGTCATTGTAAATGATGTTTAGCCGTTGATCGGATGGTGAGCTGAGTGCTACATGAGATGTAATTTTTTTCCCTGAAAGTGATAGCATAACTTGTAATATGTTAGTTCACATTTTTACAGTGATTCACCGTGCAGCGGTTTGAGAAACTCATAATAATGGTTTTACAATCATGGGCTGCTTTCCTTTGATGGACTTTTCCCTTAAAAATTCTTGTTGAAACTTTATGAGTAATCTGTTTTCAGTTCTTGTTTGCACTTTTGGCAATATTAGAGTTTTTTTGGTGGTTTTCCTGACAAAATTAGGACAAACTGCACTTAGCTGCATCATTTTATTCAAGTTGATATTTACTTTTGTCATTTTAAATATTCTTATCTTAGAACTAATGCTGCTGCAAGATTCTGTTTTGAAAATGAAGGATAATCATTAAAGTTCTGCTTGGTTCATGGTCACTTTTTCTTAGTTGGACTCTGTCCGATGGTTGTTTTTCTCATTTAAACACTTCATGTGTTTTTTTTGTCTATATACACTATTATGGTAGAACTTTCTTGTCGTTTCCTTTTTTTCTTAATTAACTCATAGCTGTTCCCCTTATAATCTTATGCCTACATCTATATCAGTTTTAGTAATCAATTGTGGACTAATGTGATTAATTTACTGAAACTATTTCTTTCGATTTATTTTCATTATGCGTGGTGAGTATTTGATTAGCGCTTGCACCGAATATACATGAATCAGAGTGGACATTCATTCAATGCTTTTGTCTTTCTCTAGTATATTCATGGTCTGGCCGCACGAGGAGTTCATTATCTACATCAACCTGGACCAACTCTTCAAGATCTTGGGTTTATGATCCTGCCGGTACTAGTACCTGCACTTGATTAACTAAAACTTCGAAAAAATGATTGTCAGTTCTTTGTTTGAAGTAACATCATTATTTTATCAATGCTTTGGTAATTCTAGGAACTTGGGAAAGAAAGAGGTTATATCAGTGAAAGTCTGTTCACCTCCGTCTTTGTGTCCTTTGCACTGGTATGTACTTCTCTCTCTCTCTGTTATTCATTGATGTTTCTCTTTTTGACAGCAATTCCAGAATCAGCATCATCGTCATTATCAAGCATGTTGGAAACTATTGTCAAATAAATTTATCATCACACAACAATTGTAGGTCTAAATTAGTTTCAAAAGCCATACTGGTTTTACTGCATTGTTGTAGTTTTTACCTTACCCCTTTTTGTTTAACTTTTTGTGCTAGTTACTCTGGATTTAATGCTCATTTATTATATAATCTTGAGCCTTCTTTAAAGTCAACACCATTTTACTTGGTATCGGGATGCAGGAATTTTTTTTTCTTATCTGCTCCTTTTATTTTGGCAGTGTATGTAAGTGGCCACATGTGCATGTGCACACACATGCAGTCATGTGCATTTGTTGTACACTCATGGTGACGATGTTTGTTCTGAGCTCCTACATTATATTTCTCATCTTTGTTAATACTGTAATCACCGTGTCTTTATTAATCATATGATGATTATGACATGGTATTGTTATTTGTTACAGTGGACATTTCATCCCTTTGTTTATCATAGCAAGCGCTTCTACACTGTTCTTCTCTGGCTGAGAGTTTTGGCATTTTTAGTTGTAAGTTTGTGTTTAACTGTTATTTCCTCTCTTCCTGGTCATCCTGTTATATAATGCTGATGGTCTTTACAGGCTTCTCAAGTATTGCGGATCATCACTTTCTATTCTACGCAGCTTCCTGGTCCTAACTATCATTGCCGTGAGGTATATGCAGGGAATAGCTGTCAGTTCTTAATATTATTTTGCCTCTCAAATAATTTTGATCTGTAACATCACCAACATCCTTTTCCTCATTTTATTTAGGGATCGGAGCTTGCCAGACTGCCCCCACCGAAGAGTGTAACTGAAGTGCTTCTAATTAACTGTGTGTTCCTTTATTCAATATTATATCCTTCAAGTTAAATAGCATCGTTGCCATGTTAGGTATTTATCTTGTTTTTTCTTGCTTGCAGTTCCGCATGGGGTCATTTATGGCTGTGGTGATCTTATATTCTCATCCCACATGATATTTACACTAGTTTTTGTGCTTACCTACAACAAATATGGCTCTAAAAGGTACATTTGTTGCATTGTGCAACTCTAGCTTCTTGTTATTTATCAAAGTTAACCGAAGCTGGACATTTGCAGGTTCATTAAGTTTCTTGCTTGGGTTATTGCTATTGTTCAGAGTTTGCTTATAGTAGCCTCCCGCAAACATTACACAGTAGACATAGTCGTTGCATGGTGGGTTGAACCTGTGTCCTGGTATTTTCTTTTTATGTTCTCTATAAACTTTCTTGATGGCAACTAGATTATGTTTCCATTTGTATGCTTGCAGGTATACTGTGAATTTAGTAGTATTCTTCATTGACAAGAAACTACCAGGTAAATATGTCTTCTACTTGATTGACTGTTATATTCTATTTTGCTTCATAATATATACTGGTTGAGTGAAAATTTTTCATATTATTTTTGACAGAAATGCCTGATCGTTCAAGTGGATCCCAACCATTGTTACCTTTGAACGTCAAAGAGAAAGATGGAAAATTTAGAGAAGATCACCGCAAGTTATTGAATGGAAATACAGTGGATGCTGCTGATTGGGTATGACACTTTACCTAATGTATTTTTTATGTAATTGATCATCTTTTCCTTATAGCATGTTATGTGCTATGTGGTTAATCGTAAAGCACCGTAGCACAGAGGTATTGTTAGCATAGCTTTGTCATTATTGGATTGTTTCTGGCATAGTCCTTATTTACCTTAGATTTGTTTCTGTAAGTATATATCAAAAGCCGATCACTTGTGTATGTGAAAAGCACTGAAGTTGAACTGTTGAAGTGTGCTTCCTATTGTCATGGCAATCAGAACTAAGATTATTAGACTGGTATATTATTCTACAAACATTTTCTGCATGGAGCCTGCTGACATGGAATTACTTGATTAAGACTAAACTTTATACATAATCAATTTACTTAAAGCAATAGGTTTAAATGTGTTAAGTTGTTATATTAGGTATCTCTTTCTTTTCTTGTAATCCCATAAAGATGATGCAGTTCACAGGTTCTAACATGTGTCACTTACAGTCAGTATCGGTCTCTTAAGAACATAGCCTCATCTGCACCTGTCTATGAAATTTTCCCATCCTTTTACCTCTTTACTATTCCTGACTGAATGCAAACTTCTATTCTTGCTTCCAACCAGAGGCAGAGAGTGCAAGTGAACGGCAAGCATGGAGAAGATGGGAACCACATCCATTCCAACTCTGTAGTGAGTGGTACATAGATGATTGGTACATAGTTGATTACGGACATCATCGATCATGACCGACCGCATGTTTCCCCGTTGGAGATACCAGCATGGACTGAACTTGGAAGTGCTACAATCACCTTGCATCGTCGCACGTCTTGGCTGAACTGGGCAATTGATGCTTATGAGTTTTAAAAAAGAACCTGAAATTTGATTGTTGCATATAATCATTTTGCTGCCGACAGCATAACATGTTCATATGCATTGTTTCTTTGTCTTCAACAATTCTTTATTATGCAATCAAAGAAAGAAAAATCTCATCTCCTGTGACTGTGTATTAGTTTCATTGTGTCGAAGCCCGGTGCATGTATCGCTTTTTCTTGTCTTCAACAATTCTTTTTTATGGAATCGAAAAAAGAAGGAAAAATCTCATCTCTTGTGGTGTATAATGGTTTCACTTTGTTCAAACTTCGTGGTGTATATATAGGGAGTACTCGAGATGGGATTTCTTTTGTTTTAGGGATTGCTAAAAATGTCACAAGAAGAGGGCAAGCTATCGCAGGATTGCCAGCTTGCAGAGCTCCATTGAAGCACGACCAGCATCGAACAAAACGCAAACACCTGGTGGAGTTCTTCCGCAGCCTCGCCTGTCTGCTAAAGCAACCGAACCTATTACAACCTCACAGCAGCTCAGCGTCATTAGCTGTTGTCTTCTCATCGTCTATTGTCTCCTTGTAGGTGTAGCAGTTGGCGATCAAGAGATACACACCCAAGTTGAGAAGGCTGAGAACGGCCAGGAGCCAGAAGAAGTAATCGAGGTGGCCGCGGTTAAGATTAGCCGGGATCCATCCGAGCTTCCCGTTCCTCGTCGTAACGGCAGTCACGATCGTGACGAGCAAGGAGCTTAAGTAGTTGCCAAGCGCCACCGTGGTGAGCGAGAGGGCGGAACACATGCTCCTCATCGCGTCGGGTGCCTGGTCGTAGAAGAACTCCAGCTGCCCGATGAAGGTGAAGACTTCCGCGACGCCCACGATGAAGTACTGGGGCACCTGCCAGAATATGGATATGGGAACGTAGTCATCCGGGTCGTCCAACAGGTTGTGCCGCGCCGCGGTTCGCAGCCTCACCACCTCCAGAGCACCGGCTGCCAACATGGGGAAGATGGAGATGACGAGGCCGATGCCCATGCGCGTCAGCTGCGTGAAGCCGCGCTCCCGCCCGGTCCACCTTCGGACCGCCGGCACGATGATGCGATCGTAGATCGGGACCCACATGATCACGGCGATGGTGTCGGCCATGGAGAGCGACGCCGCCGGTACCTCGAAGTGGGGGCCCATGTGCCGATCCATGGTGTCGCCCTGCAGCACGAACATGTTGCCCATCTGGCCGTAGACGGCAGAGAAGACGATGCCGCTTGCCCAAACTGGCAGAAGCCGCAGAATGCTCTTCAGCTCCTCCACTTGGGTGACCGTGCACAGCCGCCATGGGTTCACCGGACCCGTCAGTTTGTCTGCTTGCGTCTCTACCGCAGCCTTGTCGAGGAACCTGAGAGGGAAAGAATCAGACCATTCATTCGCTTCGATCCATGCCAACTGCATGCGAGTTGCAGTGGACTTACTCGAATTGATCTGTGTGGTCAAGCTTACGGCTGCCTCGAATGGCGGATTCTTTCTCCGTAATCTCATAAAGCAGTGACTTGTCATCGGGCAGTTTCGCTCCACACTTGCTCCAAGATGCCACCACAACCTGAGCAATGCGCGTAAGCGGGCTTCCTCCAGGTTTCTGGTGCCGATACAGGGGAGTGCCGAAGAAGAAGCACGCCACCGCGACAGCCATCACCACCGCCGGGATCCCAAACCCCCATCCCCATCCCACGTTCGTCTGAACCCAAACTATCACAGAAGAAGCAACCAGGGAGCCTACGTTGATGGAGAAGTAGAACCAGTTGAAGAAGGAGCTCTTCCTCTTCTTCTCCGACTCGTCGGATTCATCGAACTGGTCGGCGCCGAAGGAAGAGACGCATGGCTTGATTCCTCCCGTCCCCAGCGCAATAAGATAGAGTGCCACAAAGAATGCTGCACTTTGTGCCGTCGTTGGATCGCAGACGCCATTTTGGCAAGGAGGTTTCAAACCCGTCACTGACGCCGTCATCGTCAACAGTGTCAAACCCTGTAATCAAGTAGAAGACGAGCTACTTATCTGAATTCTCCACACAATCAATCCCGACCGACTTCATTGGTTCCTTACCAAGATATAGATGATCATGAAGCCGGCAATTGTCCAGTATCTTCCCAGGTAGGCATCAGCTATGAACGCCCCAAGCAGCGGTGTGATGTAGCATGTACCGGACCAGTTGGTGTTGTTCTTTGCTGCTGTGGCATTCTCTTGGTGGAGATGATCCTTCATGTAGTTCACCATGTTGGCGCTCATCCCGTAGTACGCCAGCCTTTCGCAGCACTCGTTTGCTGCAGATCAGCCAACCACATAGCGTAAGTATCTGCAGAAGCTAACAAGATCAAACCATGTACATGCATGTTGTACCAAGAATGTAGGGACAAGCTCTCCAATTTCCGGTGTTCTTCTTGATAACTGGGTTTCCATGGAGATCTGTCGTCCCATCTTTCGTGTACACGTCTTTGTTGTCTTCCATGGGCTTGTGGAAGTAACGAGGAGATTGCTGCTAGTAAGGGGAAGAACACGGAGACGAGAAGGGGATATATGGAGATCCTCTGCCTTCGAGTTGCCACTAAATCAAAACTCGACCATTGGTAGCAGCAGAACGAAAGCATTCTATTCTTCCAAAACAGACGACGACGGCGAAGACGGCAACATCGATGTCGCGGTTGATTGGAGGAACGGGCACTCATTCATGATACCGACATGTTGAATCGAAGCGATCCCGACAAAAGCTGGCTCAGATTCCTCGAGCCAAAATGAGCAATACACTTCGAGCGTGAAGGAGACTCCAAGGAAGCATTCGCGTTGACTTGGTTTGGTTTCTCTCCGAAGAAGGAGATCGCAATCGTTAAGTGATTGCGAAGCATCAAATCTGGGAGAGAGTGTGTGAAATGAATCATCGGCTATGTAGTTTTCTTCCTATGCTTCTTCTGACGAGCTTAACGTTGGATCCTATGAAGAACAATTTTGATCACAACAAGACATATTTTGTGGTCTTAAATATTCAACATTTCTTAGCCAAGATTAATTGTCTGATGGGACATGGAATCATAGTGGGAGGGAAGCGAAAGAAGATCGTAGATTCCATGTCTGAAAGAGACGACTACTAATGAGGTCATCCTAAGATACCTAACATACAGTATCACAAGATTATTCACTTAGCGATTGCTAATTTTACGTCACGACGTAAACGATATTAAATATTTTACTTTTGTAAATATAAAAATTTCGATATAATTTTTGAAAATATAAATATTGAAATACTAACGATAGCTAATTATAAGAGTTAATTTATAATTAACGATACAATGAAAATCGATAATACACATACTACTCATTCTATATCGACATGGGGTCAATTTCCATCAATTTTATAGCATTTTTTTCCACATAAATTTTGATAAACATTAGTCAAATGGCAGCAGGTCCACATGACAAATCCATCAACGTAACTGACAAGTGACAATCTGTCAAGACAATGGAGGAAAACCAAATGAAATTAGAGAACTCCAAAAGTGAGGATAGAAGACAGGCACAGGCCAGTTCATCAACTCTAAAAGGGAGAATAAAAAGAAACAATGAACCAGTCAAAGGCGGACTAGTGCTACAGTGGTGATGCGAGACCCATCGACACCGCCAAGCGTTATAGTAGGATAGGTCTGAACATGATTGAGGTACTGGAAGACTGCAGACTCAGCGCTTGAGTTCTCTTCTTGGGAGCCAAGCCTTTGTTGGTTGAATTGTTCAACCTCTTGCAGTAGTTCATCTTTTGTGCAGTTACATAAAGTGATTACCTGCATACAAAATCCATGTGTATAAGGAGATGGTGAGGGGTGAAGTCTGAGAAATAACATATGGAAGCTTCTGAAATTTGCAATTGGTTTTAAATGGAAGGAATAAATATATTTCAGTTCAAAGAACAAATTTATAAATGAAATATAAGTTGCCAACCAGTATCCCGCCAGGAGCCACCAAATGCGAGACAGAGTCCCAGTACATCATCCTGGAAAGTGAGTACCAAGAAAGTCAATAAAGCTTATTCATACGATTCTGAAAGTAAAATCATCAATGTTATCTAAAGCACCAGATATTCACATGATTTCTCTAAACATCCCAGTATTTCAAGAATATGGAAAAAAAAGTGTTTCCCTTAAAGAGTTATAAATGGAGGAAGATAATCCTGCCTGAAATAATTGTTGCTAATTGTTGTTTTCTTCTGCATCAGGAACATGCCAAATTATAACGCTTGATAACCAAGCAGAAATGGTTTGTAAACTCAAACTACGTTCCAATGTACAGCTATAACAAACTACTGCTGAAGCACTTAAAGTATGATTTCATAATGGCGTAGGTCTATAATGCTTGAAAAATTTTAGATGATACAGAAACATTGAAACCAAGACAAAAGTTTCAATCATAGATAAAATAACCTTTTGACAGGAAAATCTGGATGTAGCCCTATGGCATCCAAAGTCCCTTTGTCCATAACAAGTTGGAAGCTCCTGCCAAGTTTTGTCTCAAGGACATCGTCGACCTGAAAGATAATTATGAAACAGAGAATATATTTACAAAAGAAGCCCCACAGCTACCATCAAGTTGCCTATAGCTTCATATCATGAAGGGAAAGATGATTTAAATAACAAAATTCAATCTTAGATCCATCTATCACTAAAAGCAGGAAAGCAGAGGAAATTTATAAGTCCATATGGTTGGTATTACATCTATAACATAATTAAAGGACATACTGCACAACAGATGTTAGAAGCCTAGGTATAGCGTCTGGATTTCTTTTCTAACTTCGATCATCATGTGTCGCATACCTTGGAAGCTGGCACACCATGACAATCTATCTGGATCTGTCAAAACTTTGAGTGCGTTAACCTGCTAGTGTCCTCGATCAAACTTGTTGAATGACTGATGATAAACTAGCATTGTAGTCCAAATAAATCTCTCTTTGTTACTGTCTTTTTAAAACTGTTAATCAGACAGCTATCATAAGCTGGTGGTTGAACTCCAAGGCAATTTAGGTTTCCCTAACTTACGGCTCCCACTCAACTTCCAGCTCTATTATACTGACTGGATCTAAACTTTTTTCTTAAAGCTCATCATAGTTCTCTATTGTGTTATCTATTTTGATCATGCTCCTACATTTAAAGGCCATCATTCAAACTGCAAGATTACAGACTTTATTTGTAGTTTCAAATTGCATTAAACATAGTTTCTTCAAGAGCTTAGACTACAAGGTGCACACTCATATTAAGCCCCATCAGACAATTATTTGGATGCTCTTGTATGGGGGTGCATGATCACCAACAATTACAATTGTGTCATGAAGGAGAGGGCATACAAGAGTGATAGCAAGTAGCAAACATTGCAGGAAGTATGGCTTAAGACATACCACAAAGTTTATGTAGGAGAATCCACCACGAACAGCAAGAGTTTTGGCAAGCTCAATAGCTCTCTCACTGTAATCAACTCCAGTCAGATCATGAAACCTGCAAAATTATCAATAATTACTCTTTTGCAAACATATTGGACAGGAAAAAAAGCCATAGAATAATCTAAATATTAGCGGAGATTCATCAGAATCACTGATAAGTATATATTCCAGCTAAGCCTTATACAAATAGAATCATTTAGGGAACGAGCAGGATTAAACCATACAAGATTGCATCAAAAACTGCAGGTAAACAATTTTGAATATCGACATTTCTGGAAAATAGCTTCAGTTCTTGATCAGATGTAAAGAAATTAAATATTGACTTACAAGTCTTTGTGAGCATTTATCTTGCCAACCAGCCTTAACAGTTTGGTGACAAGTTAACTGGTATATTTTCAATGACAAGGAAAACAATCACTGTTAAGTGTTAACCAATATGTACTTGCAACCACATTCATTGATGACCTTGCCTCCACTGAATGCTGATTTCTTTGTCAATGTGAACTTCCAAAAATGCTTAAATCAATTTTCCTGCAGTCCTCTGTTCCAAAGCCCAACTCAAATTCAGGTGGTCATGGATCAGTGATTAGTGTTGGATAATAGCCCCAAAACCCATTCTGAAACCTGTTAACTTGTTGTTTTGACATTATGCAAATCAAATCTAGATGTTGAATTTATCAAAATCCGTAGAGAAAGGAAAGTATCAATGAATAATATTGTTCAACATCACGTTGATAAAAAAAAATGTGCTGGATGCACATATATTTTCCAAATATAAAATAAATGGACAATTTGAGATTAAAAGTAATGATAGCTATATCTAATATTGACTGCTTCTCTAAACTGCAACATCCTTGAAGCAAATTGCTAAATCCAAATCATATAAATAATGAAATGTTTACCCTTGCTTTGCAAGTTCCTGCAGAAGCAGACCGTTCCCAGTTCCAATGTCGAGTACACACCAGCTGGACAAGTCTCTGAAGGTGTCACCTGGTTCAGCTTTGCAGCTATTGTCATCAGATTGATCTAGACCTTGGCAGATGCTGGCACACAAGTTTTTTGTCCACTTGACAAGAATATCCATGACTTCAACACCAAACCTGCAGGGAAAAGGATGCTTATGTTAACTTAACTTCAGTGAACAAATAAATAATAGAAAGACAAGAGACTTAACATCAGGATCTATTGCTGCAAATCAAGATCTGGACATCCAATTCCAAATATGAATGATCAGATTTTAGAATTCCTGACTACAATCTATTACCAATTTATGACCAATTGATAAAGAACACATGTCTTGTTTTAGTTTCAATTGACAATCAACAGAAAAATCATTATTGTCGAAAAACACTTCCTGGATATTATTAATCAGCCAGCAAAAATGACATACGAAACTATGGCAAAAATGTTAATAACTCATTGTGATATGTATCTACTGTTAACAAGTAGATCATATAGATATTAATTCTTGATAGTCCAGAACAAGGATCGCGATGCTGATTAACATATGTCAGCATGGATCAGAATATACCATGGAACTGTCGCACACCAAGCGAAACCACATTGGAGGTGCTCATATATGACTAGGTCACTTTTGGGATTCTGCTCGCAGAAATAAAGCATGATGATTGGAACAGTTCAGAAATGTGTAGAAAGGCGTCATTACACATCCATGCAATGAAATGGCAATCCTTAACTCCAAATATGCTGAAAATTTAGGAAAGGGCAATGCCAGTAATATTGAACTTAGATGATCATCATAATGAACGATAGAAGTTCAAATAAGTTGCAACATCAAAGAGATACTCACCAAACTTCGCTTGAATTCCCATGCTCAGGGAGATTCGCAAGGTCCTCAGCATAAGTAGAATTCCAGTAGCTTTGTGAACCCATCAATGATGTTTCAACCTCATTGGCATCAGGAGCATCTTTGTCAGAGCTGCATTTGCATCCATATATCAAAACAGAACTAGTAACATTCATCTCCATGTAGTCATCAACACTTGATTAGGATGACACATTCAAAGCAATCAGTATCATAATGAACGAGTTGCACATACACCTTACTACACGTTATTGAGCGCCGATGTAATGATTGTCGTGCATGATTGAACAAAATTAGATTTTTACCCATGATGATGTAATGATTGTTTGCTTAAACCAAAAACAAGTTGAAATATATTTTATGATCAAGCCTGGAACGTAAGATCTATCATAGCATACCCACGAAATAATCCAAGCCTTTTTCTCATGAGACCGAACAATAAAATTAGCAACCTGTACGCTGAAGTCACATATACGAAGATAATGATCGAGTCCATGCCCGTCAAGTATTTAATTTTGGTCAAATGGACGTCATTGTCATGAAGGCCATTCCGTTGGAGAGCTTTCCCGGATCTGAGATTCGTGATTCCCGAGGAACAATCTTTGAGATAAAAAATTGACATTCAAATCACACATTTCGGAACAATGGAAATAAAATCTGATAATGATACCATACCAACATTGATGATCTGTAAAATAGCTTCGCTGAGAAGATACATTACTATGGCAACCGAACGATATTCATATCAAAATGTACAGCACGATGCAAACACGACTAGTTGAATCAACCGAAAACAAATCAAAAGGTCTCGAGTGCCGATTCAGAACAAAAGAGGCGATAACAGAGCCGGGAGAGGGAAAGGGGGTACCTGTAATCTGACGCGGCCGGAAAGCTGCAGCCGGGGAAGCCCTCGACGGCGTCGGCATGGCGCTGGTCGTCGTCGACGGTGCTGCCGTAGTCGCTCTTGATGGACCACGAGTCCGCCGCCACCGACCGGTCGTCGTCCGACACCGGATCGCCGGGCGGCCGCGCCGGCAGCAGATCGGCGTCCTCCGGCGACCACCGTATACCCGCCATCGATTGTCAGAGTGGAGAGGCCACTCAAACCCTAAGAGAGAGAGAGAGAGAGAGAGAGAGAGAGAGAGAGAGATCGGGTGGAGATGGAGAACGGAGTAGGGAGAGAAAGGCTGGCGTCGTCGGGCTCTCTGTTGGCGTCCGTAAGAGCTGCCCACGGAGCCCTCGAGAACGTACGGGATTAACTCATATCCTTAGCCTTATAAATTAGTATTAATAACACGAATGCCATTTAAATTGGCTCTTCCTGTGTTCTAATTGTTTGACACTTGACCCGAACCCGACTTATTTCTGTCTTTAACCCGAGATTGACCCAATTACAAAAGAGCGATTTGGTCTCACGAACCCTGGCTCATGTACTTGCGCAATCGGGTTTTCATTGACCCGAATCCATTTAGAAGATGGATCTGAGTCCGTTAATTGGAAATCCGTATCACCACGGGAAGCAACAAAGTTGGGCCTTAATGATGGGCCTTTATATGTCATCTTAGACTTCGGAGAGAGGCTTCGTGAATCCTCGCTTGTCGGCTGCTCGGGGTAGGCGCCGCCGCTCCTCCTCTCTTGTCTCGTGTTGGTTTGGCGGGAAGGTGGATCGTGGTCTACATGTGGCGTGCTGCGGGGAAGCTCTCAGTTGGGGCTGCCGTTCTTGGCGGAGGAGCTACAGCCGTCGCCATCGCCACCTCCGACGATCCATCGACCAACTTCAAGATTTGCACTATCGTCCCTCTTCGCCTCCTCCGTGATGCCCTCACCGTAGCCACGATCGTGGGAGGTTTCTCTCTCTCTCTCTCTCTCTCTATATATATCTATCTATCTATCTATCTATCTATCTACCTATCTATTTGTTTCTTGATTCGACGCGCATCACGGCCTGGATTATTCGGTGAAGCTCGAGGAGCTCGTTTCTTTAGCCCAAGAATCACACCTTCCGTCACTAGCGTTTGACGATTGGATCTTGTATTGCTTCTTCTCTCCTAGGGTTTTAAATCGAGTTTAACCTGGGAGAAGATGAGATCGGTTCCTTTATATCCGTAGCCCTGATGTATTCCGTCGCCGCCTCATCCTTCGACGACCTTCAAGAATTGCGCATTCAGGATTTGCACCATCGTTCTTGATCGGTTGGCAGATGAATTCGCCATCCTTTCTCCTTATATTCAGTTCTTGATCTTATTGTCTCTTGATTTTACACGTATGGTGGCCTCGAATTTTCGGTAAAGCTTTTTAGGAAGGAATTACGCTGGAGCGAGATGAACTTTGTCTCTTATGTCCAAGATTTACACATTCGTCAGTAGCTTTTGGCAATTTGCATCTTGCATTGCCTCTTTTAAGGTTTTAAATTTAGTTTAGCCCGAGAAAAATTAAGATTGATTCCTTATGGAGTCTGCATCCATAGAATCAGATGAATCCTGCTGCTACCTCATCATTCAACCATCTTTAGGATTTGTACCATCGTCCCTCTTTGACTCCATGACAACCTCACTGTAGCTACGATCATTGCAGGTGAGCACCAGTTTCCTGTTTTGTTTCTTGATCTTTTGCGTGTCACAGCCTGAAATTTTTGGTTAATTTCTGAAGTAAGAAAGTATGCTGAGTGGAAGGAGCCTTGTCTCTTAAGCTCAAGAATGACATTCATCACTAGATTTTGATAGTTCGGATCTTGAATTGCCTCTCTTAGGGTTTTAGATTGTGTTTAACCTTGGAGATGATAAGATAAATTCCTCATTTTATTTGTAGCCCTAGAATCAGATGACTTCTCGTAGATACCCTCAAAATAAGCCCTATGTATTTGACATGATTGATTGTCAAATAGTTCTCTCGGTCAATAGACTCTACATGATCTTTTCTCTTTGCATGTTATTTTTTCTGTCTAAGTTTGATTATTGACATAATGGATTATTGGAAGCATGAGCTCTTTCTTAGCCTGATAAGGATCTATATTATCTTTTTTTCTCAGTGTTATTTTCTCTAGCTTTTAGTTTACTTATTCCTTATCCTGATTTCTACCTTTATTTTTTATATGCTCATATCTTTTAAATTTAGATATCTTTAAGTTTTCTGTTTTAATGGTTCACTATTATGCATATTCAAAATCAATTTGGAACCCAGATTTGGGATATTATGTCTCTCAAATGATCAGAGCAGGTACTGAAATTCTGAGGAAAGATTCATTGTGCCTTTTACGTATTTCTTCCTACCTAGAGTTTCATTATAGGTTTGTTACCTATTAAACCTACTTATTGTAGGTTTGTCCCTTATTGTGAAATGGGGATCACAAAAAATTATGGTGGTTTAGTGAGATTGCAATTATGAGAGTGATCTTTAATGAGATATATATCACATGTGTAGCCTGGCAATTTGGTGGATCCTGATTAACTTACAGTATAAATTAATTCAATGACAGAAGACCTTAAGGATGAGATCTGTGCAACAAAGGCAATTTGGTGGATCCTGATTAACTTCCTGATTATGTTTTACTACTTTTTAGGGATTTTTAGATTATTGCGTGGTTGATCACTTCCTGATAATGTTTTTGAGTTGTTTACCATTGCTTTGGGTATTCTCTTCTGTTTAGTCCAAAAAAGCTGATGAGTTCAAAATATTATAGTTAGGAAGTTATTTAAATTGTGAGATGATAGACTTTTTATATTGTCCACATTTATAGGGACGGACTGTTAATAGGGGTGAGCATTTAAATTTAGGTTATCTTGAGTTGGTTTTCTTGGATTGGGATGCATTAAACTTCAAAAATGAAACAAACGAGATTTTATCTGAACTAAACTGACCACACTAAATTTGCAATTCAGTCAGTTCAATTAAAAAAAGAACTGATCTAGAACAGTGATGAGTTGGTGGAATTGGTGTATTTCCTAATGTGATAAACTGCACAAGCAGAAACCAATAGGGTAGAATCAGGTTTTACCCATCATAGTGGTATTTAGGTTTTTAGGAGTCAATTTTCTTTCTGAAGATTATATCCTCCTTGAATTCTAAAGTTTTGTACTTTTGAGTTTTGAGAACCACTCAAGCTAGCACCAAGAGACATTAGGATGTGTTCTGGCTTTGTCTTGATTTCGAACTTCAGCACAGGGCTTATCAAGTATTTATATTGCAGTGCTACTAAATCAATCAGGACTATGCCAACTAAATTTTTGTTTATTTGGCTTATATGATTCTCATTCTACAGGAGCAAATAAAAAACTGAATATTTCATTTAAAATTAAACCACATGGAACCAAATTTTTAAGCAAATTGAACTTAATTGACCAAATAGAGTTGGTTCAGTTCAGTAATTTGGTTTTAACCTGTTAATGCTCACCTATGAAGTAGTTGAATTCTGTTATGTAGTGTAGTATGATTTGAAGACAGTATGTATGATTTGTTAGGCAATCTATATTGTGATAATCCATTTTATGGATGCATTGAAATGGGTGCTTCATTGTACAAGCTTGGTAATCTTAAAAACTGTTGGTTATATTTCCTTAGAAAAAAGGAACATTGGTTATACTAATGGATATTTGGTGAATAACATCTTAAGAGATGTCACATGTTGTGGCATTCCATGGTTTTTTGACTAGTGCCACTGTACCATGGGGCTTACTCATGCCACATTATATATTTAGGGACAATGAAAATACATTAGAAGGTTCTTTAAGCCTAGGTATGCAATTTCGAATAATACCATCCGGTACGTACCGGTTCGTCAGTTGACCGGTACACGGACCGCTCGTTACCGGACAGAACAATATATACAAATATATATATATACATACATATATATATATAAACGAGGCGGCGTCGCCCTGCGTGAGAGAAGAAAAAGGCGACGTCGCCTTTTATAAAAAATATATAAATATAAATATATATATATAATCTTTTATATATAAATATATATTTATTAATTTATAAATATATAAACGAGACGATGTCGCCGAATTATATATATATATATATATATATCGAGCGGTATATCACTCGGTATACAGTATCGTACCGTACCGAGCGAACGTCAAAACTCCAGTACGATACGATATTTCAATTAAGGTTCGAAATATCGTATCGTACCGGCGTTTCGACGTTCGCTCGGTACGGTATGGTACGGTATACCTAGCGGTATACCGTTCGGTATATATATAAAATATATATACATATATATATATAAAAGATTATATATATAAGATTATATTTTTTTTATTTAAAAGCCGACGTCGCATCGCCTCGGCGACGTCGCCTTTTCCTTCCTCACACAGGGCGACGCGACGTCGCCTCATTTATATATATATATATATATATATATATATATATATATATATATATATATATATATATATATATATATATATATATATATATATATATATATATATATATAATTTTATTATTATTATTCGTTCCGCTCGGTAGCGGGCGGTCCGCGTACCGGTATACCGTCGGATCGGTACGTACGGCCCGGTACATCGGTATTGCTTACCTTGATTTCAATCCTTACTTTAAGCTATCACCAAAGGATTAGATCTAGGGACCTTAAACCTCCATCAACCTCGTTAGACTTTGGGGCTTCATGGAATTCGAATGAAGTTGGTCCCTTGTGTTCATTGGATGTTAGAATTATGCAGCTAAAAGTTCATTGAACTTGGTTGAATCTTGTCCCCTAGAGATGTCTTTCATTAGGGTCTCAATCTTTGGTAGACTTGTAACATAAGGTTACAAATATTGAATGGACCAGTATATACCCCGACCAGTATTTATGGGTCTGACCAAGGACTGGTTAAACCATATAGGTTGGTATTGGTCATTATTCAATTTTTTATTATTTTTTCAGTGCTATTGGGTAGGACAAGCTGATATAATCTCCACGTTTCTATAAAGGTACCAATTTGATAAGGTGTCAAAATTTGCGTTTGATTGAGATTTTATACTTGTAACCAAAGTAATCAATTTTTGATGGGCATCAAAGTATCAGACATAGGAAGGAGACAAAAATAAGCTTTAGAGCATGCAAGGATAAGAACTGATTTGATATTTACTTATATTATTATGTTGTTGATGCTAAATTTGGAAGATAGTTTATTGGAAGCTACCAAACAAAGAAGTTTCATCTCAGTAATCAATGGGTGTAAATTCTTAACATATAGAACCAAGGGTTTTAGTTTATTAGCACACCCCTATTTCAGTTGACACACTTTGCGAAAGGAATACAAAACCAAAACAGAAAAGGAGAAAAAATGGCAAAACTTGATGACAAATATACGAAAAGCTCACCTTCCACTGATCCTTCAACCACTCGTCCTCTGGTCTTCCCTTCTCTTTCCAGGTGTGAGGCAAGGCAGCTTAAGTGGTGATTTGAGGCAATGAAAGCAGCGAGACACTTTTACACTCATCACCTATTTTAGCACAGAAAGGTCAGTTTGATCCTATTTAATGGGCCAGCTTAGTTGGTAACGAAATCTAGATGGTGAGGTTGTTTTTCCATCCTTGCATGGATTTATATCCTGCAGGATTTAAGAGTGTGGATGCGAGAGTAGGTAAGACAGACCATAAACTTGTGAAGTTAGGATAATCAGTATTGCATGAGAAATACCAACACTAACTTCATTATCTTGCAATAACAACTCCATACCATTCCAAACAGATTCTTGGTCATGCCTGATCTCATCTTTTTGCAAAAGTACATCTTAGTCATGCTTGGGTCTCATTGGGGCATGAAACTGAAAGCATAGATGATGTGAACAAATAATTATACACTTTGGTCTTGTAAGTTAGATGCTACTCTTTTGTGTTAATTTTTCTTTATTTGCTTATGGTCAAACCTTTAATGTATGTGCAGAATCCTTTGTTTTGTTTCTCCCTGTAATTTATGCTGCTTATTTTATTACAAAAGAAGAGAGACTGATAATATTTCATTTGTGCTTCTTGTTTTTGCTCTTCCCCAAACTTTCCTTTCAGACTATCAATACTCGCTTTGGAACCTTAAGGAGGGAAGCATAGAGTGGTCCAAGGCAAAGCATGAAGTTCACAAGCGATCTGCTCATAGATTACAGGATTTGTGTTTTCGCAATGGAGGGATATATATCAAGCTTGGTCAACATATTAGTCAACTGGTATGTCTTAAATAAATATAAAGCTGAAATAATGTTCATCAAGTTCTGCATGAAAAGTAATATAGCTTGATGTGATTGAATATAAAGAAATAATAGTAATTCATCAAGTTTTGATGTGATTGAACAAATTCCTTCCTTTTTATATAAAATAATGAAGATAATCGATCTTGAAAATGAAAATTGGATGGTGAGATTAGTTCCAATGTGCTTTTGGCAGAAGTCTTATGACTGAAGCTGGTGTTATTATCTCTCTGGAGCATTAGAATATGTATGGCATCATCCTAATAGAGATCAGTATTCTATGCTTAGGTGGTTGCTATCCATTGACAGGACCGAATATACAAGTAGACATATATATTTTCACTGGTTAAAATCACGAGTAGGAAAAAATTGGCCAAAATAGTGATAACAAAAAGACTGTTGTCGTTTTATGGATTCAATGAACCATAAGTACTTGTTCAAAGCGTGAATTGCTGGAATTTTGTTAGTTCTTATATGCCAATTTTAGACAACTTTAATTGCACTGGACAGTTGGTGGAGACCTTGGTTGGTTGCATTTGGAAAGTAGCCTTACTTGGTCTTGAGATTGACTTTACTAGCAGACTATCCTCCTCCCCTCACCCCCATTTTTGTTGCACTGGATGGTTGGAAAGGCCTTCTTGTTCTCATTTGGAATATAGCCTTGGTCTTGAAACTGACCTTTTTGGCAAGGGACTCTCCTCTCACCCTGTTTTTTGTTGCATTTTGTACTATGGTTGCATACTGATCAATGATATTAACACTTTGTACTAAAGTGGTTCTATTCATTGTATATCTGGTCGTTGTATTTAATAAAGTTTTGTAGAGGATTTGGGGCTGATCATGCCGCACTAGAATATAAACAATTGCTGATCTTTTCTCAATTGATTGATAAAAAAAAGAAAAATATAGAAGAAAAATCAGAGATGCAGAAGAGAAAAATTAGGTATTGCAACATCAGAGAAAAAAAATTAGATCTCAATGGCAACAAGAGATTCATGTAGTGGATCCCAAATAGTTAGAACTTATGACTTTGTTGTTGTTATTACAACATCAGATACAAAGGAACATAGGTGAAAGATGTATCCTTTGAAGATAACTTGCATGCATCCGCTAGGATTGCATCAAACTCTTCAACCATCCAAAGACTCCTATACCCTTGAGGTTGATTGAGAAAAGGAAAATCACTTCACACTTATTCATCTAATAGTTATCCTAAAAATTTCAACTTCGTATTAGGATTAGAGTGTCATCAATTAATGCCCTTTAGGATTATTTTGCAAAGGAAATAAATAGAGAATGAATATCAACAATTTGGCTAACTCCTATAGATTCAAGTGATGATTGATTGATTCCTACTGTCTAATTAGAACTGAAGTAATGACAGAACATAGAAAAAGCCTGGAAGGGATTTAGGGAGTCATTCAAGCCAAATTTAGCAACTTTTCCTTTTCCATCGGGACACTGAACAATCGATGTTGAGCCTTAGCTTATGCCGACTGCATTAGATTTAACACCATAACTGAATATTATCTTTGTTCAGAGTTTACACGTGCACTTCTGCAGTATTACTATAGAATAATTTCACTGCTTTTGCAGCAAGCATTTCTAGATACTCTTTCTTACTGATATTTTATTGTCTATATGTGACTAATTTCAGAAATCTTCCTTTAGGAATATGTAGTTCCAGAAGAATATGTTCAAATAATGAGGGTGTCGATGTTGAAGAGATGTCCTGTTTCCTCGTATGATCAAGTGCACAATGTAGTCATTAAAGAGCTTGGTGGACCACCTGAGAAAGTTTGTTCTATCGCTAGTTCATTTTGCAATACTAGATGTTGATGTATTTCTGTTAGCTACATCTCTTGCACTCGCCTGCCCACCTCATAGCAAATTATCAAAAGACATTTTTATACAGGACCTTTTATCTTTTAAGTATCTACTAATTAAGCAATATGTACTCAGATTTTTGCAGAATTTGATCCAAACCCACTAGCTAGTGCATCCCTTGCACAAGTTCATGCTGCTAGAACACATGATGGACAGAAAGTTGCTGTAAAGGTTGGAAGATTTATTCTTTATGCAGGGATCAGACTTATGCTTAATACTTTTTTTTTCTGATGTTGAGATTGCATAATACGTGGTGCTACTCAATTCCCTTATTTTTGCTACACACAGGTGCAACACATATTCGGTGGTTCTATTTTATTGATCCTTCATGTAAAGATGTTCTCTTTATGAAATACATATAATTACATGTATTGCTATTTTTGAAAGTGAGATCTTTGGCAATCTTTCATGTTCACATTAGGGCCTTTCTGGTAATCTGAATTCAACAACTACTTGAAAATGTTGAGTCGGTTTATTTGTGCGTGAATCAAGGTCCAGATTGTTTGAACCTTTTTTTTAGCACCATTTGCAGTCAACTTTCAAGATTTGAAGATGTTTAGTGCAATCTGGATTGTGAGATAGATGTTATGATTGTTTACTTGTTTCTACTTAAGGATAAGTCTTTAAGTAAACATTGAATTACTGTTAAATGTATAGTGCATATTTTTGTTTGCCAACAATGGAGAACATTATCTGATTCATGGTTGTCCAACTTCACATCACACATTGACAGCATTCATGATTCATTCTTTCTACCAAAAACCAACATTCATGCCAACTAACATTTTTCTTGTATAGGTGGTTGGTTGATGAAATTCGTGAAAGTGCACCCAAGGTAGGTTTGCTTTTACATGTATTCCCCTTCTGTTTTAATTTGTGTTTCCACACATTTATTTTAATTGGACACATCAGAAAACATCTGATCGGTATGGACATGTTCTGACTGGTGTATCGTGTGTCATGTTCATACATTTTCATGCTTTTGGTTTGTGCTTGTCCTTGATTTCCACATTATTTTTTTGGTCAATCAACTTAGCATAATGTATGGTCCTGTTATTTTGATGTTTACTTCTTTACGAAGTCATGGGCCTGACAAACATTAACTATGCTTTTGGTAATTGATTTCCACATTATTTTTTTGGTCAATCAACTTAGCATATTGTATGGTCCTGTTATTTTGATGTTTACTTCTTTACGAAGTCATGGGCCTGACAAACATTAACTATGCTTTTGGTAATGTTTAAGAGAAGTCACACATGCATGTATATATGCAGGTTACTCTGTCAACCTGTTAGTCATTCATCACATATCATTTTCTTTTAATGATCAAATCTTTTTAGATGAACTTGCTACAATGAAGTTCATTTTCTATATAATATTCAGAAATGTTTAAACTGTGCGTACTGCTCATGCTGAAGAATCATGTGCAATTATGATGAAATGATTTTGTTGCATATCAAGCTGCACTGTTTAAACATAAATATGGTCATCAGCTTGGAACACGTTAACTTGTATTGCTTCTTAAAGTTGGTCAACTACATTTTCTTTGGAGAGTATTCTCTATTATTTCTTCATCTGAGAGCATTCATATAAGAGCATATTACTTCCTGACTTTCTTCATCGTCATGATTTCACATTTGGCTTATGGTCGTTCTTCTTTTTCTTATTTGTTCAATCACCCTTTTGCCATCTAATGCTTGTCATTAGAATGTATTCTGTAAACTTGAGTGGAGAAGTCCAATCATATTATGCTTTTGTAAGCACATATGCTTGTGTAAACACATACATAGCCAGCCCAAAGATGCACTGTTATGGTAAACTGAACAGTGTAGCATGATAATATTTTTTGTAATCTGACATTTGTTTGTACCCCCCAATATTTTGTCTGTACTAAAGTTCTGATAACTTTACCAATAGCTGTAAAGCATCCCTAGGACAAATTTTAGTGATGGCAGTGAAGAGTGTCAGTTACTCTCCACTACTGTGGTTTTTTTTCTTTTTTTCTTTTTTGTGTGTATGCTACTCATGATCTTAATCTTGAAATCTGGACTAAATTTTAAGCAATCATATCATGATTTCCAGGAATTAGATTTTTTGTTTGAGGCTAGGAACAGTGTCAAATGTTTGGACAATTTTAGAAGGCTATCTCCTCGTACAGCACAGAGCATATATGCTCCTAAAGTCTATTGGAACCTGAGTACCACTAGACTTTTGACTATGGAATTTATGGATGCTGCGGAAATTACTGATGTGACTGCTATACGAAGCCTTGGACTTGAACCAGTTGATGTTTCAAAATTAGTAAGTCTATTTAAATTGTCAATCATTTCTCATTGTCAGTCAGAAATCAGAATGTTACATATAATGTGTGACTGTATGTCAATCTAAAATGGTGCAGGTCACCCGAGCTTTTGCAGAGATGATTTTTAAGCATGGATTTGTTCATTGTGACCCACATGCTGCCAATATGATGGTTAGGCCTTTGCCATCCAATAAATGGAATATTTTTGGTAAGAAGCTTTTTCTGCATCTAGCTTATGACCTTTGTGCTTATTATATGGTACAATTTTGTGCATAGTTGATTCATGCTTTTAACCATGGCCAGTCTGCAGAAAACAACTTACAGTTCCATCAAGTATGTCTTTGGGCTTCAATTTCATAAAAATATTATGATGCATATAAAAATGTATATGGGATAAAGTCTAGGGGTGTTACTAGCACAATTTTATATAATATAATATAATTTTCTTACTGCTGTCCAATAGAAGTGCATCATATTTGATAGTGAAGAATATAGTTTGGTTTAAATTGTAGAGATATTTTCTAAAGCAAGCTTGTGCAGGGAGGAGAAAACCACAATTGATACTACTTGATCATGGTCTCTACAGAGAGCTTGATTTTTCAACTAGAACAAACTATGCTGCACTTTGGAAGGTGCATTTTATCTTTTCTTCTCAATAGTTAATATATATATATATATATATATATATATATATAAATATAATTTCATAGTTAACTTTGTGAGTTCATCACCTTTGCATATAGGGTCTAGTTTTTGCGGATGCTAATGCCATCAAGGAAAATAGTATAAAACTTGGTGCAGGTGAGGATCTTTGTGCTCTATTTGCAGGAGTACTCACTATGAGGCCTTGGAAAAAGGTCATCGATCCATCTGCAGACCATCTGGTCTTGGAAGGCAATGACGGTGACCGTTCAGAACTCCAGGTTATATATTTCTCTGTCCCTGTGAAGGATCTTAACTTAGTTACAATGACATGACATTTTCAACAGGCTAAAATTTTTTAAATGCTTATGCCACAGATGTATGCTTCTCTGTATTTTCCTCAAATATCAGAGCTGCTTAGGAGGCTTCCACGTGTGATTTTACTGATGTTGAAAACCAACGACTGTTTACGTGCTGTCAATCATGTCCTGGTAAGCCTAGTTCGTTTTTATTTATTTATTTATTTATTTTTTTTTTTTGGTCTTAAATGTGCATCTCACTCGTATTCGGCAGCTGCAAGGATCTTCTCTTGAGACCTTTTTCATAGTTGGAAGAATCGCTTCTGAAGCTGTGGCGGACACCAAAAGATCCATCTGGGGGAGCCTATGCATATGGCTGGAAATGGTGTTGCTCGAAGCTCGAATTCTGGGTCTGAGAGTCGCATTGCAGTTCTACAGCTTAAGAAGAGCGATTTGAGTTAGTTGTGACAATCTCATTTTTATTCGCCAAATCATGTTATTCTTTTTCCATGTTATTTTTATAAAAAAAATAAATAAATAAGTTGTCCTTTTTCATTATGCCGATAAAATGTTTATGTTTTGTTTTAAGATAATGGTGGTTTATGAGTGGTATGGGGGTTTTCAAAACGAAAATTAGTTTTTCAAAACGAAACACCTTAAGGACAAGAAAAACACCATGAATTATCAAATATAAATATCCTAAACAAGATTCATGTGAATGCACAAAGGTCCGCCTTCAAAACCTAACTGATAAAAGATTCATGCTTTTCTTCAACCAAAAGCAACAGCAAACTCAAATTAATTAATAGAACGTCAACAAACGATGATGTTTTATTAGGTTAAAAAATATATGTAATTGTTTGTATGGTAACCAAGAAAAGACGATAAATAAATAAGTAAAAGAATCCAGAACTTCATATATTCAACTGCAAAAATATATATTACTAGAAAGAAATTAAATTAGTAGTATAAAGGGAAAAAAGAAATAAAAAGCATAGGTCAGAAATAAATGAATAAACAAAAGCAAATATGGGACAAACAAAAATTCAGATAAATAGTCAAAATCAGTCGGTAGCAACAGATGAAGTTAATCTCGAATAACTAAATATGGGTAGTGATGAAAGAAAGCACAAGTACATGGATAAGTAAAAGAGAAAGTAAAGAATGGGAAAAATATATATAAATAACATGTATCTATTGTGCTACCAACAATACCCATTTTCCGTAACTACACTACACCATGAGGACTGCAACAACTCAATCAATCTACCCTCAGCTTAAGATTGAAACCTATACGTTGAAGATAATGAGGAACCTTTAATTACAAACCATATTGATATGACGGGGAAAAAAGTTCCACACTATTAATTTCGTGTAAAAAAGTGAATCCATTCAAGTTTTACGCTAAATGAACAGCATTACTACAGTATGAAAAAGTATCTTCATATTAAAGAAACACCATCTTAGAACAAGTCTTCTAAAAATCTCCTTGTAACTTTCTCATAATCCAGATGATTCAATCTTGCTTCCCAAAGCTCAGTGGAACTGTCACTTTTACTTTTACCATAAGCAATGTCTCCATAGTCTAACCTTTAATCATATTTCAGAATTCAAGTACCTCAGATGGTGAAATTTTGGTGCATATACTTCTAATTGTCGTGAAAATATCCCACTGGACGATTGCATATACTCTTTCAATTAATCACTAGCCAATTTTATACTCCAATCATTATCCACTCAGATATGTTCACATTTTATTACCTGTTCAGGCTTATAAGTTCACATGTTAGCATGGGCAGGTAAACAATTTGCCAGGTAATCTACGATATAACATGATACAGAAAATGACCATTAACAAGGCTGCAGAAGATAAAGTTAGATCATATGACTCTTTATCAGAAATTCATTTTGCAAAATAGTCTTGTCAACCTATGTTCTTACTAGACTAACATGACATATAAGAAAAACAAATGAAACTTACGCTTGACATGAGGCAGCCAGGCATCCCCATTAGCTCTATAATTATAAGCAATGTTTTCTTCTATTTCCAAGTCATGAAATCCGAGGTTGTAGTGTCCACTCCAAACAACATTTGCAAAAAGATGGCCAAAGCTCTGGTCCCACTACAGCTGACATATATGTAAAAAGGTATTTAGATACAAGACAAGGCAACTAGTTATAACTAACAGTCATGTTATTTCAATATAGAAAAAAAAAAAAGAAATTTCATAAACAACATGATGAATTACAATATCTGGTTGGTTACTAACAATGGACCAAGCAAAAAAAGCTAATTTCTATGAATAACTTCGGATGACTTCAAATATCTAGTGATATCTTTCTGTGAGAAAGAAAATTCATCATCCATGTTAAGTAACAATGGTGTCAGAGCCAAAATGCGAAAGAGATCATCAGGAACATAGTCCATCCAGGTATAAAATGCAGCCTGCCTGCTTACCTTAGGAGTATGTGACCACGAAACATTCAGAGACTTAGAAAAAAATATTATCAGGTACAATGTTTTAATCCTCTAATTAATAATCTTGTCCAGATTGTATTGAGATTCACGAAACCACTCCCTACCCAGAGATATTGGATGCCTGCCTAAGCAACGAATTCCAGGCCTTCCCACAGAAATGAAGCCTTCACAACTAAGCTTAAATCAAAGCTGTGAAATACATGCTTCCATAAAACTATAGATTTCCAGATTATACATTCAGCATAATGATATTTATTCATAAATGTACACGGGCCAACAGACCAACTTGTACCAATCTGGGGGTGGTATTTCCACCAAAAAGCACTGTGGTATGGTGTGGGGTTCCCCTCACATGTAGCAGAAAGATTTAAATAACCAGTGGCATCATTTAGCAAAGAAAGCTCCTAAACAAGTTTTCTTCTAAGAAGCACATGACATGGGGCATGGACATGACGCAACACAAACATGGTGATGCCCCATTTTTTAAAAAAATTAGGACACGGATACAGCGAGAACACATTTTTTAATATATATGTACATATAATATTAGGTTTACATGAGTTTTATAGTATTTATATTAAATTTTATAAACTCAGAAATGTGAACAAATGAATATCATCATAGGGGTTGAAAAAAATTAAAATTATCAAATAATATTCAACAATCTCTAAACATAATTCCTTACAAGGATCTCTAGATTTCTTTTCTTGCGAAGCATATGGCCCTCATGTGAGGGCCACACGAGTGCAGCATGGCATGCGAGTGTTCGACACGTGCCCGTGTGTCTGACGCGGTCGGACTTGGACATGTCCACCAAAAGCGTGTGTCCATGCTTCTTAGGGTTTCTTCTTGTCAAGACCAGATCTTTGATTCAAACACTGTCCGATATCTAATGTTTGAAAAAACTGGAAGCATTACTAAAGGCACCTTTGGACTAAGGATAAAAACTGGAAAAACAACTAATATTAATGAAAATTTGCTTTATGATGACATTATACAACCCACTAGCATTCCTAACTGCCTGTAACACTAATAGTACCTGACCATTTGATAGCCAGTATTCTCCCTAAGTGCAACTTCAACAGAAAAGTTTCAAATGTCGGAGATACAGGTAACTCCGACATTTCTAGCTTTTAAGCTAAGATATACATGATTTCTTTGATCCAAACACTGTCCGACATTTATTCATGATTTCTTTATTCATGAAATCATGAATAAAGAAGTTCAGTGAAAATGTGTCCCTTGCCTTACCCTTTTCTAGCTTTTAAGCTAAGATATACATGAATTACATTTACTATATGAACCCAAATAGCATAAGTACAAGAATATACCCAAAGATGAATTAAGGAAGTTCATATGGTTGATGATCTTAACAATGACAATAGGATTAAGCCTATCATAGGTTTTGTCCATATCAATAACGATCAGGACCAAAGTTCAACTTTTTTCTCCTTTTGAATAAGTACACGGAGTGATTGAGCCGTTGGGTCACTAAAATGTTATGATGTATGTCATGTCTAGGGGGGCTTTGGCAACACCAAAGTGAGACCAAGTTAACCAACTATTTGGAGGGATCAGGGATCACTTCGCTGCTAACGATAGAGTTGAAACACTCCTACTTTGATCAGAACAGCTCATAAAGAATTCAAAAGGCAGACAAGACAATTTCCTAGGGAACAAACAAGAGAATTCCTACTTTAACCGGAAGATAAGAGCAGCAATTACTATTTTGAAGAACCACTATTCCAGCTAGAAGATCAATTACAACATAAGTATAGCCTCTTTGGAAATCCTAACAGCCTCAGAACTTAACCAAGACCAAGGGAGTGATCCAAAAAAAGAAAATCATGGCCATGATATGGGCCAGCCAGCTCCCATCCCTGAAACGGAAGTGTTGGCCAGCCCCCAAGTGGTCAACCAACCATTCCAAAGAGGGACTGCCAATCCTGGAGCTCAAAGAGAAGTCTTGCCAGGATATTGAAGGAAGAAATCTAGAAATGACTATGTAATAACAATGTTAGTTTGAAATATGCATGACCTTATAAGTGAACTTTGTAAGCCTCTAACACACTCTTGGCTATCATTACCTTTGTGTCTAGCATAACAGTAGTTACTTCTCCACCTTCATTTAGTTACTTAGAGTAGATTTGGAGGCACTTCTCTCCCTCAAAGAAAAGTCGAGGTTAAGAGGGAACCAATTCTAACGCTCTTCAGATCATCTTCTCCCCTGTTCTTCTCTTACCAATCGTAATATCCTCTGAGAGTAGCTGTGATCCTTCTTGATCAATCACATGATTCAAGCCAATCTTGGAATAGATATTGAAACACTCCATCTTTTATCACATTGTGTGCCAAGATGATCCCAATTCAGATTGATCAATTTTTAATTCCTAAAAAGGCATCTATGCTTTCCATCATCCTTGTACTAAACGTGTACATGAATAAACTAGCATCTTTTGTATACCATAGATTTCCTCTCACAAGTCTACATTCTGATACTACTCTCATCTTCCATTACTCAGGTAGGTTATTGACAGGATTGTTGCCAAGCTGTTTATGAATGCCTTGCCCTTTTTACTCAACAATGTTACCAGATCCCCTAACTCTGGATCCTGAAAGGCAGTACACGAGTGGGCTAAAGGGTCCATCATGGGCACAATACTTGTCAGCAGGTATGACTTCTCCCTTCTAGTTCGCACAACAGAATTCCTCAAGACCCGACAATCTTTCTAATGCAGATGGAATTTTATTTCAACTAGGTTATTCAGTCACAGAGCTTCAAATAACTGAACCTAAACCCTAATTCTAGCAATTAAAGAAAGATTGTGATTCTGCATCCGCAACAAAAGACGATATACCTCACATATGGTTTCTTACGATTTGTCCATTCTTCCGTTGATCCCCAAGGGAAGATAAGAGGAGGATCACACTACCATTCCCGTTCAGCCATTGGTTCGAGCTGCTGCTGGACTGGGCTCTCTTTCCCTACCACGGCCAGAACTGCCAATCAAAGAGAGGGGATCGAATTCTTGATGGTATGCAGAAGAGACATCATGAAGAAGAAAAAGGGGGAAAGATCGGCAAAGAAGAAGAGAGCTTCCAAGAAAATATAGGGTTTCACTTACCCCGGGGCTCGTCACGGCGTCGTCGAGGGCGACATCCATGGATGCCACCGTCGTCTATGACACCGGATCAGATAGAGGTGTCGAGCTGCAATACTCATCCGCAAGTATGGCTTGCCCTTCTCATTCACACAACAAAACCCCTCAAGACCCAACAACCATTCTAATGCCATTATGCAATTGTGTCCAGTCTGCAACTACGACATTCACTTGCCCGAACCAATCCCTCGTTCCACAACTTACAGAAAGATTGCAATTCTGCGTCCCCGAGAAAAGGATGATACCTCAAGACCCATCAACCTTTCTAATGCAAATGGTATTTAGTCTGCAACTGGGGCATTCACTTGCCCGAACCAATCCCTCGTTCCAGAACTCACAGAAAGATTGCAATTCTGCGTCCCCGAGAAAGGATGACACGTCGCGCGTGGTTTCTTGGGCTCTCTCCCATCTTCCGTCGATCCCCACGGCAAGGCATGGGTTCTCTCCCCCTCCTGGGCCGGGTCCTCCATTCTCCCGCGGCCGCTGCCAGAACAAAGAATGTCAATCAAACGAAAAAGTGGGGAAGATCGACAAAGAAGAAGAGGGATTCCAAGAAAACAAGGGGTTTCGCTTACTCAGGCGCTCTTCTCCGGCCTCGTCGCCGTGGATGAGGGATGACTGGCATCGATGCGACCTTCTTCGTCCGCTACGCGAAATTGTAGGGATGGCGGTGCTCACGTCGTGCGAGTTGTTGGAACCATCGGGCTCTTCAAGTGTATATATATAGCGTGCGACGTCAGATCTCAAAATTTGGATTAATCTTAGTTTATATTAAGAAAATAATGCTGAGATCCTCGATTTGGATTTAAATAACTGAAGGCCTCAACATTGGATCCGCTCTCGAACTCATGATTTGAGGTCCGAAATCCATAAGATCCGATTCGATTAAAGAGGGAATTGGGTCGGTCATACTAATTATGTAACCGCGGCTGATATGTTGACCACATTTTGTTAGGGATTAAATGAGTGGCTTCTGCTTTGACTATTTGTTCACATGCAGTGGCCTTCCCCACTCGAGCTCGCTGTAGAGATAGTTTCTTTGTCTTGGAGGATGAAGTCGCTTCATTATCAAGCTGTTTCTTTAGTTATATTACACACATCCTATTTAAAAAATATATTAAATAATTTAAATTGTAGAATTATAATTATAATTATGAAAAGAGTAGTCAACTGTCGTTTGACGAGATGGAGTGGAGGCGACAAATTTCGAACACCGAGGAAGATTTACGGAAGACGACGTAGTTAAGGTGGAGTCGACAAGAGCAGTACGCTGTCCACCACGTGGTCACGGCCGAACGAAGCAGGTGAGAACCGGCTGGTAGAACCACCGGTCAAAAGCCAATCGCCATATCACCAGTTAAATGCCTTGCCAAACCATCGCTAACTTTGCCTACATCGATTCCACCACCAAGAAGTCCTCTCTCTTCCACTGTATCTTTCAACGACTCCGCCTCGTCTCTCTCTGTCTGTCTTGGTGGCAAGCATCGTCCTCCTGCTGCGGAGGAAGTCATGGTTACCCCACCGAGCACCAGTCTTCAGCAAACGCTGCAGGCGGTGGTGCAGAGCGTTCAGTGGACATATAGCCTCTTCTGGCAGCCCTGCCCTCAACAAGGGTGAGAACACAGCATTGTGAACGGTCCCACCGCCTTCTTCCTCCTCCTAATTCTGCTTTTTCTCATGCCTTGCGAAAGAATTCTGGTGTGGGGAGATGGGTACTACAATGGATCGATAAAGACGAGGAAGACGGTGCAGCCAGTGGAGGTGAGCACGGAGGAGGCCTCCCTCCAGAGGAGTCAGCAGCTCAGGGAGCTCTACGAGTCGCTGTCGTCGGGAGAGGCCAACCTCCCGGCACGGCGACCTTGTGCTGCACTCTCGCCGGAGGATCTCACCGAGGCTGAATGGTTCTACCTCATGTGCATTTCCTTCTCCTTCCCTCCTGGCGTCGGGTACCATGCCATCCATCACCCCCCCCCCCCTCTACCATGCCATTAATTAGTAGTTGGTATATATAGTTCTCCATGGTGCATGTAATACTAGAATTAATGCTTAATTAATCCTCTCAAATTGTCTCCAACTCCCTTGTATCGAAGTATTATTCTTAGCTCAGTGTAATTCAACGATGTCTTAGGTTACCAGGGAAGGCATTTGCAAGGCAGCGACATGTTTGGCTCACAAGGGCAAACGAGGTTGATAGCAAGGTCTTCTCGAGGGCCATTCTCGCAAAGGTACTCCTCGTTTGTAGTCTCTTCATCATCTTCCACAGAGCAACCTAACAAACCTTCCCAACATTAACAAGGAACAATAATAACGTCGACTGCAGAATCCTTGTTTGATGTGCATATATAAATAAATATATATGTGTGTGAGTATTTTATGATTGAGGATAATACTAACCTTTTCTTTTCGTTATGATTCATGGACTCCATAAAACCAACAGAGCGCTCATATTCAGGTTTCATTTCTTTCTCTTATTTCACGTGAAATAGATAAATCATGAGAAAAGATGTGAGTAGAGATTCCAATTTATTTCTTTTCTCGATGTCACAGACAGTTGCGTGCATCCCTCTCGTGGATGGAGTCCTCGAATTAGGTAACATAGAAAAGGTCAGTATGTATATCTTCACTCTTGTAGCCATTAAGCAAAGACAAACTCGTGAGTTTGGAGTAATTCTCGGATAGGTTGAGGAAGATATGGCGTTGATACAACATGCAAAGAGACACTTCATGGACTATTTCGATGCGCATACTAAGCCTGCCCTCTCAGAGCACTCGACTTCTAATCAATTTGCGAGGGCAGACCATCATCATCCACTGTATCAGCAACCAGCGATGGTGCAACAGATGAACATGGACGTACACGCTTCCAACCAAGAAGAGGATGATGCTCATGATGACGAGGAGGACAACGATGAGGGCGACGAGATAGAAGGCAGCTCCAGATCGGAACTCAGAGCGATGAAGTACGGCGTTGATGTTTCTGTGCCTCCTGGTTTGACGGTGGCGGCGGCGGAGACGATTCCAGCAGCTGAAGCAAGCGAGTTGATGCAGCTTGAGATGTCGGAAGACATCAGAGTAGGCTCCATCAGCGATTGTTCCAATAACCTGGACGCAGAACAGATGCCCGCAGCGCAATCTATCTGTAAAAACTGGAATTGTCTTCTTGAAGATCTTGGCAATGGGTTTCAACAGCCATTAGGTATCCCTGCAGACTCCAAAGCTCGGACAGCAGGCTGTTAACGTGGAACTCACACTTGCAGATTGTACTGTAGGAACTCAGGAGCAAGATTTATCGCCAGAAGATGCCCACTACTCTGAGACGGTGTCCAGTGTGCTACTACACAACCTGAAGCGATGGGTGGACTCGAGCCCCTTCAGTTACGTGATTCAATCGCAGAAGTCAGCCTTCTCCAGATGGAGCTCCAAAAGAGATCGTCTTCCGGTGTGCTCACGAGGGAGCTGTACTTCGCAGTGGTTGCTGAAGAGTGTTGTGCTCAACATTCGCGATCTACACTGCAAGTTGAGCGACGGCAGCTCACCCAAGTCGACGGATGGAGAGGGCGGAAACAGGTTCCAGAAGGGCGCGGCACAAGAAGAAATAAGCGCCAACCATGTTCTCGCTGAACGCCGCAGGAGAGAGAAGCTCAACGAGAGGTTCATGATCCTCCGTTCATTAGTTCCATTTGTGACCAAGGCATGCATGCCTCCCACTTCTTCTTCTTCTTCTTCTTCTTCTACGTATGCCGTTGATCTTAGATCATCTAAAGCTCATATGTCCGAGCCGAGGAGTTGCAGATGGACAAGGCTTCAATACTTGGCGACACAATCGAGTACGTGAAGCAACTCAGAAAACGGATTCAAGATCTTGAGGCAAGAAACAGGCAAAGCGATCGGAGGCTGAAAGCAATGGAGGTTGACAAGCCTGATTACGCGGTCAACTACAAACTGGACAACCATGTGGTGGACAAGAGGAAGCTACAAGCGCTTGAGGGAAGCAACGGAGTGGGCGTGCATGCGTCCGTAGTGGAAGAAGATGCTGTCCTGGAGCTACAGTGCTCTCACAGAGACGGGCTACTGCTGAAGGTTTTGCAGGGGCTTCATGAGCTGGGATTGGAGGTCTCTTCCGTG
>CM017190.1:27013668-27116168 GCA_004837865.1 Musa balbisiana | reverse complement strand
GTGCCACCTACTGCACTCCCATTTATATTCCTTCGAATCCTTGGTGATTTAACCAAGCGAATCCTGCCCTTCCGTGGCCACCGCCACCACCACCACCACCACCACCATCAACAGCTCCACAGATGGGGTCGCTTAGGTTCAAGTCCATCGACAAGTGTAGCTCGGAAGAACGGTCGCATCAGGCGGTGGCGGCTGATCTCGATGGCACTCTCCTCATCTCCCGCAGCGCCTTCCCTTACTTCATGCTCGTCGCGATCGAGGCAGGCAGCCTCCTGCGGGGCCTCGTCCTCCTCATGTCGGTCCCCGTCGTCTACGCCATCTACGTCTTCTTCTCGGAGTCAGTGGCCATACAGGCGCTGGTGTTCATCGCCTTCGCGAGGTTGAGGGTGAAGGATATCGAGATGGTGGCGCGCTCGGTGTTGCCCAGGTTCTACGCCGAGGACGTGCACCCCGAGACGTGGCGGGTGTTCGGTTCGTTCGGCCGGAGATACATTGTGACGGCGAACCCCAGGATCATGGTGGAGCCGTTCACCAAGAGCTTCCTCGGGGCCGACAAGGTCCTGGGGACTGAGTTGGAGGTGACCGCGTCAGGGAGGGCAACGGGGTTCGTCAAGAAGCCCGGGGTGCTCATCGGACAGCTGAAGAAACAGGCGGTGGAGGAGGAGTTTGGAGGGAGTTCGCCGGACGTGGGCATCGGCGACAGAGAGACTGACTACGATTTCATGTCCATTTGCAAGGTTTGAACCCAAAACTGACCTACTTTAATGGATCTAGTGACTGAACTGAGCTACTCCAAAATTGAGCATCACATATATCTACAATTATCGTTGTCTGCGGTGTATGCCTCCTTCTTCTTTCTTTCTTCCTCTTTCCTGTGCAAACGGATGGGGATGGGAGCCATTGATAACAGCATCTGCTTTCCTATTGGCTTCAGGAAGCTTACGTTGTGCCGCATGCAAAATGGAGTCCGGTGCCCAAGAGCCAGCTCCTGAACCGGGTCATTCTCCACGACGGCCGCTTGGTCCAGCTGCCGACCCCCCTGGTGGCGCTCGTCACCTTCCTCTGGATACCCTTGGGCTTCGCCCTCTCGCTCCTCAGGGTGTACATCAACCTCCCGCTGCCGGAGCGCATCGTGTTCCACAACTACAGGATCATGGGCATCAAGCTGGTGGTGAAGGGCGCGCCCCCGCCGCCACCCAAGAAGGGCCACCCCGGCGTGCTCTTCGTGTGCAACCACCGCACCGTGCTCGACCCGGTCGTCACCGCCGTCGCCCTCCGCCGCAAGATCAGCTGCGTCACCTACAGCATCAGCAAGTTCTCCGAGCTCATCTCCCCCATCAAGGCCGTGGCGCTGTCGCGGGAGAGGGACAAGGACGCGGCGCACATCAAACGCCTACTGGAGGAAGGCGACCTGGTGATCTGCCCCGAGGGCACCACCTGCCGGGAGCCCTTCCTCCTCAGGTTCAGCGCCATGTTCGCAGAGCTCACGGACCGGATCGTCCCCGTGGCCATCAACACCAAGCAGAGCATGTTCCACGGGACGAGCGCCAGGGGGTGGAAGCTCTTCGACCCCTACTTCTTCTTCATGAACCCGCGGCCCACCTACGAGATCACCTTCCTCAACCAGCTGCCCAAGGAGCTCACCTGCGCCGGTGGGAAGTCGCCCATCGAGGTCGCCAATTACATACAGCGTGTGCTGGCGATCACGCTGGGCTTCCAGTGCACCAACTTCACCAGGAAGGACAAGTACGTGCTGCTCGCCGGGACCGATGGCCTAGTGCCCTCCAAGAAGGAGGAGACCAAGGAGAAGGCCCAGAACGCGTGACCTCCATTGCCAGTCTCGCCGCAAAGATAAAGGCTGCAGCTACTGATGCATTACTATCTCCGATTTCTACCTATGATGATTCTTCTGTCTTAAGTTGGTCCTCTTCCTTGCTGTGGGAGGTTGGCTCTTGTAAGGAAGTCTATGCTCTTATATTATGTTCATGGAATCAGTATCGCGTCTTACAAACATACAAAATATTTGTAAGGATGATCTAAGGATAAAGTTGGACGAGAAGAAGAAGTAACTCAATGAACGAGGAATTCGATTACCGGAGTTGAAACCATAGTATTGACTCCGCTATTTACACTCATGGACCAGTCTTTACCATCCAATATTCATAAACCAGACAATTCTTCTAGGAACAAGTTGGATTTATGTTCTTCACATGATTGAGAACATGCATTCATGAAACATATAACAAAGTAGCCATATTGAGAGTAAATGCAGAATAAAGACAACACCTAAAGCACAAGACTGGTGAGAAGAAAACCAACAAAGTAAAATAAGAACTAAAATTAAGTCACTTATCAATGTCCTGCATGCAAAATTCTACAGCCAAAGCACTGCGAGCAAGAATCAAGAGAAGATGTAAGACAAAGCAGCATATATGTTGTTGAGGAGCTGACAGTGGATAGAGATATAGAGACATGAAGAGGTAGGAAAATGCAGCTAAACTGCTGGCTTGTTGATAGGTAAGAGGGAGTAGCAGGACTCACAAGACAAGTGTAAACTCCGTGGTCAGGTCTGTAGATGTTGAGCCAACATTTTTCTTCCATGATGATCCATAAAGCGCATTGATTGTATTTGTTCTTGCGAACGATCGCAAAAGAAGCACAAGTAGAACACGGGCGGTGTTTCATTGGTCAAGCACTATGAGCAGCTAACACAAAAGTTGGCTCACCAACCATCAAAAGAACCACGGCATGAAGTTGTGTCCTCGAACACCAAATTAACAAGAGCAACATCTACAGTCGGTGCAATAGGAGTTTATAGTGCCAGGGAAATAGGCATCCAATAAATCCTAAGAATTGTGTGAGAAAGAAGGTGCAATAGGCGTTTATGGTGGCCATGATGGTGTAGTTTGAAGCATCAAGACAAGAGGTAATAATGGCAGGAGGCACAACAACAAGCACCCACTGTGCAGAAAAAATATCGAGCTTGGTAAATCGGAAGTCCTTTCTAGCAGAATGATCGATTGCTAAGTTGAGCCATCACAAGAAGCTACACCCTAAGGTTAACATCAAGGTTGTTCAGACAAGAGAGCAAGCAGTTGGTGTGCAACACAGGAGAAGTAACGGAAAACATGAGATACTCACCCACGCCGGAAGACGTTCTCGAGGTGCTCGTCGATGACGGAGGAGGGGACGCCGCGGGGAGTCCATTCGATGGGGGATGGATTGGGCGGGACGGATGGAGGCCGGAGCAAAGTTTGTGGACGCGCTTCATACATCTGAAACCAAATCATACGGCTCCATTCACAATAATTTCGGGCGCAAAATTATATAGGTTTAATTTGATCAATACATCGAATCCGTTTAATTGGAAGGACGAATTCCTTATAATACCCCTATAAGTTCCCTAGAAATATCTTATGCCATCGAGAATGTTAGTTGCAAAAATTAACGAAGTTACCATCAAGCTCGGATGGACGGTTGACGATGGGTTTTCTCCATAGACATATCATCAATGGACGGCTTGGATGTGATAATGCTCTTGATTAAGGGTAAACCATGTTAGGACAAGGGGTAAAACGGTCATCTTAATTCGTGGACTTTCCCAAATAAGACAATAGATATTAGTTCCTGAGCCGAAACGGGAGGCGGACAATCCCAGAAACCCGATCGAGATTGTATTGAGAGATCATGAGCATCCTCAAGGCGATACAACCATCCCTCCATCTCCCAAACCCATCTCCTGCCCAGAGGAAGACGTCACGCAACAGGCGGAGATCGGTCTCCGGTTCCTGCAGCTCCAACAACGCCGGCCATGCCGATTCCTCTTCCCCGTCCGAAGGCGACAAGCGAAAGCAGGAACTGCTCGCCCGGATCGCCATGCTGCAGGCCCAAAAAGTCCGCCTCACCGACTTCCTCGACGAGCGGTCCGCGTTCCTCACCCAGTTCGCGGAGGACGCCAACGCCGAGTTCGACCAGATAGGGGAGAACGCACTCAAAGAGCTCGACGAAGCCAGCGCCAGGGTCTCTCTCTCTCTCTCTCTCAAGCCTCGGCGACTACTTCGGGAAATAACACCTGCTCTTCGCATGTACAGATCATGGAGAAGCTGGAGAACCGGGCGCAGGCGTTCGAGGAAGCCGCGGAGGTGAACAGGCAGGAGATCGAGAAGAACGACCGTGTGTTGGAGGAATTCGAAGACCAAATCGAGAGGGACCGGAACGAGGGCTTGTTCTTCAAGAACCTGAAGGAGAAACGACCCGCACCCAAAGACAAGGAAGCGGGAGCGAAGATGAAAGCCAAGATGGAAGCGCAGAAGCTGGAGGAAGCCACGAGGAGAAACGCAGGTTTGAAGGTGCGAAGCAACATATACCTTGCGCTGATGACCGTGCTGGGCTTCACCATTGCCAACGCTGTCGTTGCCACTCCGGAGGTGGAATGGCGAAAAGTCGCTGCGCTGGGCTTGATATTTGCGGGCTTAGTCGCTCAGTTCATCTACGAGAAGAGTTTATCTTCTGAGACAGAGGAACCGAATAAGGAAGAGTGAGGACCAACTGCTACTTCAACTGTAAAGAGAAATAATGTGTTGCATGTAACGTAATCCATTCTGGATATAACCGACGCGTTTCAACCATCCAAAAGTCAACCATCGATCGATTAGATTACGGTTGGTGGGTTGGATCACATTAGTTCATCCGGCCCAGCTATATTACATGGGCCGGCCGGTCGGTCTATCTGGAGACATGGGTTCGCCTATTCCCTTCCATTTCTTCCTCTGTCTCGTCGCCCGGTGATGCTTAGTGTATTTCAGAATATATATATAGTTTATTATGATAAATAATAAATAAAAATCACATCAATGTCATGAGACAGGATGGAAGGGTCGTCGTCCATGAGAGTGTGGACAAGCAGTGGGGGGTAATGTGGATGGAGTGCACGGCTGGACCTTGTTGAAGCGGAAATGGTAATCTAAAAAGCATCCTGCAAGCCTTGTCTTTCAGTGCGCTCTCGTTTTCTTGCCTCTTTCGTGCAGGGATGAGAGCATCCATGGCGAAAGAGATGCCCTCGAGTCAAATTGCGAGAGCATCCATGGGCGTGTGGGCCATGCTGTATTGAGTGGGAACGAAGTAATTGGAGCAGAAGCATCAACGACGCACGGGAGGAGTCCCTTTCTCCGTGGTTTACGGCTGTCCCCGTAACTCCATTTACTGGCATCGTAAGTATGGTGTTGGACGAGAGGAGGAGGTCATGGTGACTGATGATGGTCCTGCAAAATAATGGCAAAAAGCCCACTACTAGTTTGGGCATCTGGGAACGACACCTCACGGTCTTCTGGCAGGCACATATGGATGCTCGACATGTGAGGCAAGGATAAGGAAGCGGTGGATCCTCGACCTCGTGGAGAAGCGAAAACATGGCATGGCAGCGGTACTCTGTGGTCTGAGGAAGAAGATACTGCTGGCGCTGACAAAGTTGGGTGACATATCTTGTGTTCACTAAAGGTAGAACCACAGCCTGACGGATGTGCCCTCTTGATGGGATGACTGAGTGTACCATGAATCCTCCACTTCACATCACCTTCCTCCCACACCCAACGCCACCACCCTGTATCTCCTACTCCCACTAAGTTTAGGAAACCTGCTGTCATCGATGGATGGGTTGTTCGTTCTCGTGCGTCCCGGTGATCGTCATATAGTATTATTTTTAGGTTTATTATGATAAATAATAAATAAAAATCACATCAATGTCATGAGACAGGATGGAAGGGTCGTCGTCCATGAGAGTGTGGACAAGCAGTGGGGGGTAATGTGGATGGAGTGCACGGCTGGACCTTGTTGAAGCGGAAATGGTAATCTAAAAAGCATCCTGCAAAGCCTTGTCTTTCAGTGCGCTCTCGTTTTCTTGCCTCTTTCGTGCAGGGATGAGAGCATCCATGGCGAAAGAGATGCCCTCGAGTCAAATTGCGAGAGCATCCATGGGCGTGTGGGCCATGCTGTATTGAGTGGGAACGAAGTAATTGGAGCAGAAGCATCAACGACGCACGGGAGGAGTCCCTTTCTCCGTGGTTTACGGCTGTCCCCGTAACTCCATTTACTGGCATCGTAAGTATGGTGTTGGACGAGAGGAGGAGGTCATGGTGACTGATGATGGTCCTGCAAAATAATGGCAAAAAGCCCACTACTAGTTTGGGCATCTGGGAACGACACCTCACGGTCTTCTGGCAGGCACATATGGATGCTCGACATGTGAGGCAAGGATAAGGAAGCGGTGGATCCTCGACCTCGTGGAGAAGCGAAAACATGGCATGGCAGCGGTACTCTGTGGTCTGAGGAAGAAGATACTGCTGGCGCTGACAAAGTTGGGTGACATATCTTGTGTTCACTAAAGGTAGAACCACAGCCTGACGGATGTGCCCTCTTGATGGGATGACTGAGTGTACCATGAATCCTCCACTTCACATCACCTTCCTCCCACACCCAACGCCACCACCCTGTATCTCCTACTCCCACTAAGTTTAGGAAACCTGCTGTCATCGATGGATGGGTTGTTCGTTCTCGTGCGTCCCGGTGATCGTCATATAGTATTATTTTTAGGTTTATTATGAATTAATTCGTGATAATTATCTAGATAATTAATATATTTTAAATAGTTATTATGTGGTAGGTATGTTGTAAGTAGTGATCCATGATCTAAAAGTTATAGAATAATTCATACACCTAACTTAATCATGGGTGACATGATGGAATGAGATAGTTACCACTAGGTCCTATAAATATGATCATAGTTCATGAAACAAGATAGTGTGTGTTAATATCATGTAAGTGTTATATGTCTTATCTCTTGTTTAAATACTACATTGATTTTTTGGATTAAAAATATTTTTTTAATTACATCATAGTATTCTATTTTTTATTATTTTCTTGTTACTTCATCCCCAACATTTGTGGTATCATGCTAAGTTTCAATTTGAATTGGGCATTATGGCTTTGAATGGTAATTTCATATCACAATCTATTATTCTCATCTTCTCGAATAAATGCTATAAATTTTAAGTATCAAGATAAAGACTCTATTTAGGTCTCAGGATATTTGGGACTTAATAGAGAATGGATTTGTAAATCCACATGAAGAAACCAAGTTGAATAAGAATAAAAAGAATAACTCAAAGGTATTGTTCTTCATTCAACAAGTTGTATATAAGATAATTTTCTCAAGAATTACAACAGTGAGAACCTCAAAGCAAGCTTGATTAATACTTTAAAATAAATTTTAAGGCTCATCAAGGGTGATTATGGTAAAACTTCAAACCCTTCATTGTGAGTTTGAAATTTTGTTCATGAAAAACAATGAATCGATGTAAGATTTTCTTTCTCAAGTAACTGAAATTATTAATCAAATGAAATCTTATGGTGAACATCTTTCTGATCATATAATTATTGCAAAAGTTTTGAGAAGTTTAACTACGAAATTTGATCATATTGTTATCGCAATCAATGAGTCAAAAGATTTATCTATATTTTCATTTGATAAACTAATAGGTTCCTTACAAACACATGAAATAAAGTTGAATAGGTCACAAAAAATGAAGAAAAAATATTTTTTTAATTACATCATAGTATTCTATTTTTTATTATTTTCTTGTTACTTCATCCCCAACATTTGTGGTATCATGCTAAGTTTCAATTTGAATTGGGCATTATGGCTTTGAATGGTAATTTCATATCACAATCTATTATTCTCATCTTCTCGAATAAATGCTATAAATTTTAAGGCTCATCAAGGGTGATTATGGTAAAACTTCAAACCCTTCATTGTGAGTTTGAAATTTTGTTCATGAAAAACAATGAATCGATGTAAGATTTTCTTTCTCAAGTAACTGAAATTATTAATCAAATGAAATCTTATGGTGAACATCTTTCTGATCATATAATTATTGCAAAAGTTTTGAGAAGTTTAACTACGAAATTTGATCATATTGTTATCGCAATCAATGAGTCAAAAGATTTATCTATATTTTCATTTGATAAACTAATAGGTTCCTTACAAACACATGAAATAAAGTTGAATAGGTCACAAAAAATGAAGAAAAAATATTTTTTTAATTACATCATAGTATTCTATTTTTTATTATTTTCTTGTTACTTCATCCCCAACATTTGTGGTATCATGCTAAGTTTCAATTTGAATTGGGCATTATGGCTTTGAATGGTAATTTCATATCACAATCTATTATTCTCATCTTCTCGAATAAATGCTATAAATTTTAAGTATCAAGATAAAGACTCTATTTAGGTCTCAGGATATTTGGGACTTAATAGAGAATGGATTTGTAAATCCACATGAAGAAACCAAGTTGAATAAGAATAAAAAGAATAACTCAAAGGTATTGTTCTTCATTCAACAAGTTGTATATAAGATAATTTTCTCAAGAATTACAACAGTGAGAACCTCAAAGCAAGCTTGATTAATACTTTAAAATAAATTTTAAGGCTCATCAAGGGTGATTATGGTAAAACTTCAAACCCTTCATTGTGAGTTTGAAATTTTGTTCATGAAAAACAATGAATCGATGTAAGATTTTCTTTCTCAAGTAACTGAAATTATTAATCAAATGAAATCTTATGGTGAACATCTTTCTGATCATATAATTATTGCAAAAGTTTTGAGAAGTTTAACTACGAAATTTGATCATATTGTTATCGCAATCAATGAGTCAAAAGATTTATCTATATTTTCATTTGATAAACTAATAGGTTCCTTACAAACACATGAAATAAAGTTGAATAGGTCACAAAAAATGAAGAAAAAATATTTTAGGTTAAGGAGGAATCTTCTACTTCAAAAGAAGACAAAAAACTAACAGAAAGAGGACGTGGTAGAGAAGGATTTCGTGGTAGAGGAAATAGAAGAGGAAGAGGAAGAGGACATTTTGATGGGCATGATGAATAAAAATAATAAAATTTTGATAAAAAAACTATAAGAGTGGAATTCAATATCACTATTGTAAAAAATTTAGTCATATGAAGTCAAATTGCTGGAAAAGAGAAAAACAAGTAAATTATATGGAGGAAAATAAAGAAAATAGTAAGTTGTTTATGACTAATTCATAAGTTAATGATATCTCAAATAATATTTAATTTTTATATAGTGGATGTTATAACATATGTCAGGCATAAGATCAATGTTTAGATATACTGATAAAACTTATAAGTTGAAAGTTAGATTTGGAGATAACAAGCAAATCCAAGTAGAAGGAAAATGAACAAAAGGTGAAGACAAGTCAGAGGAAGGTAAAACACCTTGATAATATTTTCTTTGTTCTTTGTTTATCACATAACTTGTTGACCACTGTTTGATAGATGATGGATATTTAGTTATATTTGATGATTGTTAATGTATTATTAAAGATAAAAATCTAATTTAATTATGATAAATGTTTGCATGACACAAAACAAGATGTTTTCCACTTAATGTTTCAAATATTGAAAAGCATGCTCTTATAGCAATTCAAAAGAATGAGTCTAGTTTGTGGTATTTAAGATATATATGTCTTAACATTAAGGTTTTAAGGTTGTTCAATCAAAAAGAAATGATTTTTAGATTGTACAAAATTAATACACTTGATATATCTGAAGGATGCATTTATGGCAAACAAAATAAAAAATTATTTCTTGTTGGAAAAACATGAAGAGCATCTAAATGTCTTAAATTAATTTATGCTAACTTACATGGACCTATGAATATAAAATTATTTAGTGAAAGTTAATATTTTCTATTGTTTATTGATAATTATAGTCGTATAAGTTGGATATATTTTCTAGAATTAAAATCTGAAACATTTGATAATTTTTAAAAATTCAAGATACTTATAAAAAGGTAAAGTGGTAGATACATAAAGACACCGGACAGATAGTGGTGGTGAATTTTTATATAATGAGTTTAATTCTTTTTGTGAAGAAAATGATATTCATAAAGAATTGATAATACCATATATATGGAGCAAAATAATGTAGTTAAAAATAAGAATCGAATTATCATCGAAATGACAAGAAGTTTGCTTAAAGAAAAATACTTTCCAAATCAGTTTTGGGCAGAAGCAGTTGCAACAGTAGTTTATTTATTGAATATTTTACCAATAAAGGATGTTATGAATCAAACTCCTTTTGAGACTTGGTATGGTATGAAACTAAGTGTAAAGCATCTAAGAATTTTTTATTATATTTTTTATGCTTTGATAAATTCATAAAACCATCATAAGCCTGATGAAAAATCTGAAAAATATATCTTAATTGATTATTCTTTGCAATCTAAACTATATCAATTGTATAGTACTATTACTGGCAAAGTTATTATTAACAAAAATATTGTATTTGATGAAAGTGTAAGTTAGAATTGGGAGACCAATAAAGGTGGATACAAATTCAAATTCTAACAGAACTAGACACTCTACAGAATCAAGTGATAGATCCTGCTCCAACGAGTTCATCGTCAATCTCACCTAATAACAATTTAATTTTGATTCCTTAGATGAAACCCCTCTAGGAAAATTCAAATTACTAACAGAAATTTATAACCCAACATTTGTTTTGTTCATTTCAGATCCTATAACTTTTAAAGAAGTGGTTGAAAAAAGGAATATCGAAAAGCAATAAAGAAAGAAATCAAGTCAATTGAGAAGAATGAAACCTAAGAAGTAATGCATTTACTAAAAGAAAAGAAAGCTATTAGATTAAAATTGGTGTTAAAAATAATATTTAATGTAGATAAAAGTATCCAAAAGCATAAGGCTCGGCTTGTAGCACAAGAATATTCACAATATTAAGGTATTGATTTTGATGATAGTTTTTCTCCAATTGCTATATTCAAAATCGAGAGAGCTTTCTTAATTGTAGCTGTTTAATTGAGTTGGTCTGTTTATCAATTTGATGTAAAATCTGATTTTTAAATGAATATTTATACAAAAAGGTTTTTATTACTCAACTTGAAGGCTTTTTGGTTAAAGGACACGAAGAAAATGTGTATAAGCTAAAGAAAACTGTTTATGGGCTTAAACAAACTCTAAGGATATGGTACAGTAAAATTAATTATTATTTTCATCAAAATAGATTTAAGAATGGTAATAATGAACCTAATATTTATCTAAAGAAGGGAGGTGAATATAATATTCTAATGGTTTGCCTTTATGTTAATGACATTATATATATGAGTTCATCTAACTCTTCTGTGGTAGAATTTAAAAAATGCATGATGAATAAGTTTGAAATGTTAGATCTAGGTTTATTATATTATTTTATTAGATTGGAAGTGAAGCAAGGATCAGATGAAATTTTTATTTCACACAGAAAGTATGCAATGGATCTACTCAAAAAAACTTAACATGATTAATTATAAAGCTGTAGCAACACCCATGAATTCAAATTAGAAATTGAAACTTAAAGATGATAACAAATGCAAGATACTATAGAAGTTTGGTTGGAGGTTTGATTTATCTAACTCATACTTGATCAGATATGACATTGTCTGTTGGTATAGTATTCAGGTTTATGTATAGCCCAAGCAAACATCATCTTACAGCTGTTAAAAGAATTCTACGTTATATTGTTGGAACTACATATTATGATTTTCGGTATTCTCATAATTTTAAATGTAAATTATTTAGTTTCACTGATAGTGATTGGGCAGGAGCTTTAGATGATAGAAAAAATACTTCAAGCAATATTTTTAGTCTCGAATCAGGAGCTATATCTTAGAGTTTAAAAAAGCAAACAACAACTACGTTATCGACATCAGAAACAAAATATGTAGCTGCAATATCAGTAGCTTGTCAAGAAATATGACTTAGAAGACTTTTTGAAGATCTTCATCAAGAACAAAAAAAAGCAACGAAAATATTTTGTGACAATAAAGCAACAATTGCAATGACAAAGAATCCAACATTTTATGGAAGAACAAAACATATAGAAATACGCTATCATTTTATCCGGGATCTTGTAGCAAGTGGAGCCATAGCAATAAAGTATTGTGGAACAAATGAACAAATTACGGATATCCTCACCAAGTTACTTCAAATTCAGAAGCATATTTATTTCATGTCTCCAATCGGCGTATGTGACTATGAATCAAGATAAAGTGTTGAGAATTGATTCATAATAATTATCTAAGTAGTTGTCATATTATATGTAGTTATCATGTTCTAGGCATGTTCTAAGTAGTGGCCCATGATCTAGAAGTTATAGAATAGTTTCTACACCTAACTCAATCATGGGTGACATGATGGAATGAGGTAATTATCACTAAGACATATAAATAGGACTATAGTTCACGAAACAAGAAACAAGATGGTATACATGCACTTGAGAATATCTTACAAGTGTTCTATGTCTTACCTCTTATTTAAATATCATATCAATTTTTTAATTAAAATATTCTTTATAATCGAATCATAATATTTTATTTTTTATCGTTTTCTTACATATTCTCCTTCCGGTCTTGGACAAACGAGCATGGCTTGGTCACAACAGCAAGGAACTTGTTTATGAGATCTTTCATGGAGAAATGCACCATGAAAGGAACCGGTGCACCGAAGACATGGGATGGATAGGACTGTTCTTATACGATTCTTATGCTGCACACAGCTAGTAAATCAAGGCCACGGGTAGCACCAGTTTATGCCTAGAACAGCTACTGGGACACAGGTTAAGGACCACACTGCTCAAAGAATCCATATTTTAACTCTACTGGAACTCTAGAGAATAGAATGGTTAGACAAGTAGTAAGCTTGGTGGGGAATCTAATCAATGGTGACGTGATTGAAGTGAACAAGAAAGAGGTTGCTTGATTGCAATCTAACTTGCTTTCTATACTTGATTTGTCATGTTAAGATAACACTCAAGTCATAATTCTAATTATAGCCCCAAGCAAAAACAAAAAACCTACATTGGTCATTACAAACTCCACCTGACCATTGTGGCATTCTAATGTTGTAGTCATGTTAGGTCAATTCAGAAACAAGAGAGCCTAGAGAGTGAGGTGTGCATCCTCTCTATATGTATCCCACACTGCAAGGAGAGCCTCCCATGGTCTTCTTTCTCTAATTGGGACTTGGGGTACTTAGAGAGAGAGAGAGAGAGAGAGAGGAGTTGAATTGTTTCACTTGCAGAAACTGTGGCTGCAGGGAGCATCCAAAGGGATCGCATTGATCCCTTGAGGCACGTTTTCTTCATTGACAGTAATCGGATCATGCGATCTTTTTGGATACCTCCTCCGGCCACTTTTACTATCCACTGGACTTCCCTCTTTGTTCTTCCATGGAGAAATCCCTGCGTAGGTAGGTTCGAGCAGGCTGCTGACTGTCTGAGAGTAAGATTGCTTCTGAGGAATCTGCATGCCTTCCTATTCTTTCTGCTACTGATTAAACGGTCTTTTTCCTTGCCATCATGTATATTTTTCTTTCTTTCTTTCTTTCTTTCTTTCTTGTGCATCAGATACCCCAAGAGAAGTCATCTCCAGAGGAAGTTGATAGGGAGAACATGCATCATCGATTATAAATAAGCGTTTGTTTCACTCATGCTTCAACAGGTTCTCTGAGCATTTACTGGAAGAAGAACTTGATGCACTGCATGATGGCCCTGCAAAAAGTTTTTGGATTACTGTTGAAGGTCACAAGTACTTGTTCTAAGTTTCCTGCTACCTACATGATTCTACACAACAAGTATATTGATGTGTTGAGAGCTCATAATTTGTTGAGGACTTTGATGAAGAAAATTTCCACAATTTTTTGTTGTTGTTCATAATTATTTTCCTCTGTTAATACACAAGGATTCGATTCGAAAGAATCAATAAAAATAAAAAAGTGCGGTGCCGAAAAAGAAGAAGAAGAAGAAGACACTCAATTCTTTCTTATGAGCTCTATATTATGGCAGATTATATATGTATATGATGATAAGCATTAAAACCTTTAAACATTGAATAATCTACTTATTTTGAGAGTGGTATATTTCTTGGTTACAGAACTTGAGCAGACTCTTAAAAATCCCATGATTTCTTCAACAATTATCTTATTTGTCATTACACATACCACATGAAATGTTGATCCTGATCACCATCACTTTTGCAACATTAACCATGCTGCAGTTTGCTTTCATGAAGAACATCTGGCTGCCTTCTTTTTCAATGAGGAAAACAGATCATTATCATGCCTGGTGTGATTTTATCCTAAAGGGAGAAAGGAGAAGAAAAAGGGAAAGAATGTCACCATTCAATGAGAAATTGGGGTGACAAGTTTGGGTTCCACTAATCATTCATTCATTGTGAACTCATGCACAAAAATTATGACTTGAATTCATGGCAATTTCATTTCCTGTTATGAAAGAAAAGGGATGATCTGAGTGCTAAGTAAGAGTTGCTTCAACATCAAGGATATGAGTAAAGAAACCAAGAATCAAACATGCTTCTCTTTGGGGTGATCTCAAAAGAGCCACTCAGTTCTGGATGCCATCAAACAAAGAAGCTTAAAGAATTGTTACAGAGAAAGAGGGATGCACATCAGTGTCTGATTCATATACCATACCACATATTTGTAATGGAAAGAGGGATGCACATCATTATATAGTTATTGCATTTGGTCTAATCAGTGTCTGATTCATATACCATACCACATATTAGTCAATAAGAACTTTCAGCATGATTATACAACATTGAAGAATATGTTGATGACATCCTTGTCAAGAGTATCAAGACAACCAAACCCACAAGAAACCTTCTGCACAAGAATCCCAACAAATGTGCACTGGCATGACCAGAAAACACTTTTAGATTTTCTGCTGGGAGTGGCAATGAATTGAATTTTGAGAAAATCTAAGTCATTTCAGAAACTACCTCAATAAAAATGTTCAAGTATACGGACGATAACAAGACTCGGAGAACATCTATAGTTATATAGTTGATATATTAGGATGCTCGAGGAACCAATGAAATGACAATAATACTGTAATTCTGAGCTAAAATAGTTTCCTCATCTGTATTACTGAGAAAATCTGAGCTTCTTTACATTGAGAAGCCATATCCATAAGATAGAGAAATTGCTTGGTGAGATGGAAGTACCTTATTTCCCGGTGTACTACTATTGTTTTCTGTATAGACTGACTATGGACGCAACTTTGTTGTGCTCCTTTCTTTCACCTCTACCACGATGAACAGCTAATTGAGGAAGAAACATCTTCACAAGTACCACGAACCAGTCTATAATGTACCATGGAGACGATTAAGCCCTTCCAACGGGAGAAAGAGGGGGATGATTTGGTACATAGCTAGCATGATCACCTTGGGCTCTAAGAGCTCTCCCTAACTGACCAGAGACATCATGTTCCCGAAAGCTTTTTGGTTCTGCTGAATAATTGTCAGGTTTCCTGCCATGATGGATTGCTATGCAGATTGCAAAAGCCTGAAGCAGAGAAATGGAAGATAGATGATCGACAGCATACCGTCCATCTCCGAAAGAAACCATGCTGAAGGCATGTCTTTTTTCTTGAGATCCACCCTAGAAGAGCTTAATTATCAGCATTATCTACATCAACACCAATGCTACAAGAAAAACAACATAGAATATGTTTGGAAAGAGGAACAAATGACTAGCCAAGTTGCTATACCTGAATGAATAATTCAAATCTGTAAGTATGGTCTGTGGTTTGACGATCTTGGAACTTGTCGGTAAGAATGGTTAGCTTGCAACCCTCATCCCAACCACCACAATCACAAGCTCCTCCTGATCTCCATCTTTCTATCAGAGGTGAGGGCTCACCATCGGTTGACAATCCATGAACACCACTTGGAAGTATGACAGATATACCAGATCGATCTACAGAAACATCATGCCGATCGGTCTGCAAACGTTTCTCTTCATTCGGAGCACTTTGATTATTTTCTGAACTTGTCGATAACCGACTTCTGAATTCAGTGCAGCGCAAATTACCGATATTTGTACTTTTTGGCCTATCCAGTGGTAAATTAACGACGACGGCAGCCAGCTCAATCTTAATTGGATTGTCAACAGGTTTGTGAGATGTTGGTGCCGGTTCGGCACCAAACAGATTAAACTCTCTCACGACATGAGAATTGTCGTACTGGTAGCTCCTCAACTTGCAAAGTGAAACCCTCAGCTGGCCAACAACATTGGAGGTCAGCTGATGCTTCTTGCCCTTACTTACAGGGTTGCTCCAGAACATGCTTTTCTTCTTAGTGTCTTTAATGGAGAATAACTTATACATGCACTCAAGGCCATCATCATCATTGCTGACACTTCTCATTGTTGTCGTCGCTGCCAGTACCTCACCGTCGCAAGACGAGATTATAAACGAAGGACATCCATTTTCCCAAGCAAGTTGAAGAAATGCTTGCTTCACTGATGCCACATGCTTTTCATCCTGATGTATTCCTTTACCATTGATGGACAATCTATCTGAAGCATTCATGCTTCTCCTAGGCTGGCATGTAGAATCAACACTTGTTTTTGATGGCTTGTGCAATCCATGGAATGCTTTGACGGTTCTACTTAGTTCACAGGAACCGCGACCCGGTAAGGCTGCAGCCATCCCAGTCAAACGAAGATTGTTCTTTGGCTTAAATAGAGGATCAAGTATCCTCCTCAGTGGGCTTTGCCGGCCTTTGTTATTTCTGGTTGCTTGATCTCCCTGTGAATTATATAGATAAGAAATTGTCTCGAATTGTTCTTCGGATGAACCCTCCTTCAAACTAGAACTTCTGCTCATTTGGCTTAAACCAACACTAGTTGGATGGTCAGATGATTTCTTTCCTGTCACAGCCATAGCTTTTGCCCCAGATTTTCTGGATTCTTGGATTGTATTAACCTCAAGTTGCTTGCAAGGATCTCTAGGAAGTAATTTCTTGTCCCCATTTGTGCGTATGGATTTATCAGTTGGTCCTGAACTTTCTGACAGAAGAGTGCAAGATATATCAGGTTCATCATCCAGAATTGTACGTGGGAGAGGGCATGAATGCGGAACATGAGGATACTGTCGGATGATCTCAACATCTTCAGCTAAACTGCCTGAATAATTGTTGTCATTCCTCTCATCCAGCCAGCCATCACTAGTTAATGGGGAATCAGAATTAAGACATCCACCGGCCACACTCTGTCGAAGATAATCCCATCCTACTCTCCGATCCTGGGATAACCATAGCATATCATTGGCTATGGGAAGGCTATGAGGGTAGTCCTGTGACATTTCTGCTTTCATCAGACTACTGTTTTGGTCCTCCACCGCAGGAGAGTCATCAATCTTACATCCTGAAGGCGAAGTTGCAGAATGCAGAGCTACGCATACTTCACCTGAAATGGCTTGTGAATCCAAATTTTCATTGTCATCCGTGCCAAGTTTGTGGTCAACGATTAAACAAAAATCTGCATCGGAATGTCTCTCATGCTGGGCAGGAAACTTAGAAGAAGAAGAGATTCTTGAACCACAAAAGCCGCCATTTGTACGTGCAGAGCTTTCTTTCTCGTACATCTTAATTGAACTGTCCATAACAGGTGGTTTCTTACGATGAAACGCTGAAGGAGATTTCTTCCCTCGAGAACTAGACGTGGTTCTACAAGATTGGTTTGAAGAACCAAATGTAGAAAATGCTGATGACATGGTGCTACTAGATGCAGAGTCTCCACCACCCACATCTGTGACACTTGTTTGGTGGTATGCCCATCTCTCAAGAAGCCCCCAATCCAGTACTCCAAAGTTCAGTGCCTTTTCATGAATATTGTCTCCGTTCTCTTTGCGCTGAAGATAACAAGGTACATTCGACATGTTCTTAATTGGTCCTTCAATCCCGATCGCATTCCGACTAGGCCATGGCTTTCGATAATTCCCCAAAGGTGAGACACCCGAGTTTTTGTTCACCTCATGCCGAACTTTAGCTGTTTGTCTAGGAAGCCTTTCAGTTTTGAGAGTTCCAACCTTCTCTAACACATCAGCATTCTTGGTTTCACTCGAGGGGAGACCTTTCTCCTTGGATGATTTTGAGGAACGGTGCTGAAGTGATCTCATCTTCTCACTCTGATCGAATCCCATTTCTATCATTCTTTCATCCTTTGCGTTGATGGTTGTTCTTGACTGCAGCTAGCTTCTTAGCATGAAGCAACAGAAGTGGTAGCAATTAACTCTCACAGCAAGACAGTGTACTCTGTTCTCATGAGTTTCATGTCCTCATGTTGAGGGAGAAAGAAACTTCACATTGAATCTCTTTCGGTATGACAAATGCAAAATGCTGCATACACGTAAGAAAGATCAGCGTCCATAAGCTGCTCAAGTAGTGATAATAACTACAAGAAAGAGTACTACAATCAGAAAATGAGGCATGATTTTGACACGATTCGGTAGCAAAAAGGGAAATTTGAGACAAAATTGCATGTCATCACAGTGGTGTTGATTGCTAAAAACTGATCTAATTCAAGACTAAAGAACATAAGTTCCTTACACAAATCACTATCAAATGCTTCGTTTCGTTCACAAACCAAAGATGCCAAGAGGAGACGCAGCAGTAAAAAAAAAGAAACCTGATGAAAGGAACAGGGTGTCTCCACCGCCGATGGCCGATGAACTCGGTGACTAACCCCTATGTTCAATCGGCAAGCTCGGGAGCACCAGACCACAACTTTCTTATCTCTATGAACAATCCAAAGGTGCTCGAACTGTTACCACCAAAAAATTGCTTTGATTTGAGTGGCTATCACCCATCGGAGAAAGAAAGAAAGATACACCAGCAACAGAAACTACAGTACCATCCTCACCAGACCTGCGCATCGTACCTAATTCAATCCGGAAATCAAACTTGACAGAGCCAGATCAATTTCCCTACACAAGAGCCATGAATGAAAGAACGACGGCAAATCGCAGGGGAAAGCATCGTCTCATAGATCACCATGTGCTAGTAAGCAAGCTAGAGACTGACGACCAGACATGAGCAGCCATACGAGAACAGAGAATGGGGGGGCCGTACCAGCAAGAAGAAGAAGAAGAAGAAGAATTGCCGAAGTAGATCTGCCTTGCCCCGTCTCCTGGGTCACATCGAAGAGTGTAGCTGGCATCAAGGTAGCCTTGGTCGTAAAGTAAGAGACTTACCACCGCAGGTGCAAGACCAAACCAGAGAGAGAAGCGCAGGGGGGGGGGGTTGGGGAACCCGCGATCGCGGAGGGAATTAGGGAGGGGAAGCGGCAGGTGGCGGCGGTGGGCAAGAAAAGACGTGCGGCCCGTCATGCGACCGCGCCTCGTCGTCCTCCATCTTCTATGCGGACGTACCCCATTGCGGTCAATCCGTGGTGGGTTCGGTAAGCAAAGGGGAATTGCCAATGATTGCTTCGATCACAATGAAGCACGAATGATTGCTCCCGTCCTCTGCAAGTAATCGCTGTAGGCTTTATCTTCTTTAGCGGCAAATCTCGATAGGACCACTCCATGCAAAGCGCTGAACAAAGAGGCAGCTTTGATAAATGGTCGCTCAAAAGGCCGTTCAGCGCTAATCTTTAGTTCAAAGCAAAGCAAGAAGCCAAAACAAAGCTTTGGTCTGTCTATGCGTGGATAGGCGACGATGCCACCGCGCGAGCTTGCAATCATCCTCTTCGCTCCCGCCTACAAGAATCCAAGGATCAAAAGGGCGGTGGGATGTGCGATCACAAGTGGGTATGAGCTCGATCTTGTCGAGATATAACTTATGTGACATGGAGAGTATGTTCCGATGTAATCTCTCGAGATGACAAGTCAATATTATAACAGTGTTGATGTCATGTAAGCAGATGCCATCCAAATATTATTTCCAAAATTAAGCTTGGCTCTAATAATTGCATCACATTTGAAGTTGACTTTGGGTCAAATTTGACTTGACATTATTGGTGTACACAAGATTTATGTATACAAAATTATTAATGCAATGACATTATTGTTGTGGCCTCGATGGAGCTCACATGCACTCATGCATTTATGCCACGTAAATGGGAGACATGGTTGGCCATCTCGCTATCACTATGTGATCAACACCAGTATATTAATGTACATCGATGAGGTTATTTTGGTACTGACACTCTACAAACCTCATATCATAATTATCTTTCTTTCTTGAATTAAAGAATGATAGTTTCAGTTATTGGAATTTACCTTTAAAAATTATGATGTTTCAGTTATTTGGGAAAAATAATATGAATAATTTTTTTAGTCGTCGATGTCAACTATATGATTTTTTCTTTTTTTTTGTTATCGAGTTCAATTGTTCTCGATAAGGGGTTCTAACACATGAGAAATATGATATCATTCTATCTCATCTCAGTCTTACATTCCTTATCTTTGAATTGATATTGATATAAGCATCAAAGGATCTTTGTTGAAAATATTTCAAATAATTTTTTGTAAAACTAGTCATTAAACTACTCATCTCCCTTTACCAAACTTGTGATAACTTAAAAGATAATCTTATGTTAGATCCGAATCTATGACATGTCGGACAATCCTCCGAATCAGCCGTTCTTAAATCTCATGGCCCATAAGGGCCCATTGCCCATCCAACGACCTATTGGACTTGGCGCAATTATTGAATGGAATTTAGGCCCACAAAACCTTTTACATTTCCCACCTCCAACGTTGTCGTTATTCTATATATATATATATATATGCGAGTGGGAGTTACCCTAGGCAGAGGAGGCGAGCGCTTACTGCTCACGCGTTGGAGCCGAGGCGAGCGCCCGGAGAAGAAGGGAAAGGACGATGTCTTGGCAGACGTACGTTGACGACCATTTGTTGTGCGACATCGACGGCCAGTGTCTCACGGCCGCCGCCATCGTCGGCCACGATGGCAGCGTCTGGGCCCAGAGCGACGCCTTCCCTCAGGTATCCTTCCTTTCGCTTCTCCTAGTAGCTTCGCTTGATTATCCTGCCCGTCGTTCTAGTTAGATTCGATCGGATCGTGTTGTGATCTTTGGATCTGGCCGATGATGATTGGAGCCGGAGATCTATCTTTGGGTCCTTTTTCTTTGGTCGGTGGTGAAAGTGACTGGGGAGGGGTTTTCTCTATCTGATCGAGGACTGTTGGTTCGTCGTAGATTCGATCCGCATGGGTTGTGATTTTCCTGTCGACGAAGAATTTGACTTCATGGATGTTGGCAAGTGTCCGATCATGCTTTTTAACTAATCCATTGCTTGTCGGAGCAACGGGAAATTTGCTGGGAGGGATTGGATGGCAGATCAAATCATGTGACTTTCTTACATCGCATTAAATTTTAGGTGTTAGTTTCTGCAGGGATTACCAACGGTGATTCGAGAGGGAATCTAATTCCGGATTTCATGCTCCAGTGACATTAGTTGTTGCATTCGTTACTGTAAGATATTAAGCTTCGGCTCTTAGAGGTCAATACAATTTCGAAACGTGAGCAATTTTGGTTCATTGCAAATAAGCTTATTGTGAACTTCCCTAATATAAGTGGGAGAGATTATAACACTCCAAATAGCTTCACATTGTATGTGGAAAGTGAATTGAGTTGGCGTATAAGAGCTAGATGAGTTTTACTAGACCTATCAAGTTAATGAGTTAGTTGTCTCATCAAACGGTATCATGACAAATGGTATTAGAACACACTTAGTATTAATCATGTTGAGGAACCCAAATAGGAAAGAGCTAGATACATGTGGATATGGCCAGAGAGACATCACTATGTGAAACCACCAATATGTTGACCCTCAAGCTGCACCGAGGTTTGATTCTAAGATATGTTGGGTCTTGACAATGATGTGAAGCCCTAAGTGATGAATATTGCAATACCTCAACTTTAGTTTGAATTGAATTGGTCTATGAGAACTAAATGAGTCTTCTACTATTAGCTTTGATTTGAGTCTTCTACTATTATCATCCTAATGGGTCAGTTATCTCATTGTGTCACATCATAACAACTAAGATAGAACAAGGTTACTTTCACATCATTTTACAAAAGGATATGATGTGGTCAATTAATCCAAAGGCATCCTCATCTTATAGTGGTTTTGAAGAAATTTTATTATTTATAATTTTATATAGCTTAGAGTATAAATTTATCAAGTGAGCTTGCTAATTTCTTAAGTTAGTCAATGAGTATCTGTTAAATTATGTTTATGAAGTATAATGATCAAGATATCATGTGTACATTATGCAGATATACATTTGATACCCATACATCTGTCGATATGTGGCATGAATATGTTTGCCTTTGTGTCAATGAATATGGACATTTACTTGTGGATGACATGAAAAAAAAAAAGAAGAGTGTGTTACTTTATTTGCTTTTTTTATTTTAAGGCTTTTTTTCCTCTCCGATTGTCAGTGCAAATATTCAATATAATTCACTATCTGATCGTTCCGAGGGTTCTTTCTATATCTTCTATTTATTCAGTCAATAGCTTTATTCTTATTAACTGTGCAGTACAAGCCTGAAGAGATTGCTGCAATTATGAAAGACTTCAATGAACCTGGGTCTCTTGCTCCAACTGGTTTATACCTTGGTGGGACAAAGTACATGGTCATCCAAGGGGAACCAGGAGCTGTTATTCGAGGGAAGAAGGTCAGAATTCTATGTCCCATTTATGGACTAGACTAAATTCGTGCAATTTTTAGTATATGGATTCGGAATTTCAAGTGCATGAAATTTCAACTTTGTTACAAAGAATGTCTCATTCATGGTACTCACTTGATTTTTCAAGTGATTAATGTTCAGTAATATACTTGTAACACTTAACAAATTGTTTAATGATTTCAGTAATTTATATGGTAGTTTCCCACAGATGACATGTCAACTTGTTTTGAGAAGGGTCAATACATAAATACTGGTTTTGTCAGTAGTGCTCAACTTTAAATTTTCTAAAGGTTAAGGTGTGAGGTAAGGTTTATTCTATCTAACCTGATAGATTAGGGATCCAGTAAATGGAAGCAGCTTCTCTGTAACTAAGTGGCTATGTGCATTGATTTTCTCTAGACCTCGTATTGATGGGACTCCCTGCATTATGTTGTTCTTTCCTTTACCAAATAACTGAGACGTTACAACATCTTGTTGTTGTTGTTGTTATAAAATAATATCATGAAGATAAAAATAAATTAAACATGGGAAACAATGAACTATAGAGCGCATACAATTTGATAACTCAGATTTTCTTTATGAACATCCAGAATGTTGTATTTTTTATAAACCTTTTGATGTTATAGTAATCAATCATCAGTCTTTTATGGCAAAATTTTGTGTTAATATGCATTGTAAATGGCTTTGTGGGTTTATTCAGTCTGCTGGTTAAATCATCTGAATGCATTGTGAAAAAAACTATATTGAGAATGTTTGATTCCCATTTAGCTATCTATCAGCTTGTTTCTTACTAACTGATGTGTTGACAAAACACGATAATTGCCTATGATGTCATTGCCTATGCTCATCGTCCAGAGTCTGATTTGCATTATTTATTGAAAAATTGGCTATATGAATGTTGCAGTGGCATATTTAAAATAAAAGAACACACACATACATGTTCCCAGTGGAGTACATAATTAAGAAACGCAATCTGCTACTTTTTAGTAAATAATGTCTTCAGCTGCAATTTCTACTGACCGTTGACTTGTTTTAAATGTTTAGGGTTCTGGTGGTGTCACCATCAAGAAAACCAATCTGGCTTTGATCATTGGCATATATAATGAGCCCATGACGCCTGGTCAATGCAATATGATAGTGGAGAGGCTTGGCGACTATCTCTTTGATCAGGGCTTTTGAACATGGCCATGGAACCCCGATCCTTTTCTGCCGGTCGTGTCTTTGGTGTTAAATCCTTGGATGGACTTTGTGGAGTCTATTTCTGCCAGTCGTGTTGTTGGTGTTAAATCCTTGGATGGACTTTCTGGAGTCTATTTCTGCCAGTCGTGTTGTTGGTGTTAAACCCTTGAGTCTACCTGAACTCGCAATGAGCGTGAAGAATAACGAGCTTGCGGTCTTTTTTGGGCGTTTTGTTGCAAAATCTAGTTGTTATTTGTACCCGTTCGTGTAAACTACTACGTTTAGAGACCTCTCTTCTGTAACATTTATCATGCTTGTCGTCTTTCTCGTCAGTTGTGTGTTGCTTTCCTTTGCATGTCTATAGAAACTTAGAATGTACTTTTGGGGTTGGATAGTGTCTGGTATACTGATCAAAGCCATCCTCCATAGCACAAATCATATTAGATAAGGTTATCACAGTGTGGTAATTATTGTTCTTCCTCTTCTTTTCAGCCTAGTTGACACTGGCATCACCCCAACAGTTCTCGAGGAAGAACCAGTGAGGCAGGAACAAGGCGTTTGTTGGGGGGGGGTGCTGCAACCATGTCCCTTTACATGTGCCTTTGTGGGTCATGCCACCTCCATTCCTGCAGCGAATTCCTGGACTTTGCGAGCTGTAAAACATTTCTTCAACCCATGATAAGCTCTCAACGAACTCTTCTTTCATTCTTGTTTATAGTGATAGAAATGAATAGCGAGCACACACACATAATATATATATATATGTGTGTGTGTGTGTCACTGTGTCAGTGTAGTGTAGATTTAGTGGTACTGAGTTTGGAGGGAAATTTTGAATGTTCATCCCATCAGGTAAAGCTTGTCTGTCCCACTTCCTTGTCCTCCTTTGTTTAAGATTGGATCCATTAGGTCATGACATTATTGTATTCATGAACCCTATTCTAAAACCCTGCGTGAACTAATAATATTAATTTCATAGGATAGCGTTAGCCTTGACCTTGCTGAACTCCTCAAAACAGTAATCGGACGCTCATAGCCCTTCCACCCTGATAGGCCAGGGAACAAGAACTGATGCACTTTCATATCAATGCTTCATAGGAGCAGCGAATTGAATCGACCAGGCACGGTGTGTTGGTGCATGCATTGAAAACCTGAGCTGGAGTAGTGCAGGATTAATGGATGAGAGTTCAAAAAGGACAAGGACAATAATCCTACGCACCCACAAGCATCGACTTCGTAGATTGTTTCACGCTGAAGTGACACCATCAACGTGATGTTTCATGCCGATCGAGCAATGTGATCGTGTGGTTCCGTCCGTTCCGCTGTCTCCTCCTCCTCGTTCGAGAAGGAAGACGAGAAGCTGTGGTGAGGTAGGAGAGCAGCGGAAGTGGACAAAGGGCGAAGGGGTCAAGAGGACGGTGGCAATAGGAACTCCAGTTGGGGTCGTGAGGCATGGTGATGCAAGCTAGGGGCCCTGTGATTGGACGGCGACATAGCACGCAGCGTAGGGAGAGACTGAGAGCACCGAGGAAAGTCCACATGGTGTTTTGTGTGCACACACTCCCAAACCCTCTCATCGATCATAGCAAAACCTAATGATTGCTGAAAAGGAAACATGAAGGAGGGCGTGGAAAGCTTTCAGGTCAGCAACCTGCTGCTCATCTGCTGACCCTCGCAGACCTCCCACATGACTTGTGTCATCTCATCTTTGAAAACCATGCCCACCCTTCAATCTAAGCTGTCTATGTGAGCTTTTCTTAACTCCTCATCCATTGGCTTTCAGAGGCCAGTGGAGATTAGAAAGACATGTAGGAGTGTCTTGCTTTCTTGGATTGATCACACTCTTCAGGTATTTATGCCCATCTTGGGTTCCATAAACTCGTGTGTTTTCTTCTTCTCTTCTTGTGGAACAAAACTTTACTGCAGTATTGATCTGAGTGGTTGCAGATGTTTTGACCAAAGTACATCACCATGATCCTTTTCCTTTGTGTTTCGCTATGGGTATGAGTGAATGGTTGAGCAACCTTTGGTGTCTCTTTCTTTCTTTTAACCCAAGGATAAAGGAAGCTAGAAAAAAGAGGCTCATGCAAACCAATCCAACAAAGTCCAGTAGATAAAGAGGTTGAAGATGATTAACTTGGAAGGAAACAATGCATCTCCTGAGGAAGATGAGATCTGTCAAGAATTTACATGGAAACCACACTATTCTTCTCTCTCCACCGGTGCTGTGAACACAATAGCAAAAGAAATGATCCAGAGAAGAAGTACAGATCCTCTCCATGTTCCTCTTGTTCTAATAATCTTATGACTGTTCCTGCATTACCACTTCCTTGGCAAGTAGAACTCTTCCTCTGCCTCCCTCCTCAACTCGGAGGACTTGTCGATCTTCCCAACGACAGCACTCCTAAAGTTGAAGTCCTCCTGAGCTAGAGAACAGGGCCTCTGGAATCCGACTCCACTAAGAGCAGCCATGGACTCCACCGTCACTTCGCTCAGAGGCAGCCTCTTCCTCGTCCCGGCCGGATCCGGCCGCTGCTTCGGAGCGCTCTGAGACCTCAACTTCGCCTCGAATGACTCCGTGCTCGCCATGTAGTTGGGGCAGCTCGGCACGTTCGGGAAGCGGCGGAGAACTCCGTCCTCGTCGCACACGCTCTTCGCCCCAGTGACTGGCCAGTTGCCGCATGAACTTGCGCAGCGAGGGGTGCTCTGCGCGGTTGCAGATTGCCGGCATTTCTCGCCGGCGAGGCACCAGTCGTAGTCTTGGAAGTCCCGGCAGTCGGGGACGGAGATCCTTGCCGGAATCTGGCATGGGAGAGGAGACGAGATGGAGCTCCAGTGCAAGTCTTCGGCGGGGTCTAAGACAGTTGGAGTAGTTCGTCGGGAAGACCTCGACCTCGGGCGGCCGGTGTCGACCTCGACAATCTTCGGGCTCCGGTCGAAGCTGTTCGAGACATTATCGAGGCACGCGGAGAGCCTTCTGCCGTGGAACGACGACGTGTTCTCGCTCCGCGTATCATCGAACCTTTCCTGCGACCAAAGCAAACAGATAGCGAACCGAGCAACGCAGCATTACATGGCGCAGCAGCCTGTGTTGGAAGCATACCAACGACCGCCGATGGCGGAATTCTAGCTGAAACCTTCGGTCATGTGGAAGAAGATTTCGAGATCTCTGAGCTCGGACGGTGGCCTGAGCTCTGATGAGGGCCTGCATACTACGAAGAGTAGCCGTGGCTTGCTTGCGTACCAGATAGCCTCTAACTAAAGCTTGTAGCTTCACTAGTGCTTTGAGAGCTCGGAGGGCTTTCTTTGCCTGCAAAATCGCAAACCAGAAGGGATTAAATCTCGTCCTAGGAAAACAGGATGATGACATTGATTAGGATCAGAAAATATGGGACGTTTAGCAAGAACAAGGCGAGCATGAAGCACGCAGAGGGAACCAAGGTGAGCTGGTTTCAGTACCAAGTATCCCCTGAATGATGTCTGGATCTTGACCGCCGCCATGTACCGCTCGCGGCAACTATCGAGAGCGGCGCCCGTCCCCCTGGTCGTCAGCCGCACGACCGCGACCGCAGCCTGCGCCGCCGCCACCGCTGCGTCGGCAGCCGCAGCTGTGGCAGCGGCGACGGCGATGGCGTGCTTGCTCTGCTCCTTGTCGCTCTCAGCGTAGAAGGACCTGAACCACGCCGCCTCCACCGCCGCGGCCGTCGAAGCATTCTGGCCGAGCACCACCTCCCCGGCGTCCTTGGCTGGCTTTCCGAAGCTCCACCTTTTCTTCTCCCTCCTGTCCTCGCCACCGCTGTAGCGGGAGTACTCCTTGGGATCCTTGCTCTCCTTCTTCCCACCCCACAGGCTCCGCAGCCACCGCGTCGCCCGGCCCATTTCTCGAACTGTAGCAACAAAGCCAAGTGATTTGAAGGTCCTACAAGAAGCACAGCAGCTCAAGAGATGTGGATGTGACTGCGGTGGTCTCACACACCCTAAAAGAACAAGAGAGCAAGGAATCTCACAGTGAGGAGGTAAAAGCTAAAAAAGAGGCAATACAATGATTAAAGAAGCGCTTCGAACAACACAAGGGGAAACCGAAGGAAGAAGAATTCGGCCAAAAAAGATGGAAAGATGGGATCTTTTCAAAAGGAAAACTCTGTCAAACCCTCGTGAAGAACAGCATTACAAGACAAAAGTACGTCGCAGGGTGACCCAAAGGATAAGGAAGCCTTCCCCACCACCACCCCGCAGCCATTAAACTAATCGCAGCTCCACGTAAAACCCATAACCTATGCCCATTACACAAAAAAAAAGAAGCAGCGAACAGAAGAGAGAGAGAGAGAGATGAACGGAGTCCAGATTCAAAAGTGGAAGACCAAGGAAGGGTTTGGCTTGTGCACATAAGCTCATCTGGGAGTTCAAAAAAGGGGCGCAGGAAGAGGAACCGGCGATCCAAATATTCTCTCCCCCTGCAAAAGTTGGGCAGAAACGACACGGAGGGAGGGATCGAGTAAAGCAAGGGACCGGCGATCTTAAACGCGGCGCAAGATCGGATTTTTCCTCACCCTACGCACCCTGAGGACTCAGAAAAGGACACCAGGAAGAAGAGATCCCCCATCACCCACGCCTCTCCATATCGAAACTACGTAACCAGTAGCCCCACTGGGTCACGCAACGCAGGGGTTGAGGAAGAGAAGACGCGGCCTTTCCTCCACCAAATCCTTCACACAAGTACAGATCGTCGCACGTCAAAAGATAGCCAGCCGACCCCGTTGCCTCTGGTCCAGTTTTATTCACCGGAAGAGGAAGAGACAGAGAAGAAAAGGAGAGATTTTGAACCGAGATCTAAAGTGGCGACTCCCACCGCTGCACCTCTCTCTCTCTCTCTCTCTGAGTCCACTTGACCGCTGACAGTGCGGTTATTAGTCCTGCGCTTCGCTTCATGACGAGCGCAGTCCCTCCCGCTGTCATTCCATCCATACTCTGCCACTGTTCACAAGTTCTCAGCTTTTTTGCTCTTCGTAGCATCAGAAACTGCTCCCAAAGGACGACACCTTAATTCCTAAAGACGGAGGGAAAAGAGACCACCGGTCATTCCTCTCATCTTCCAAGAAGATCGTATATGGACGTCATCATATAAAAAATATATATGAAACAGAGCAAAGCAGAGCAGAGCAGTGGAATGAGCTCCATCACCCTCCCACCATGGCCCAGCAATTGAAACAGCTGGTGTAAAAGGCCACCAAAAAGATTTCTTTTCCTTTTTTTTTTACCTGAAAACTCTCTTACTCCTCGACAAAAAATCATTTGATTCCTACAAAATTAATCTGATTATTAGATTATATTATTCTATTTAATTAGATAAAATATATTATAAATCTAATTAGATCGAATCATCGTCTTAAACCATCTGCTGCTCTATCTTATAAAAGTATTGTACCTCTTAAGGATAAAACAATAGATATTAAGATTATATATTTATTTTCAATCTACCTTAATCTCTATTCCACAACTCAAAATTATCCTACTAATGATAGAAGGAATAGAGAAGACGAGTCGAATCTTACGACAATGCACTTGTAGATCAAATAAATATTTTTTTAAATAAAATTGAAATATATGCATTATAAATTTGATCTTCATTATTTAATTTTGATTTCTGACATTTAAGTTTTCATATAACAATAGCATAATTACGATTTTTAGTCTCGCAATTAGTATCATAATCATGTTTTAAAATCAAATACTTTATAATATAAAGTATATTATATCTATTTTATTTAGATCTGTTTATTAGTACCCTTCGATTACGAAAGAGTGTTATACGATTTTGATTGTATGATACTTTAACGATTCGTGTGTATTGTCAATCTACTTTCATATCTCATCTTTTCTATTACTTGCTTTTGAGCGATACATGATTTTTTTTGTTTTTAATTAATGGATTATCATTAACAGTCTATTATTACTAAATGCATTGTTGAGGGTGGTGGCCTTCGATGGTCATACAGTTGCTATTATACACAGTAGAAGCACAATAAGATGCAACAATTGATGGTGATCGTATACACAAATGCCTATGCATAGCAATCTTGTAACGACCAACCTACCTTGATCGTAGGTGACTGCAGTAATGTCATTGCCTGCGGCGATTATAGTAATGCCGCTACGATGATGTTTACTAGTTGCAACCAGCATCGAATGGACACTGAAGGTTGTGGTTTCCGATGGCTTAATCGTTGATAAGAATAGTTACAACGATTGATGGGGTCATGATGACCATGGGGGTTGTTGGCCAATGCACGTGCACATCTATATGATGGGACGATGATCGACGATGCATGATCGCGAAGGTGTTTCGCCCATAAGAAACTCATGTAAAGTGAGAATAGTCATACATGGGCACCGTGACGGATGAGGTCACTAGTCAGTCACACGAGAATAATTACACCCAACACGATAACCATAGGTGGCACGTAGGTGACGAATGACTGCGTATTACGGTGGTCACATGCCTTGCATTATGACGGTTGGGAAGAGAAGGAAAAAAAAAAGGTTTCACCATCGAAAATATAATTTTGCATTATAAATCCTTTAATTTCAGTTTATCCCCTTAACTATTCTACCCTTTAGAAATAATATTTACATTATATATTCTATAAAATTATAGTTTTACCCTTCAAAAATTAAATATTTCTAACTTATGTTCTGAATTATAAAATTGATGAATTTAATTTATTTTAATTAGATATTTTGATTAGACTTGATCCTAATTGTATTTTGTTTGGTTAATTGGATTTTGATTTAATGAATCATATTTTGACAAAATTAAAAAAAAATCAAATTATGATCTTTTTTTTATTTTGGTCAACTTTAATTTTGAGTAACTTAATTGAGCTAATACTTAGCCCAATTTTGGGTATGCCCAATTAAATATGGTTGATTGGTTCAATTTAGAGTTTCATAAGAAATTAAAAAATAAAAAAAATTAATTTCTTTTATACTTTTCTCATATGACATACTGATAAAATTTTTGTATATGATAATTAAATTTCAATTATTATTCTTTGATATTTGTTTAGTTATTTACATGAATATGTTTAAAATTACGAAACAATATTTAATTTTACATAAAGATATGATTATATTTTTATCATGATTATAGTTATCATATGAGTTTTTATGCTGATTAATATTTAATATTATTTATTATTATTATTATTATTATATTATTATTATTATTATTATTATTATTATTATTATTATTATTATTATTATTATTATTATTATTATTATTATTATTATTATTATTATTATTATTATTATTATTATTATTATTATTATTATTATTATTATTATTATTATTATTATTATTATTATTATTATTATTATTATTATTATTATTATTATTATTATTATTATTATTATTATTATTATTATTATTATTATTATTATTATTATTATTATTCTTATAGCCATCAAGTTTAGACCAATAACTTATAAAGTTATATTAAAAATTAATCTTAAATTATATTAAAAATAATATTCACAATAGCACACATAATTAATTAGAAGACTTAGATATTATGTGATTAGATAAAATAATACTATTTTGGATATAGTTTAAAATTATATATTAAAAAATAAATAATACTATTCCATAAGGATTTTATTAGGTCTCCATAAATAACTTTTAATACACACTCGATATATTTATATTTTACCCAAAGATAAAATATTGATGATATCAATAGTTCAATATATTTTTAAAAAATCAAAGCATTAATATTGTTTAATTTTGTTCTAGTGACACTTTTTTTAATTGTATTCTTATAAATGTTATTATAATTTTTAGATTAAATTATTATAAATAATTTGACCATGTATAATCTATATTAGGTGTGTTAGATCTTGATTAGACTCGTTCAAATCGTTCAAAGATCATACACTTAATTTTTAAAAGTTCTATGGAATAAATAATTAAGATAAATAATTGAGAAAAGTTTAAAAGGCTTACTTTGATGATAATTACTAATAATGTTTAGAATTCATTACAGTCTAAAACTAACATACTGGAATATTTAAAGATAAATTTAAATTTACTAACAAGTCATTAGCTAATATCTACTAAAAAATATTAAAATTTAGTATGATAGTATTTAAAAATTTAAAATTATATCATCAACATGGTTGATAAAATTGTACCCTAAAAACATTAGATATGCATGAATATGGTTTAGTGTTTTCTTATATAATTTATTTTTATTTTATTTCTTCTTAATTTGACTTATTTAAAATTTACTATAATAAAATTAAAGATAAGTGAATCTTAAATGAATTGACTATTACATGTGTTTAGAAGAATTAAGATTAAACTCATAAATATTTAGATATAACTTAAAGAATGTATACTAATAAACAAAAGTCATAGGTAAATCACTTGAGTTTATAAATACTATATAAACTCATAAAAGAAAAATCTTTTATATGTTGATAGATATGATTTATGTCTAGCTACGATTTTATTGATAGATCTTGAATTTACACATTATATTTTTAGATAGTAAATTCATCATGATTTAATGAAAATTAGTTATGATAAATAATTAATATGAATCTTGAATTTGTAATGTTCCTATAATCAAATATTAGAATGAAACATAATTTTATAAATTTTTTAATATATATATAAAAATAAAATATAAAAAACTTGCTGATATTTATTTTTTTAAATAACTCTAATATAATTATGATTTTTTATGTTTATACTCTATCTCTCTCTCTATCTCTCTCTCTCTCTCTCTCTCTTCCTATACGTCGTCTCCTCTCCTCACAATAACAAAGATGCTGTTCCATTATTACGACCATTATTACACCACCATAAAGATGTCTTGTCGGTGTTCTATCCTTCACAATAAATATGCTCCGGCTCATTCTTCCTTCATCATCAAGAAACCTCCGTCATCGTCTCCTCATGCTCTCCACTTTCTCTCCTATCTCTTCGATGCCATAATATTATTATTATATTATATAATAATAAGACATTATTTAGTGACAACAGCTTTAAATATAATCACATAATATTAAAAAATACTTCAATAAAGCCTTAATGTAGTTAATTTTTTACCAATGTAGGCATAGATATATGAACATATTTGTAGTTTAAAATATTAATGTGATTTTATAATAAAAACATATTTATATTTGAAATTATTACACTTTATTTATAAAAAAAACGATATAATGGCATTGAAGACCAAAGTGAAAATATATTTTTCCTCTATTTGTGATGTCCCAACTACTCCTCTGAAAATGATTCTATTTTAACATAAATTTAGCAACAAAGCCTCCATGTCGAGTATTTGTTGTGTCAAGATTGAATCTAAAATCTTAATTATAAGAAAATAAAAAATGTATCCAATTTTTAGGTTTTCAAAGAATATGTACCAAAGTTAAAGTTTTAGAGGTAGAATATAAAATCATTGACTTTAAAGCCTTTGTCTTTTTAAGGTTTTATGTCAAAGGAAATTGAGATAAAGGGAGTTTTTTTTACTTTTTATTAATTTTAAAAATAAAGAGAAATTAAAGCTTATGGTAACAAAAGATTACGAGAGAATCCAAATACAAATCATAAGCGAGGATAATTGAGTCATTTTGATGCTTTTTTTTTTTGTTCCCGAGAATAGGTCGGATGATGAATGATAACGAGGACTAAACAATTTTGGGTTCGAGTTCGAACTACTAGGTCGTGTGTCGTCACCTATCACGATGACATCAATTTGTGACATGGAATCCGTCAAAACTTCATGATTCTTGCATTGAGATTCATAAATCTTACATTAGTTGTTGGGGGTATTAATTAAAGTATATTTATTGTGATGTATTAATAATCATTCATGAGAAGCAAAAAAAAAAAAGATTGAAATTGTTTACATCATAAAAAAGAAAAAAATATTCTCTATTTTCGAAAAATACTTTTAAATTATTATTTTAAAATGTTAATTCACTAGTAAACAAAATAAAATCTTTAGTGTAGGTAATAGTTTCTAATGGGCCGATACGGCACACGGGCGGCCCATTACGCTGAATCACGTACTGCTTACAGCCAGTTAGAAAATCTCCACACTTTTGGCCCACTAAATCCCAAAGGTCGCATCCATTACAATACCAAATGTGAGTTACAGGTCAATTGGATACTGATGTCTCATTTCGTTCTCATCTGTTACTTTTCTACACAGTCTCTCTCTCTCTCTCTCTCTCTCTCTCTCTCTCTCTCTCTCTCTCTCTCTCTCTCTCTCTCTCTTCGTATAATCACCTCCTCCATCTCTAAGAATCTGTTCCATCTTAAATGCAATTTGATGTACAACTCATTCATAAGCTCAACAGTTTTGCTATGGTAGAGCTCAGTGAAGCTCTACAAATTCCATCAAACCAAACAACTTGCTTGGTGAACACTGGCGTTTCTGATATGCTGAGGGTGGTCACCAGGCTTTCCTTTCTTGTAAAGAGAGAGAGAGAGAGAGAGAGAGAGAGTCAATTCTGAAGCTCCTCACAGAATCCCTAGGGGCATCTTTTGGTTCTTTCCATGCGCTCTGTCACATCTTTGACCAAGAAAGAATGGGACATGGCATCCACAGTCTCTGGTTCAGTGAGCTCATAGGAATACATTGGAGCACACAAGCCATTGGCATTGTAGGCCTGTGTGCCCATTAGGGTTTCATTCTACTGTTGCATTTCCCATAGCATCAGCAAGAAGAGCTCCAGGTCACAAAAACCTAGCTCACATAAAGCTGGACAAACATGCATCACCATATGCTAGGAGACCATCAAGGTTTTAACAGTCTAAGAACTCTTCTTTTTTTACCACCACAATGGAACAAGAAGCCAGAATCTACACTAAATTACTCCAGTTGTACATGATGCCTCTTGTCCACCCAGACAAATGCCTCCAAGATTAGGCACGCCTCATCGGGGATTAAAAAACACAGAGGCGCATCCAACTTCAGCTTTGGGACCAGTCAGAATAAGTAGGCTCCACTAGATCTAAGAGAATCTAACATGTCACAAAATCCAGAAGCTAGAACAAAGCCATATTTGGGATTACTCCCCACTGACCATACAAACTACAGACTTGCCGAAGCTGAAGGTTCAGTTGAAGCACAGGCTTGTTCCAGATCCCTTCCTTCATGTACACCGCCGAATTGCAGAGTTGGCAACTAAGGATCCACTTGTGCTATCCATGAAGAATCTTGTCTGTGGCCTACAAGGTGGGAATTTTGTGCACGAAACCGCATTGCCATGAACATAACTTGGTGCATAGAAGGGGTTGAATATAGAGGAAATAGTGTCGATGCTAGTAGTGTCTCCATAATCGGCAGTGCTAAATGAATCTCTGGTACTCTCGGTGGTGAATGATGAATCGTCGGAACTTGTGAAAAGATGCCAATCGCTAGATGTAGCATCAGAAAATTCCATGCTCGACGTATCTGGATATGTTCCATCTGGCAGGCTGTTTCTACTTGAAGGCCTTGAGATGTGATCAGCAGCTTGGTCCATGGTATCTTCACCATGTTCTGCTCCCATATGATTTCTAAGGTTCACCAAATTTTCTGAGGCATGTAAGATTCCATCTTGTCTTTGTTGCCCATGTTTTGAAGATTTCTGGCTCTTGACCACACTCCGTTTTGCAAAAGTTGGAGGATGTGATAATTTTTTCTCGGTATGAGCTTGAGGGGGCCGTGGAAAAGATCTGAGGATTACATGATACACCAAGTTAAAATGTGTTAACCAAACATTGTACCAAAGTAGACTGACCTACCTCGCGTAGAAAAGCATGTATGCACCTTCCGACATCACTTGATTCGGTGGTACTGCTTGCACCTATTTGAAATGAGATAAGATCAGAAAAGTTCCTCAAACTGATTATAGAAACTAATCTAAAATGCTTGCATCCATATAGTTGAATAAGCAAGGAGTTCACAGAATTATTTTTAATAATTGTCAATCAAACTCAATTAACCAGCTTTAGATACACAATTGATGGACTCATCCATGCTAACATGTCCCATCTTAACCTCTGCCTCCCATTTTCCAACTGGCCCTAGTCAAAACAGTGCATTCCTCGCTCTAAGAAAGCTCTGTTAAGATCTGATACCTGTCTCACTTTAGGTATTTCAAGGTACGTCAAAATGAGAGTGAAAATGTGAAATAGGATTAGAGTAAATCTGCATGTTAAATTATGGAACATATCATTGCCTTGACTCATACTTCAATTCACAAGTTTACCATTTTCTCGAAGACTCCATAGTGAAGATTAACATAATTTTTTGGATATTCTAGTTATGATGATTGATGATTCTCAGATTACTATGTATCTTCATTGACCAATATGGTACTGGTATAGTTGTTATTTTTTTCCTTTACATTTATAGCTTTTCCTATGACTAACTTGTCTAAGAAGCCCTAATCCTGTATTGCAACAGGAAACCTGTTCCTTTCCTATGATTAACTTGTCTAATAAGCCCTAATTCTGTACAGCAACTGGAATCCTGTTTCAGTGCGCTCTGACATGACATACAGAAACTGCCGGTTTTTAGAAGAGATGGGAACATGAACTATTTATGGCAACCAAGTAAGCTATAATGTCTGTCAACTGATAAAGCAATGATAAACCAAAATTTAGGTCCATCTAGAAAGGCACTTTTTAAGCTAATCAATCAGCAAATACATGAAACACGTTATATGAAATAAGCATAACCTGCAATAGAAAAGGCAGGTGAACTTCAGCAGAATAGACACTCAGATGAAATAGACAGGCATCATCAAGCAAATGACACATTAATTGATAAATATTTAAAATGGGTGACCAAAATCCAAAAACTTAATCTTTTAGGAAATGGCTCAATTTATATTAAGTTCTAATATCCTCTCTCATGTGCAAGCCAGATTAGGCTTGATGCATGAACCAAAGTCAAGTGCATCATGCAAGTCAATTAAGAAGGACATTGCACAAGCATCAATTAAACACCGCATGAAATAAAGAGAGGCAGATACAAGTTTCAAACTCATGACATGCCTTAGTACCGTGATAAATGTTTCAATCTAAACTTAAGCTGGCTTGCATTTGAGGGGAATGTCAATGCTTATACAAATATTCAGGGAATGCTAATGCTTATAAAAATATTGAATCCATTCCTAACAACTTCAAGTTAAGGAATTACTAGTCACCAGGTCAAAAATATTTATTATAGTATGAAAACAGATTCTGAGTTCGAATCCTATACCTATCCTCCTTTTTTCCATGTGATTTTTATTCAATATTTGTGTAATACCCCTCAATCTACTTGGTTTGCACCATGCAATTTCACATATCAAACCTAAACCAACTAATACATGAGAGAGAGGATATTATACTTGTAAAAATATTGAGGGGATGTTAACAAAGTTGTTAAACTCACAACGCTGTAGGATCATGCAATCTTATGGCCCAGATTGGGCTTGGCGAGTTGGGTTGGTCATCGAAACTTAAAAATGGTGGAATCAGCCCGACTTGTGAGTTGACTTGGTAAGATCGGTCGATTCGGCCAAGCCAACTCGAGCTTAGCAAGTCAACTCAGTTGACTTTATATAAAAGAAAATAAAAAGAACTCACCTTGAAGCAGTGTGCCATCCTTGGAGCATAGGAGCAACAGAGCCCTAGAACTTGTTGCTGCCCGCAACGAGAGGATGCTGCCTTACTGGCTGTTCAAAGATGTGTGATCCTTGCAGTGTAAGAGTGATGAGAAGACAGACCTAGACCACTTCTGCCATTCACGACGAGAGGGTACCAGCATTGCCGACCATTCAACATGGCTGCTTGAGTGGTTGTTACTTCCTCTCTACCCACAGGTGCTATCTCTTTGTGTCTCCTCTTATTTCTTCTCCTCCTCTCTATTCTTCTATCCTCCCTTTCATGTTCTCTCCTCTCCTCCTGTCTTCTCCTCCCATCTCTCCTCTCTTCTCTGTTGGCTGGATAAACATTAAGTACAGTTGTTTGCTAGATAAACATGCAAACCTTGAACAATTTAACATTAAGTTCAGTTTCATGGAATAAAAATATAAGAATTACTAAATCTTAATAAAAAATTATTTATAAATTTCTTTAAGTGTATGTATCTTAATATTTTTTTTATTTGTAGGATCTTACGTTCCTAAGGTCAGATTCTACAATCTGACTTTGTAACCCCTCGATGATCCTAAGTAGGAATACGAGCCTGACAATCTTGAATGTTAATGCTTGAAATATATTGGAACCTTTCCTAACACTAATATTGCTAGAAATCCAATTCATGCAGCATTTGATAAGACAAATAACAACTCCCAAAATCCAGCATCAAGTGATCAGTGGACTCTAGTTACCTCAGAATCATCAATTCTGAACCATGTTCCTTCCAGATCTTTAACATATGAAATATAATGCCCTGAAAATGATGCATTCAGTGTATCCACGTGCACAACAACCGCATACAACAGGTAAAGGGGAGGGTTGTCAGCAGTCCCAGTCACAAAAGGAATCATGTCCAGCATCTCAGGGAAGGAAACACACTTATTGATTTTGCCATACTTCCCTGTCTATTAAGCAAAGCAACAACAGCTCTGTAAGAAAGAGAATCAAATTAATGTGCATTAACTACAAAGAAAAAGGTTAATATCAGTGACAAGAATACTGTTAGAAATGTGTGTCATGCAACAAGTAATGCATATGGATACTAAAAACTAATATGCAATATCCATATAGAAATCCTTTTGAGCATGAATATTTAATATAATTAAAATATCCTACAAAAGAAGTGATTAATAGAATGAAAAGTTCACAGTTTAATGTTTCACATGAAATTAAATTCTAGGGTCATCTGAAAGAAACCATTTTAAAGCTTAAACAAGTCCACCTAGTCAATTTGTTACCTGGAACCTCTTCAAAACTATAGTTAGTATGTTGGGGACCTCATGTAAACTCAACTGCTTCCTGGCTTTAACATATGCCAAACACCTATTTTTCAAATTCAAAGATAGAATCAGCAGTGACAAACAACTAACGGAATCAGATAGGCAAATTTGGAGTATTGATTGAACCTTCCACATCTGTACATGTTCTCCCCGTCTAAATCCTCCGGAGCAGTAAATTGTGTGAGAGCATCTTCCAGTGATTCAACCCGGCCATGTATCTCCAGTGTAAGATCCATAATGCTCTCATATCTTTCAGACTCAAGATGACATCTTAGGCACTTGACCTTGGTACAATTAGGTACACTAGTTAGTATCAAATATCCTTTACAATTAAGAGGAAGAAGATCGTGCTAAGCAAGCAAAATGATTTTGCAGCAAAGTCAAAGTCAGTCACCTTTGATTTGAGGCGACCACCAAATATCTGTTGTATAAGTGTTGTATCTTGCAACCTTGGATCAACTTCCTTCTCACCACCCAGTCCTTCAAGGCACACAGATTGCATGGACATAACTAGAAGCCTGGTTGTTTTGTATCAAGATGCATCAGTAACAGGATGACTTTAGAAACTGGTTGTTATGAATTGTGAAGAGATGAAGCTGAATAGAATACAAAAAGAGGTGCCATCAGCCTGGAAAGCATAATCCTGTACCCAATCTGATTCAGGCCCCAAAAAACTGGCCTCAGGCAGTCATTTCCTGCTATTAAGCTAGCTAACTGGATTCCTTGATATGTATTTAGCTCAGGCTAGGGCTTATTTTGAAGTTATTAAAATAAATGATAGCTACTCGGGATAGCTTGGCTCAAAGATTAAGCCATCTGCAGGCTGGGAACAGATCAGCATCCTCGAACAGATCAGAAAAGAACTTATTATCACTTCATAAGGATGAAGATCCACATCTTGCCCAGAGAATTGCACCCCTATTCTAAAGTAACTAATATGAAAGGAATTTGTAAAGTAACAAATTAAGAACCAAATGAGTGCCATGTTTATGTGGTACACCTGAGAAATTCATGTGCATCCTCTTGGTTTCCACCACCCATGCGACACCCAATATTTCTCATGTTCAAAAGGATCTTACTGGCAGATAAAGGACCACCTCCTTCCTTCAACATTGAAACATGTTGCTCGAGTTCACACATGAGGCACCACTCCTTGACACAACCTAAAAATGCAGAATAATTTAGCAGAAGATATCCAGATAAAATGATAAAACCTCTCATAATATTTGCTCATAAGAGCAAAGACGAGTCAGAATTACAGGTTCTTGAATGTGATCTCTGAAGTAGGTAGACCATGAGAGGTTTGGTGCCAGTCAGACATTGCAAAACAGCGTTAGCATAGCAACTGCAATAAATACAAAGCTATAAAAGTTAGAGATACTTTAGAGAAGGATCCAAAAAGAGAACAAGTAATTCATTAAAGTGCATTATGATTTTGGGATAGACTAGACTAAGTAAAGAAGCTGTTGGGCTCACACTGTCGATGTAGTGTCTTCAAAAACCACATATACAAATTGATACATTTAAATAAAACACAAACCCGTTACTTCTTTTTCTCCTCTTAGTAGGTGTCACTCACTTAAATTGTTATCTCAAACACATGAACTATAATAGATCAGACACAATTTACACAGTTCACCAAGTTGCTACATTGATGCTCCTTACCCTTGCAAGGCATGTTCTCATGTCCTTGAGTGTATTAAATGCCACAGGCTGAACAAATTTAAAAATGCATCTATGTAGCAACCTAGAGATCCATGATCACTACTCCACAAGTAATGCATGCTATCACAAATTGTCCTTTAAAACGTAAAACTCACCTATAAACCACAAAATTATGCTTTCATTAATTCTAGAATCCTTTAGTTGAACAATTGACAGGGACATATATCATATGCACACATACAGTGATCAGATGTCATGATGACATATAACATTTGCCGAACAGGCGACCGAAACTCGGACAAGCTATAGAATCAAACAAGGATACAATTTGAAATAATTAACTATAAATCCTGGTGAAAATGCAAACACTGATTTCCATGAGTTGTCGTTGACAGCATGGACCATTAGATGAATAACCAAGGAATTCAAAGATTTCAGTGTTCAAACAGCCATAAACAAATCAATTTTTTCACTATGAGATATCCATTCCAACAAGAGGGTTTACTCCTATGTGCTCTGGGAGGAGTCTCAGAAACAGCCTCTGAAAGGCTATAATACCACATATATTACCCCTACCCAGACCCCGTATTGATAAAAGCCTCACACACCGAGCTCGTCCTTTTTATATTCATTCCAATAGACAGTCCAACTACAGGAACACTCCATTAAAATACCAGGAACAGTAGAAATAGCATATAAAATCGAATCAAAATCGAGATCAGCTGGATTAGGCTTTTGAACAAAGGGATCAGGACTTTAGCAGAATGAATACCAAACCAATAATATTAAAGCATGAAAAAAAGGAACACAAAAAATTCAAGAAAATAAGAAAATAAAAAGACACAAAAAGCAAGTAATGCAAAAAAAAGGGTCTATTTCCAATTAGATCAGTTGCGGCTAGCTCCAAAGTAATATATAAACCATGTAAATAAATACAGATCAGGAAAAACATGTAGCAATAACAATTTGAAATGATGTTGCTTTAAAATTTTAAAATCTAAACGGATCTCCACACCCTTGAAATAGGTTTTTCAGATAACCGCATTCCATCAAAAGAAACTTAAGGTTTCTTTAGCTACAAAAATTTGTTCAGCTAATGGGGAATAAGTTAACATAATCACTAAGAAAAACAACAATTATTGCATAAAATTTTTGAGAAAAACAATGATTTCATGGCTAATACGATGAATACTTTAAGTGTAGGAAGCAAAGAGTATGCATTCCTTACATGGCATGATTTCCTCTTATTTTCTTAATTTACTCTCAAAAAGAAATGATATTTTTTGTATACCATAAGAATTTAAGCTGTCAGATGACAAAATCAATCTTTACAAAACTTACAAGGGTAACCTTGCTTCTTAGCAAGCCACAAAAGCAATCCCTCATAATATGAATACAGAATAATGAAATATGTCACAACCTCATTTTCATAAATGGTAGGCCTACTACAAATAAACATTCAACTTACTAAGTCATACCTATTTCCGCAATTAAGAAGCCCCCTAGGAGATATCCGCCACTCTTCACATTGGAAAAACTTAACAAGATCTTCGTAAGGAAATAACATTTGACAAACCTGGAATTGCAGAACATGAAAAGCAGAGATCTATTTGTTAAATGTGTACATGGTTTCAAGTCTAGAAAATAGACCTTGTTCTTCTTATTGTCATTCAACAATAAAAGAAGATTCCGTTTGAGCGCTTTTGGATTCTTCTTTGAGCCTGCCATCATCCCTTCAATGCTTGCATTCCCACTGAGGCCCTGTATGTGGATGTTCGAGGATATATTCTTTTGTCGGATTCCTGCACAAGGTTTAAGAAATAAGAAGAAAAAGCAAAAGCAGAACAGGAGCATACAATGGAAAAGTGTACAAGTCTAATAAAGTTTCGCAACAAGTTCTCTTATCCTACCATATCCATTTTCCTTGTCACAAATTTTTCCTAAACTTTGAGAGTGGTATCCTCTCGACATGCTCTCTGCTAACTTCTGTGACAAGGAAGCTGTGTGCCCAAGAGTGTAGGGGGGTTTCCTGTACATTATGCTTTCTTTGGCTGAATAGTGTTCAGCAGGGCAACTGACATGAAATTTTTCATTAGAAGAAGAAAAACCAGACTCAGAACAATCTGCTTTCTCTGGACTGATATTTGCACCATTTTGGCATTCACTTATCACATGTTTATCCCAATGTAACTGAGATGATGTTGCAGTGGAACCACTTTGTTCCAGTCCCTTTCTTGTTTCGGCAGCTGATTTATTGTGCTGGACCATCGGACTTCTGGCATTAGATAAGATGTTGGTCTCTTGATTCATATGGATTTGACAGGGCGAAGCAGTAGAGTTTCGATTTGCTAACTGAAACCATTGGTACACAAGCACATCAGTAAGACAGTGAAACCAAAAGTAGAAATTAATCTTGCCCACTATGAGTACATACGATACAAACTCACACCTTAGATCCTTTAGGAGCATCCTCTGAAGAAATCTCAGTAAAATGGTTGGTCAACAAGGCTTGAGCACAAGCATCATGGTCATGGTCTTGATCAAATGCACATGCAGTGTAATCATCGCCATAAGATTTATCTTTCTTTGATTTATTAACAACACCCATTCCTGATGACTTCCTTCCAGTCTCTGAATCTCCGGATGTGTTAGTGCTAATAAAGGAAGGATCATCCATGTCATTTTGAATATTGTAATGCAGGGGCTCTTCAATACCATTGCAAAGGTAAGATGATTTTGAGTTATTCAAGATATGCTTGTGCCGAACTGTATCTTTAAGAGGTAGGCCAGCCAAAACATCCAAGGAACTATCATGCCATTGTTGACATTCATGCTTATGCCCCTGCCTCCAGTGAATTATTTGGCACTTTCCAGAACTGAAAACAGGAGATGCCAAAATAATATAAGCTGCTTATTAGAATCCATTAATATGGCAGGATTAATTAAAGCATAAAAGACAACAAATACAAGCAAGTGTATCCATGATCAGCTTTAGAGAAGAAAGTACCATTTTATTTACATGATAATATTAATTTTGCTTTCCATGTGAAGTCAACAAATAACTGCGAGGAGTATATTAATTTTTACTACATGTCTATTACAGATACATACTTCATAGTGTCTGTGTACACTATTCAACCACAAAATTTCTTAAGACCGTCTCAATAAATTAACCTTTAAATTTGCACCCAAATGATACCTAATGCATGAAAAGCCAACCTATTCCAGAATTAGCCAATATTATTCAATTTTTGACTAAATTTTTAGCCATGTAGTCATATCTATATTGGAATCATGGTAATGAAACAAAATTGAACTAGAACTGGTATAATTCACCTATGGCGGGCTAGGATTGGCTGATATTGTCCAATATGGCTAATCTTATTCTTTGAGGAGTGAAAAAAAGAAAGGAAAAAGGGATTGGAGGAAGGGGAGAGAAAGAGAAGAGGAAAGAATTTATAACAATAGGAGCCAGTAGGAAAAGTTTACCACCATGGACCATCAGCAATGGAGCAATTCTTAACAGCTGGGTCACAATGGGAAACAAAAAACACATTTTCTGGATCAATCTTTACTAAATGAATTTCATAATCCAATATAATATGATTATTAAGTATTCCCGACGGTTTTAGCCTTTTTCACATGTTAAATCAACAGTGCATACCTTAACAGCTTTTCATGAAGCAAAATATTCTTAATTCAGCAAATAATATATAGACAATCAGAAACATAAGAAAAAAGTATCGGAGATTATCAATGAGAACAACACAAGAAATCCATGAAATGTTATATTATTTGTACCAGTATCTGACCGACTTGCATCTGGAGCAGCGTGTTGTAGCAGGGGCAAAGCATCTAGTGCATTCATGAAAGCCAGTTCTTGAAGATGGCAAAACTTGAAGGACACTGGCAGATGCCATTGCTTCTACTTGGAAAGCTTCTTCAGCAGCAAGCTGAGCAAGTATACTTATCCTAGCCTTCTTCTTAGCCGCCTCATTCCATCTCCCAAGTAAGATATAAGTGAAAAGTGGAATCAAGACCAAGAAAATGAAAAGTGCAGGTATATCAGCTTCCCTTGGCTGAAGCATGTCCCCACCAACACACTCATGTCCAATTTCAACATGTGCTACTTAGACAGATTCATGTGAATTGATCTAACCATATGTTTCATCTTTATTTCAATAGAAGATAATAGAGTTCGCCTTTCTCTGAAAGAGATATGTTTATAAAGCATAAATTTGGTGCCCTAAATTGCTCCAAGGAGAGAATACATTTCAAGACACCAAAAGGCCTACAGTTCCTGCATTCACTGTGACTTCTGTCAACAAAAAATAAGCAAATTTTTTTTTTTTTTTCATTCTAAAGAAGAAACAAATTGTGTTTACAAATTTAACTCAGCTAATTTAACCAGAAAGATCAGGTCCAGTGGAAAATTCCCTTTGAAAATAAAGGCAAGGAGAACTGAGGGGACAATATAAGAAACAATATAAGTCAGAAAGACAAGACCTGAATGTGGCAAAGCAGCATTATGAGATCTCGTTGGAGGGGCATTTTTGCTGTAAGATTTCAAGACAAAGCGTCATACATCTTAACTTGAAAATATGCACAAACAAAAGAGACAAAGCAACCTTAAAGATCCTATATTCAAGCTTTTGAACCAAGAAACAAAAGAAACAGTGCACTGCAGAAGATAAAAATCAATATCCAAGTAGAGTACACGATCAGATCACGAATAACACCTCAAGTTAATGAAAACAAGAAGTGTGACAAAAAGCAAAGCCCTATTCTCTAATGAAATTTCCTCAGAAAAAAGATATCGAGAATGAAACCCTAATACTCACTCCACCTCGACCAAAATCTTCCCTAGCAGTCAAAACGCAAGATATCGGGAAAGAGACACAATGGCATCAATCATGATTCAGAAGAACAAACCTGGAGGGAGGGAAGCAAGGAATATTTAGAGGAGAGGGCCATTTGCACCTCACCAAGATCCCTGTTTTACAGTCTCTAGCAGAAATGAATCAAATCAAAGACCGACTACCGACACTCTCACATGAAATCTAGTACTTTTGACGCCTCTTGAGCAAGGAAACCCCACCTCAGCATGCCTGCACTTTTGGCAATTTCTCCACAAAATGCACACAGCATCCAGCATTCCAGGCCATTCATGAGAAAAAATGTTTCCTTTATCACAACTCGAGTAAGGGGAGCGTCACAAAAAGGAAAAGAAAAAAAAAAAAAAACCAAAAAAGTTAAGGAGATGGACGCATCGATGAAAAAAGAACCCAAAAACCTGGCATTTTTAACAGATTACAGTCCAATAGAGAGAAAAATGACATTAACTGGAAAATAAGGCATCTTTCCCCCTTACCTCTGAGGCAAAAACAAATATGGGGCATCCTCCCAGCATTCACCCAATGTCTCATGTGATAGTCATACTTAAAACATCTCAAAGAGACGCTTTTCCTCCAAGCAGGTTCTGCGGCTCACTGGCTAAGCAGTACCCTTCACAGTCTCTCTCTCTCTCTCTCTCTCTGAATCTGGCTAGCTGTTTTACCCACTAGCATCAAATAGCATATGAAAAGAAACAAAAAGGCAATAATATATTGGAAATCTCCAACACACCCTCTCCCTCCCTCTACTTTTGACACACATCCATGGCTTTCCTTCCGTGCCCTCCTCGATGAATCAGTGCTAAAACAAGGTATAGGAAGCAAGGAAAGACGATTAATGTATCCCTCAGCGTAGACAAAGACAAATACAAAGTAATGAATGATGCAAGAATGTAGAAAGAATGGTGTTTTTGTTCGGACGCGAAGAAGCAAACAATAATCCTCAGTTGCAACTCTTGTAAGGTTCCAAAAACATCCTCTCTTTTTTTTTATATTATGAGCACGCGAGATCTAATTGTCCTTTACTTGTTTTATGTGCATCAATTCGATCCATATATTAATCAAGAGCGACATGCACCAACCTTTTTTTTATTATGCGTGTTATTGCTCCAACCTCGAAATTGCCGTGGCACTGTATTTTTCAGAAAAGAGAGTACTCACAGGAAGGGATTCTAATATATGTACTCTTACCATACCAACTGATCCCACCCCACTTCGCTTTTCCTGTAAGCTCGTGTATTGAATGGCTGGGTGTTACCACATTACTTGTTTCTTAGCTTCTTGATTCCTTATGCACTGACTATTTTTAATGGTTGATGTATCAGATGCCAGATGCTCATCTGGAAACATAGCCATGGTTCCGTAATGCATGTATGTACATACAATTTATTGCTGGATTGTATTCTTCCTCACTGCATGTATGTACTATGGTACATGCATACAATGTACCATAGTAAATTGAATCTTCCGATCTCATGACTGCATCACTAGCATCAACAGAAGCTCCCACAAGCATCAAAGCTGCAGTTGCCAAACCACTGCTCGGATTCATTATGAAAGCTGCCTGCCTACATTAGCAAATATTATGACACTGCAAGCCAACTAGTTTGGCGATTCGCATCAGCTCCGGCTGGCGAAATCCATGAACCTCAAAGACTGGATACGAATGAATGCCACAACCTCAACAATCCTACATTGCCAAAACAACAGGAAATCAAGTATTGGGAAAACCAAGGCACTAAGAGTCACTTTAGCCTCGTGGTTATACAATGGTAAATACCACAACGAATCAAAGAATTGCAATTAACGATGTGCACGAATTATAAAGATTACTACCTGATTTTATATTTTCTAACTAAAGCAATAGCCTTTGAATTACATTAGATAAGAGTCAACTAATGCATATTCTATTAGCCTTTCAATTCTATGCACCATCTTTCCCACCATCCATACAAGTGTCACCTTCACATGTATACAGGAAACCAACTAAAAATGAAAGAACCATCAAACCAACAGACAAAAGGAGGTAAAATAAAAATAAAAAAAAGGAAAAACAAATGGATCGGAAAGAAATTTCTTAGGGTAAATCATCATCATTACAGCCATGTCAGTCCTTGGGTAGGCATCCTTGCTCGAGTGTCAGCTAATGACACCGACATGGCAAGAATCATTTGCTCTTCAAAGTTCTCAGGAGCAAAATGTCCCGGAGTCATGAAAGCACCACTTGGGAATGGAATCACTGCAGTCCGTGGATCCACCATAACATCTGAACCAGCATAGCTGGTCCCTGCCTCAGACATGTCTGACCAATGATCAGTCGAACACTCACCAAGCTCCTCCCTCAGTACTTCCCTTCCGCTATCTGGTGGTATCTCATTCCAGTAACTTGAAGGATTATTCTGCATAAACCTCATGTTTCCTAAACTGCCTGATTGATGAAGCATGTCCAACATTGAGGTGGCACTACTGGATATATTAGCACTAGACTCCACATAAATATGCTGCTGCTCATTTAGAGCTGAAGCTGCACAAGCTAACCCACTATAGGGTGACACTTCTGGAGGAGCTATTCCATGGGAACTGTAACATTCTTCTGAAAAGGATGGTCCTGGGAAAAAACTTCCGAGATAGACTGGATATCCTTGATGACCATGCTCCTGATCAAAGTGAAATGTCAAATTAGATATTGGGTTCTGAAATAAATATAAACAATGAGAAAAACATATAAAGAACACCACATGAACACTCATTAATGCATAAACATGCACCTAAGCATGCAGAAATAAGGTTTCTAAAATGGCAGCCTAGCGCACAAAGCTCATTTCCCTCTGGCATCACAGTGTATTACATTCTCACAACCTTAACCATGCGTGATGAGAGGCTGTTTTGAAAAATTGACCCCATATTGTCTGGGTTAGGCAGTGGTTGAGATTTCTAAGGCAGCCTATGTTCCTATGGTCAAACGAGTCGAGATACATTGGATCTGGACAGTAAAGGGACTTTCTGACTGATTCGATTGGAAAACAGCAAAAAACAAAAGAGCAAATATTGGACAGGAAGCGAGAACCTCTAGAGAAACAAGGATAAAAACAAATGGAAAATCAGAGCACATTGATATTTAAGACCTGTTGACAGTCAAACTCTGCTATAATTTAAAAAATAATTGAGTATATAATCCACTTATTCCTGTTTAAAAATCATCTTTGACACAAAATATAGATGACAATTCACTCCTGGACCATGACATCTTGTGATCCTAAAGGTACATCCATTCTTCCTCATGTGAGCCATGTTGATGTGTTGAACCTCCCCAAAGTTCCTTTTAATATTTTTTACCACCCCAAAGTAAATCCAGTACTATTTTTTTTATATCCTCCTCCTCTGTGCCTTTTTTATCTTCCTTTTTCTCTTTCTCCTTCTATTTATCTGCTTTCAAAGAACAACTGTGCCCTTAAAACCTAAACCCTGCATCTAATACATGCTGTTGCCTTGCGTTTGGGCATATGGTATAGCCATGTTTGTTCAGGTCATGCAATTCAGACAGGAATATCTCTATATAAATCGTGCTCTTCAGCTTTGCTTCCAGACTGAAAAGAAAAATAGTTGAATAATAATGAACAGGTACAAATAAAAAATAGAGAAACTAGAAAGAAACAAAAGAGAAAGTGATGCAAATTGAGGAAAAGGCAACTCATAAGACAGGCAGCCAATTTAGACAATTTAAAGATGCATCTGATATTGCAGTCAAGATTTCCTCTTTAGCACATATCAGTTGGACATCAAATACAACCTAAACCAAGGTTTGCCGTACCATGATATACCACTCGGTACAGGTGATATCATGTGCTGGTATGCTCGGTACAGTTCGGTACATACCGTACCAACAACTGGCCGGTACACCGGTGTGGACCGATAAGACAAACCATAACCTAAACCAATCCAAATAGTATCTAGCAGCCTCTTTTAGTTGGATTTCTATCCAAATGTAATTCTAAATACAACTTGACCTTCTTTAATAGAAAAATGGACTATGATGAAAATCCTATAAAGTTACCTAAAGTCAAGGAAGAAACTACTACAATCAATGATTAACGGAAAATATATTGTATTCAATCAATACTAGCTAGACTACCCAGACTCATTCAGAAAAGCATGACTTCTGACACAACATACATAACGCAGAGTCAAGTGCAAGAAGATATAACTGATCTCCCATTTTAGACTGGAACTCCAAGCCTTAGTTTCATCATTTCAGTTCCACACCCATCCATGAGCTAGATCAAGTGGTTGTGCTATTAACATGCCATGTCATCTGCTCAGAACTCTCCTCTCAGCTTGTTGCTTTTATATAAGCACCATTTGATGCGGAATATATATGTATGTATGTATATATGTATGTATGTATATGTGTACATATGTACATATATATATATATATATATATATATATATATATGTATACATGTATATGTATATGTGTGTATGTATATGTATATGTATATGTATATGTATATGTATATGTGTATATATATATATATATATATATATATATATATATATATGTATGTGTTTTCTCCAAATGAAAAAAATAACCAGCCACTTATGCGTGATAGATTTTCATGATCATCAAAAGAAACAATTTTAAAGGAACAAACTACTGATTAAACAACAAAGTAGAATTCCTTCTTTCAACTACTCTGTAGAAAATCTAAGGAATCTTCTTTGGTTGGACTCCTATCCAAACATGAAGGGATATAAACATTGTGCAAAACGTAATGGACCCTCTCTGACAGCAATTACAAAGCACAAAGAAAAGTCACGAAATGAAGTAATAACCTAAATAGTATACAAAACTAGAGTAAACATATTGCATAAACAAAGGATAGACTGGATAACTAAGATTCCCTCAACTCAATCGAAGTGATAATTTTGACTTCATCAATATGGACCGATCAATTGATGAAGGAGTCAAACTACAACTCTTCATGCTTAAGTAACATCCAAACTTAATCAAATCCAATAACCTTTAGCAATGTGTAAATTTGTAACAGCAGAAAGAACCATAATTTCCTGATCCTCATAAATTGAGAAAATAGATGGCTCATCCAAAAATAATTATTTTGGCACATTAAGGTTCAAAACTGAACAATTGAAAGTCTGGAACAACTTTTTTAAAAGAATCTTGTGTCCCATCTAATACACAAAAAACTTCGAGATTTCAATAAGGTTAAAGAAGACTTAAAATTGTCCTTATTGCATAAGTTTTCGCCTAGCATATATTGCACAGACGATGAGAATTAGCACACACTAGCATGGATAACCTATTAATAGTAACTTCTCTAATACAAGTAAAATCCATGCCTCACTGAGGTTATTAAATAGCACCATCAAGACAACAGGACTCCTCCCAGTAGTTTCCCTGTCTCAAATGAGCTGAGTCTCAGTCAGTCCAACCAAATGGGAAATCCTGATGCTTATGTGCTCTTTACATGGTGTAAAACAACAGGCAACGTCAAGCTGTTAAGTGATTTTGCAGATTCTGTCTTTTGCACCCACCTGACTGCCTAGAACACAAGGCTCATACTAAGAGGGGCAAATACGACAGGGCAAAGGAAAGTGTATCCTAATAGAACACTGCCTACCTTTGACAATAGCAGCATAGTAAAAGCATGATGAAGTAAAATAAACGAAAACAAAGCAAACCAAAAATAGAATCACATAAATAAAATGCATGACTGACCATACATTTTTAACTAGCCTCATCCTGGAAAGCATTATTACATCATGTATTGCGAGAGATTGGTGTTATCTTAAAATATGACTAGGACTAAGTTCAGATAGAACAATAACATATCTTACAGCAAAGAGAAGAAGATTAGTCTCCTTTCCGTTATTCCTCAAATCATCAATAATATATTTGGTGAACTTTGTTAAAGTATCTTGAAAAAATCAACATTAGAGTGTCAATCCATTCTTAGAAAATTTGGGTATGAATATCAGTACAGTGTCCTAAGCTTCATATTGGCATTAATATTCAATATAAAATGCTAATTGTATTTAGACGAATAATACAAGCTTGCTGCAATTCCAGCTCTAAATGATCCAAGTCACAGATTGTTATACATACATACATACATAGAACCAGCATCTACATTTTGTGTCATTATTAGAGGCAATATCATTTCTAGGATCAAAAGCACCATATCACAATATCAAAGAGAAAACAGTCTCATGAAACTAGCATTAATAGACCCAAAAAAAACTTCAAAACCAAGCAGCATGATTAAAAAAAAAATGAGGGCATAATATAACGATTTAAAACATTAAATTGATAAGTTACAGAACATGTTATGAGTGAACACTGTTTCAAATTGCATGAAACTTACCTAGTAATTCAAGGATAAACAATTAAGAATAATTTAAGAAAAGCCACAAATTGTGTAATATTGCTCCCAGTCTAACTCATTTGGATCAAGTTACTGCAATTTAACGATAACTAGTAACCTATATTACCTGAATAGAAAGCCAGATAGCTTCCATGACCATAATGTCATCAAGATCACGGTCAAAATTGTCAGCTCTGCATTTTACAAAGTTCCAAATAAAGATGAGATGACAAATGAAGGAGAACATGCCAACCATAAGATACAAATGCCTCCCTAGCTGCATGCCCATCGTGTATAACTATCAACAGTTATGAAAATTAAAGATAGGAAAAAGAATTTTTAGTGTTGTGTACCCATTGGACTTAAGACCAAAAATTGCACTTTTTATTTTTGTAGCTTGTCATTGATCATAAAAAAATTAAATTATATGCTCTTAGGTAAGGCCACAAGCAGTTTTTGTAATGACCAGAGCTTGAAACCACATGGGTCAAACCTTCCAAAAAGGAGTGCTTAGAAGGTTCTCCGACAGTGATAGGTGTTGAATTATGTTGGGGTATCACAATCTCCTCCTGTCAAATACCCAATGTCCTTATCACATACACATACATTATGTAGAAGTCCATCAAGATCTATTTTAGGTGATGTGGAATTCGGGAGATGACATAGCTCACCACACCACCAAGACCATCCATGGTGCCTATACCCATTGGATTGAAGATTCACCAGGAAGAATAACCAGTCCCAATGTGCAAACATATCGTAAACATTTTTTTCTCTTATATTTGTCATAACTCAATCCAAAGTCAGATGGGCCAAACTCCAAAATGGAGTACTCAAATGTTACCCCTTGTGGGAGACTATTGATCTTTTAGATTCTTGTGGGAGACTATTTGATCACGTTGAATGTGAAGTAGATTAAAAAACATAAACGAGATATGGCAAATAGTATAACTTTATAAGCATATAAATTTGGAATGCCTGAGACAATAAAAGAAAACAGGCATACAGAATTTTCTATTGCAAATAAAAAAAGATAACAAGGCAACAAGCTAAGATATGGCTACTGTTGACATCATGCACCAGATTCAACAGTTCAAAAGCTCAATCTATATGCTTTAATTACTTGAGATATGTTCGTAAGCATTTAATGACAAATTCAGAACCTCAAGTCAACCAAGTCTATGAGCAAGAGTAGGCAATCAAGAATCCAATTTACCTATTATTAAGAAACAAAATCAAAATCCAGCATTTGAATGTTCTCTCGCTAAGAAATACTTTCACAATGTAATAGAGGTCCCAGAACAAAGAAGTTACCAACTCAGAGACCAGGCAAAAGAAAGAAAATTTCAAATGATAATTAGTGGAAGGTTTCCTAAGAATATATACTACGAGCTAGTTAACAGAAGTAGTAAACTTCAAACACTCAAGTACCGAGAGAGTTGATAAAAAGATCAAACCATATCACCTTCATAAAAATGGTTAGAAATCTATGCTTTCCAATAGGATGAATCACTGGCCATACCAGAACAGAATTACTAAATTAGTAGAAAAAGCTGAAACAAGTGAGTGCACTTTGTACCTGTTCTGTCTACAGTGTGAAGGCAGCATGCCTGACGGCACCGAGCATGAAGCTTGAGATGAAACAAAATCATTTATTTGTGTTGTGCATCTAAGAGACGGAACTGTCGAGTTTTCAATACAACATGAAGAAAATAGACCTACTTTAGCAATCAATATAAAAGATGTCTAATGATAAAAAAACAAGAATATTTAGCGGAAAGAGGATCTGAAAGCGACGTGCTACCTATGTCACAATACTCCACTTCTGCGTCATTCATTATTCTAGTCGAAGAACTTATATCTTTTCTTTTCTTCAGCCTTTCTGCTTCCTCCTGAATTTCTTGTTGTCGCATCCTTATTTGTGCTTCGATGAACTTCTGCTCTTCCTGCTCTTAAACAGAATTATTTAGAGACAACTCTAACATCATTGACAAGCAAATGTACACTCACAAATCAAGAAAGAAGGCAGGAAAAGTTGAGCAAACTAGAAAAAACTTACAACTTCTTCCAATCCCTTCTCTTCTTTTGTCTTCACACCACGGTACTCAACAGCATAATTTAAAGTTTTGCAGAAGGGGCACCTATCAGGTTAAGCAGTAAACCTTGCATGATCCAAATTATGATGCAGCAAAAAATAAAACAGAAAAGGATACTCTGTAGGGCGAGTTGCATGAGGTGGTTTCATCTGAAGGAAACACTCTGCAAGAAGCATCAAAATTTAAGTTAAAAGAAAATTAAACAAAAAAGGAATATGGATACAGACAACATGGATAAAAAGGATTGAACCAAAAAGCTTTTCAACATCAGAGAGAAATCTGCATTACCCGTGCATATGCCTTTCATGCAACACCTCGATCGATTAAGACTCGGATAATTCTACAATAATACAACAAAAAAGGGAAAATCAAGTGAACTACATCAAGAATTGCTCTAAATGCAATCGATCAGGATTGAAACGTTAGAAAAAGCAAAGGTCGAATACGAACTAGAAAACAAATGGGACACTCTTCAAGATCGAGAGCGCATTCCTCGCTTCCAGGGTAGCACGGCGCCAACTTGGACTCCAGAATGAGCTTCCTCAGTTTCTTTTCATCAATGTCGCGGTGGTGGTACAATCCCTGCGGCCTTGTGTACTTCTCGTCCACCACCTGCCTCCTCCTCCCTATCTTATTCCCCATCAACCTCACTTCCAACGGCAAGAAAGAACGCAAGAAATCACCAAAAACCAGCTATTCCCAACCTTTGTTCCTCAGTCTCTCAACGTCTTCCGATCAAAAAAGTAAAAACGATCAAAAACGGTCAACAAAACAAGAGACCTAATTCCCTCCCATTTCACTTCAATTAAGACCAACAAAAACAACCGATAAACCGAACCCTAATTCGCCATTCCAGATCGAGGCAAGGACCACCGCCGACCCTCCTTCCCAGTCCCAAGATCGAAACCTACATCGATATCCCGCCAAAACCGGACCAAGAAAGCGAATGCGATGAGCAGAGCCCAACAAAAACCCTAGATCCCATTCTTCCCCGTCAAGAAGCGGGGATCGGGAAGAGACGAAGCAGGAGGAACGGCGCTCGACTTCTCTCCACCGCCGATCCCGTCGCCCGTCTTGCCGCAGCCCAAGCTTCTCTTGCGTCGCTTCTTCCGCGGATCTCGAGACGGATGGAGCGGAGGAGAGAGAGGGTGAGGGAAGATCTCCGGTTCGCGCGCACGAAGCTTCGGAAGCACGACAAGGATCGGGAGGAAGGAAACGAGGGTGGCTTGTGCGTGCGAGAGACAGCGGCTCGGTCTGTCGCAGCGATCAAAGCCCGTCGTCTTTACTCTCTGGCTATGGTGAGGCAGCATGGGATCCTCTCCAATTTCGTAACCGAGAACCCATAAAGACATCCCCATCGTTCGCCCTCAATCTCTCAATCACAAAATCTCAACCGTATGTTAATGATGAACCACAATAGAAAAGTTGGAGAGGATCCCGATCCTGGAATGCAGTAGACCGAGTGTGATCGTCCCAATACTTTTGTATTAATTAAAGGTTTGTGAGAGTTTGGTTGTACGTCCCCTATTTTGTCGACCTCGTAACACAATGTGTCATGTTACATACGAAAGGGTACAAAATGAAATAATTTTTAAAAGGAGGAAGAAATGGGGGGATGAAATTTATAGTTTTTCCAAGTTAATAATGAAATAATAATAATTATTCCTGTGTTTTTAGTTGAAATATATGATTTATTATTATTATTATTATGTAAAATAAAATGTTTACATAAGAATTTTACAGAAGAAACACTTAAATCCTAAACAGTTCGTTGAAAAGCAGGTTCATTGATCTAACGGTCCACGTTCTTCCATAACGAGCGCGTGATTTCCGAGGTCTGATCCGAGCGATTCATTTTGAGCCGGGCGGCGGGGGTCGCGGCGAACGCCAAGGGAGCCGTAGACGCCCCAGGGATCCTGCAGGGACGAGTTCCAGGCTCTCGCAGTTGCAGATCTCGATCATGAACCCATCGGGATCGTTAAAGAACAGCTGGTCGATCGGCGACCCTTCTTCCTCGTTGATGGTCCTCCTCAGGTACTTAACGCCCAGATCCTTCAGCCTCTGCTCCATCGCCCCCATGTCCTCGCACTACCAACGCAGCATGCGAAGAGAAGCTAGCAAAGAGCAGAGAAAGGAAGAAAAAGACGACGGCGATGATGAGCAGGGCCAGACCTGAAAAGAGATGTGGTTGTCCATCGGATCGAGACGGTCAAGGGACGCATCGGGGAGGTCACCTCCGTCCTCCTCCTGCACCAGGTGAATTCCCACGCCGTAATTGAGCAGCCTGATGGTTCACGCACATGCTTACTATTCACTGGTCAAGGCGGAGGAGGTGGAGCAGGTAGGGAGTTTCGATACCATGCGCCGTTGAAGTCGAGGGTGGGAGGGCGACCGGTGGGGACGAAGCCAAGCACGGTGGTGTAGAACTCGACGGAGGCTTCCACCGATCTGCAGAGCCTGGAGACGTGATTGAGCGCCATTAGAGGCGTTGGCCGAATAGTACTGCTGCCATGGTTCTGGGGCCTGTCCTCTTCCTTCTCTTTCTGCAGCTGTTGCGGCTCTTCTTTTCCTTGCGAAGTCTCCATGTCCGCGACGTCGTTCTTCTTTGTGGCTATGTATGTGACGATGGTGACGAGAACACGTAAGACATTTGAAGATAACGTTTGATAGACACGTGGATAGTCTGCATGAGTCTCAGCTGTCGCCATTGAGGGCTCAGCTAGTTCTGATGCGGACAGCTGCGTCGGTGGCTTCCTGTGTCATGGGTTTACGCGGGCGCGAGTGAATCGGGGCAGGTTTGGATTGGATGGGATGGGATGGGATGCGATGGGTTTGGTTAGTCAAATCGAGATATGACTCGAGAAATTGACGTTGACGCGGATCACAAGCGAGAGATGGAGACCCGATCGTTGACCCGACGATCATTGCCGTTGCAAAACCAATTCACGGGCATCGATTGCTATTTTAGGACACCATTTTCGATCATGAATCATAACGAGACAAAAATAAACAAGTCTTAACCTCGTTGCTATAAATATATATAAATAAAAACTATTTTGGTTTTAGACCCCTTTTTTTAGTATCTTTTATATATTATATATATTTATTGTGTGATCAGAAAATAATAATGTTAGACACAAAACTAACACTTCAATAATCACGTGATCAACACCTCTATGTTACATGATCGACACCTCAGTGCTACGTGATTAACACCTCGACGATGTATCTCAATATTTCAATCACATATGATCGATATAATTTCGTTATTAAAATATTACTAATCGTATCATAGTTATCGTACATCACACAAATTTAACGTAGCATGCTCGACCAAAATCGAGAGATATGTGTGATCATCCATAACATTAATGTTTATTTATGATCAAAATGATAAAAAAAATCACATTATAAAAAATTTCCAAAAATACATTCCTACACACATAATATTCTTACATTCTTTAGGCATTCGGTTTCAATACTCTCAACATTATACTGTCATCATCGTATATCTCAAACTAACTTCAGCATTAAAGAGACACATATTCTTAATATAGTTTTATAAGATTCAATACTTTAAAAGATTGATTAGATGCTTTTCAACACAATTCAAACACAAACACATAATAGAATCTCAATTTGCTCCGAGCAAACATCTAATCAGATAATTAAAACTTCACGTAACATGTAAATAGCAAAGACGGATGCCAATACATACAGGAGTCTTTATCAATTAAATTAATTAATATTTATATTTTAAGGATAATAAAACTTATGAAAAAAATAAAACCTTTAGAGACGTCATCAGAATCTTGGTCATGATTAATATAAAGATAAGCAACATCAATTTATAAGATATACGAGGAATTATTTATTTTTAGCTTGCCTACACAGTTTTATTTTTCATGTATTACGAGCCTCAAAAGTATTTTTGAGGATAAGGGTGACTCGATAAACTTATAAGTCATTGGTTCTTCTAACGCTAATATGATAAGTCAACATTTGATCATTATTGATAATATGTTAGAACCCTTGCAAATTCTAAACTTGGGGTTGATTTCTTTAGGGGATCGACCTCCTGGAACTCTATAGGGGTTCCTTTCTCCAAGTTGCTGTTCAAAGACGGTAGAAAAGATTCATCTATTGCTCAATAAAAGAGAATGAATACATGACTATTTATAGGATTTCTAAACCGTAACTCTTAATAGGACTCCTACTTCTAACAAACTCCTAATTCTTCTATAAGAAACAACATCCTAATCTTAGCCGGTCTCTTTACTTTTTTAATATGGATCGACTTAGGTAGGTTTTACATGAATGTCCCTCTCAATTAGGACTCTCCTAGCTAGAGTCCTAACATAGTGATCGTATAGACTCGTGAGGAATTATCCACTTTATACGTGCGCTCATGATTTTATTATTTCGATGATTAAGAGCTCCAAAAGATATCTCTAAGGGTGATAATAATTCGACGGATTTAGAAACTCTTAGTTTCCTTATGGAGTACTGATAAAAATATTTAATCTATATTAATCGAGGAATTGGAGAATCAAAAGAATTATAAATTTATTAGGAACCAATAATAATAATATTAATTTATCTTGAATGGCAAACTCATCCCTGCTGATATCTCCGTAGAAAATAAAATTTACTGGGAATTAAATTGATGTTTATTGGCAGCAACATAAGCTAAAAAAAGTGACAACGTGCCCAAATTACTACCTATCACCAAAAAAGAAGCCGTAAGGTATTACCACTCGGAGGAAACATAGACCGGTCCATCGAGAGGACCCAAATGTAGCATCAGACAACGTTGACGAGGAAAGTCAACGAACAACGTGGCTCACTTCTTGCTCGCGGCTCCCATCGAAGGCAAAGGTGGCAAAGGCCACCAACGGCCCCCGCGTTAGTTGCAACCCTTCTAAAATCGAGCCGGCGTTGTCGTCGGAAGCGGTCAAAGCGCCTGTGCCAAAATAGCCACAATCATCCACGCCGCTCCCTCACCTGTAACGAAATGGTGCGCACGAACCCTAAGCCAAGCATAGAGAATACGAATGCAAATGGATGGTATGAGCAAACATGTCCTTCCAAATCATCGCATGACGAAGGCTTCCCAACCTGCAATCGTTCCGCGATTTGCTAATAACGGCGCAATTAACAGCCAACCCAACAGCAAAATAATAATAATTTTATCTAATTTTATTTTATTATTCCTTATTTTTATTTTACATTGATCGGAACTAAAAAAAGGGGTGAGAAAACATAAGAAACATAAGCCCACCACCACACCTCATTTCTCCCTTTCTTCCTTGACCGACCTCGTTCGGCTTCGTTCTGCTCCCATGTCTCTCTCCGTCACCATTTTGTTGCCGGAGATGTGAGCGGGCCAGGACACACATGGTATATGCAATGGTGGTGGCCGCGGCTCTGATGCCGATGCAATAGGAGGAGGAGAAGGAGGAGCGGAGGCAGCGGGAACAGAATGTACAAGGAGGAGAAGGAGCAGCAGAAGCAGCAGCACAACATTAAGGCTTGGGAGTCGGCCGTCCGCAAAGCGCAGCAACTGTATTCACATCAGTCAGGCAGCCGCCGACGCGTCTGCCAGATCTCCCCCATGTCCGTCGCGCCCGCCGACGACAACTCCGAAGCCAGCTCCCCGCGAGGGGGCGACGGCAACTCGGCGGCAGAGGAGGACGGCAAGGTGTGCCACGTGGAACGCCTCTTCCCTGGTGGCGACTCGTACACCGGTCAGTGGTCCGGCAGCGTCCCGCATGGCACCGGCAAGTACGTGTGGACGGATGGGTGCATTTACGAGGGCGAGTGGCGGCGGGGCAAGACCACCGGCCGCGGCAAGTTCTCGTGGCCATCCGGTGCCACCTACGAGGGCGAGTTCAAGGCCGGGTTCATGGACGGCTTCGGCACCTACACTGGTGCTTCCGGCGATACCTACCGTGGAAGCTGGTCCATGAACCTGAAGCATGGCCACGGCAAGAAGTTCTATGCCAACGGCGACTATTACGACGGGGAGTGGCGCTCCGGCCTGCAGGATGGCCATGGCCGCTACGTCTGGAGCAACAGCGCTGAGTACGTCGGGCAGTGGCGCGCTGGGGTAATCCATGGCCGAGGATCCCTCATCTGGGCCAATGGCAATCGGTACGATGGTGGGTGGGACAATGGATCTCCGAGGGGCAATGGTAGCTTCCGATGGCCTGACGGCAGCCTCTATGTCGGGGTGTGGACTAAGGAAAATGCGGGGATCCAACAAAAGGGGGTGTACTACCCATCACCCTCTGCGAGCTCCCCCACTGCCAGAGACCCACAGGAGGCTTTTGCAGCTGACCTTCGGGGGTGCAAGATCTCGCCAGGGGACACTGTGTCGATACTTCCCTCTCAGAAGACCCTCAATTGGTCCGGCTCGGAGGTGTCACGTGGTTCGGTCGATAATGCTGATCCTGGTTTGCCACCCAGACGGCTGAATGGTAGGACAAATACCATCATTGGAGCTAGTGACATTTTGGGAGGAGAGAGGTGGTCCGATCGGATCGGCATTTGTAAGTCCAATGGCGATATCAGTTTTGACATTGTCGATCGAGGTTCAGCGGCATCGCGAGGTGACGCAGACGCGAAATTATCGTTGAATCCACGTTGGCCACCTCCAAGGGCTGCGAAGAGGCAAGGGGAAACCATCACAAAAGGGCACAAGAACTATGAACTAATGCTCAATCTCCAGCTTGGGATCAGGTAATGTTTTTCTGTGTAGCTTTATTAGCATTTGGTGGAAATTTTTACGATGACAGGGATGTTATTGTTGGTATTGTCAAAGGCATGAAGACCTGGATAACACAGATCTTAGTGACACATCTGAGGAAAACCATGCTAGAATTCTGCAACAGGAGAAGTTGAATTGTGATCCCGTCCCAATCAGCTTTAAAATACTTCAAACTTGTGTCCTTCCACTTCACTAATTGGTTGTCTAGCTTTCTTTGCAACCATTTCTTCATGGAGATTCTTGGTAGAAATTGATTGTCGTTTTCGATAAAAGGAGCAGTAAGACTATATATGTAGTTAATACTCCAAAGTATGCTATTCTTCTATGTCCTATGTTTTTGCCAAATGATTTATTTGCATTTATTTGAATGGGATAATCAATTGGATCTTTTAGATTTTAGATAATTGCTGATAAGTTCTGCTGTTTCATATTCTCAATATTAAGACTGTTGCAGAAAAAATAAATTAATAATGACCTGTGTCGGTGAAAACAAAGGAAATGTTTATGGTGAACTTGTTAGAAGATGGCATATATGGAAGAATCATTAGGGCTTTATGTTCATGCAATTCTTGATCAAGGAGATTTCAGGACAGTGTATTAACTACTAGTTTGTTTATTGGATAAACTCCTAGAATTAATAACTTGCTTTATATTGTTCTTTTGTCATTATTCTCCAGCGTTTAATGGTCAACAATCTAATGTTTGCTGTGGCATAGACATGCGGTTGGAAAACAAGGTCCATCTCATGTTGAGCTGAAATCATCGGCCTTTGACCCCAAAGAAAAGGTGTGGACAAAGTTCCCTCCTGAAGGATCAAAACATACACCTCCACACCAATCCTGTGAATTCAGATGGAAAGATTACTGCCCTTTGGTGTTCAGGTGAGTTCATGACATAATACTTCGTTGCGTATTATATATATATATATATCAGCTGACAATTTATATTATTTGACAAGTTCAACTTGATAATATATTCTACTTAAATTGAGCATTCAGGACACTTCGCAGGCTGTTTAAGGTTGATGCAGCTGATTATATGATTTCTCTTTGTGGCAATGATGCTCTACGAGAACTATCATCTCCTGGAAAGAGTGGGAGCTTCTTTTACCTGACCAATGATGACAGATACATGATCAAGACAATGAAGAAGTCTGAAGTAAAAGTTAGCACCCGTTCCCTTGGGATTTATATTATTTAACATTCTTCTGATCTAACCCACTCAAAATATATCTTTCAACATTCTTTTCCTGATCTACCCCATTATGTATTGTTCCACAGGTCCTTCTGAGGATGCTTCCAGCCTATTATAACCATGTCCGTGCATTTGAGAACACTTTGGTGACCAAGTTTTTTGGTCTTCACTGTGTGAAGTTAACTGGAGCTTCACAGAAGAAGGTCAGAACGTGGGTCTCAGTAACATCCATAATTTGACTGGAAGATTTGTTTTGGTGACATATAAATTCTTTGCATTTTTCTGTAACAATGAATCAGGTCCGTTTCGTTATAATGGGAAACTTGTTCCGCTCTGAGTACTCTATTCATAGGCGCTTTGACCTAAAAGGGTCTTCCCATGGTCGTATGACTAGGAAACCAGAGTCAGAGATCGATGAATATACTACTTTAAAAGATCTTGATCTTAATTTTATATTTCGACTGCAACAGTCTTGGTTTCAAGAGTTCCAAAGGTATTGTTATTATTTACTCCTGCAGCAATTTTGTTTCTGGGTCCTAGATAATTTGATTTCTTCTTATGAGGAAAATAGAAGTCATATATGTGCTTTCTACAGGCAAGTTGACAAGGATTCTGAGTTTCTTGAGCAGGAGAGGATCATGGATTATAGTCTTCTAGTCGGTGTTCATTTTAGAAGTTCCAGAGAGATGCCTTTACCTGAAGGTTCATTTCAATGTTCTCTTTTATTTTCACATCTGTGCCTTTCTTAAGATGCGTATCTTTTGGTTAAAGGTGGTGATGATGACATCAAAAGAGAATCAACATTGAGGCTTTCCAGAGACATGGATCAGTTTCTTGGTGATCAAAACAGGTATAAACATGATAACTAGAATACCTGTATGTTATTTATTAATTTTGCTCTTGGATGTATTTTACTTACCATACAAGTAGAAAATCTTTTGATGAAATCACACAAAATTAGATGATACAGAGTTTCAAAATAATATAAGTATTCAAATCCATCAGTAAAATGCTTATCTGCTTATCTATGTCAGTGCTAGGCATGCTGCTTCTATATGCTTGTTTCTCTTGATCCATAACATTTTAAAGGTGACTTGAGTACTTTCCATTTGCTGGTTTACACTTTTTTTTTCTTGTAAGATCCTGACAATGAATTAATAGATTGTCCTTGGTAAATGAAAGTTAATGACGACAGAAAAGGGAGAAGATACCCCTTTCCGACTAGCACGTTAGCTTCCTTCCTGGTATGAATATTAACATTACATGTGCTTTGTCATGATGTTAATGCAAAGATATGTGCTAAATATGGCTCCCCACTTGGACTGATACCATTCATCCTAATGGATGTGTGTGTGTTATGTTCTTTCTTGATACACATCATTCTCACTATGAAGCATCTGTATCTCTACCGCGTCAAGTCATTTTCAGAAAATCTGGGCCTTGAGTTTTTGTTTCTTATATTTGATGCTGCAGGCGAGCAAAGATTCGAATAGGTCTGAATACACCAGCTAGGGCTGAACTGACAGTCAGGAAGAGTGACAGTGATTCTCAGCTCACTGGAGAACCTACAGGGGAGTTCTATGATGTAATCTTGTTTTTTGGCATCATAGACATATTGCAAGACTACGATATCAGCAAAAAGCTGGAGCATGCATACAAGTCTATTCAGCATGATCCGACCTCAATATCAGCTGTAGATCCGAAACAGTACTCAAAACGCTTCCGTGATTTCATATACAGAGCTTTTACCGAAGACACCTAAAGAAAAGTCTGTCCTGGAAGCACCATCAGAGTTCCAGGTTCGGTTGACCTTCAGAATGCATTGAAGAATCTGGTCAGACCGCAACTGGGTGTCTAGAGTTTGGCATTTGTGTACATTGTTTCAGTGCCCACCACCAAAAGTTGCTGCTTCAGCCATCATCGAGCCTCTGGATCTCCTTGTTGCTGCCAGGATCTCGACCGACCGACTAAAAAAAAAAAAGAATTTGATTCTCCCAAAGAACATTTGAATAGGACCTTACAATCCTCTAAAGTTTCTTTCTATAGGTAGTACTACTAATGTCCTAATTCAGGTACAGATAGAAAATTGTAACAATGAGCGTGCAAGCCGATTTAGAGATGTAAATTATTTACGAGTAACGTGTATCAGATATTCTTTTTCTTCTGTATAAATTATGATTTCCACTGAGGAGCAAGAACAGATTTGAGATTCTTACATGTAAACAAATGTTGTGGTGAGGTCCTGTGACAAAGAATGATACTGCTCAGAAGTTGGATGGCACGTAATGTGATGGTATGTTGGAATGAGATAAACTAAAATTTCAAGTCGTCATATTCATTGCAGTATAATTTGCCAGATCTTATCGAACATCCAATTAGATTCACAAAGGTAGCACATTTGGTAATCGTAGATGACACGAAGCACTTATTGAGTAACGTCGACAGACAACGGCAGTGCCCAAATACGTCACATTCCAACTAACGAAAGCAGCGCATCCCGGTAATTACCACGCGTGTTCTTCGCGATCTTGTCTTCGAGCTTAGCCTTGTACTGCTTCTCGTAGACCGCTTTGATCTCTTCCATATCCACATCCGATCGAGATACGACCACTCTCGTAAGAGCATCTTTCGCGTTCTTATCAGCTTCTTCTCCGAAAGCCTTGTCGATTACCTGAATTCACGAGACATGATCCGATCATGCTTCGCTCTTTGGCAATGAGGCCTGCAAGATAACTGGCGTGGTCTCTCACCTTGCTGAAATAGCTAGCGGATGATCCCAAGCATCGAACGGTTTCTCCCAAGCATGATTCATCAGCGAAGTCCTGCTCAATGAGAAGTTACATGGCAAGATGGACCGCAAATACTTGCGAGGTTTTTGAGCAACAGTGTACCTGCTCGATCGATTTCCCGTGTATTCCACTGTAGTGTCTGAAGGTTTCTATGAGATGTGTTTTGCTTCTCGTGGTCAGTATCCTAATGACCTCGTAATTCTCTACGGGGTCCTTTGTGCCTGCATTCTTGATTGCATGTCCGAGCGCCTTGGCCTCAGATTTGGCGATATCTTCGTCCACTCGAGATCCTTCGTACCTGTATGCGCTTACCAGTCCGACCAGCAACTGCAAGTACATGGATTGCATTGATCGGTAGATCTTCAGGATCCAAATCCTGTCGGAATTAGAAGAGGTAGGACAGAAAAGGAATAGCAGTTCTTACGCTGCAGTAGTTTTCCTTGACGCGGTAGGCAACATCTTCCTCTATGGAATGGTGGAAGAGAGCATGGTAGGCCTTCCTTGCTCCGAGCAGCTCGTCTGATGAGCGAGTGCAGGCGATCTCAACTATGATGCTGAATGGATGGGCCTTGTGGAGCACATGGTGGATCCAACGTGCGTCTCTTTCCCATGGATGCATTGCCCATAGCACCGTTATGTTCTGCAAAGATCGGCACCTCAGTTGCCATTCGAAGAATTAAGCTTGTAGACGAAGATTAGTTCCCGAGGCCAACTCTTATCAAGCTGAATTAGATGTGCAGATGACAGATTTCAGGTCATGGCAGAACATTCAAGCTGGCTTTCGAAAAGAAAAGGAGGTTGGACCATTTGACCATTTTAATGATCGATGAGCACATCATAATTGATGGAGATGTTTGCAAGAAACCATCAGATTCATATCATCATTTTCATGTCACGAGTTGCCCAAAAACTGAGAGAAGAGTCTTAAGATGATGACAGTAAACTGATGGATTAAGAGAATCGCTAATCTCTTGTTTTCTTCAGTCAACTATTCTCATCGCAGGTGACGTTTGACTTTGGGGAGAAGAAAAGGCCAAATTAAGTAAAATCTTTGACAATATGGAAGCCAAAAATCAAACGCCGACAAAAGTGGAATTGGAAGAGAGTCGATTCCATGAGATCCAAAGAATTGTAGCTTTGCAGGACGTAAATCTTAAACAACACTTCTCTTCCCTTCAAATCAATACTAAACTCTTAGCAGATTCAACGCTACGAAACAAACTCAAAGCAACAGAAGACATGCAACGACGGATGGAGGAAAGATGGAACAGAAAGTCTACCTTAAAGCGTGCAAATTCGACCTTCAGGCTGCGAACGAAATCATCCTCGCAGCGCTCGAAGCTGCCGTGTGGCTTGAAGAAGGGAGAAGAGCTCCTGAAGCCTCGCCGCTTATCCGGCTGCTTGCGCCATTTCGTGATCACCGTCAGCAACGAGCTCTCATCGACACCGAGGCCTTCACAGTCGATTCTGCGTCGTTAGCAATTCTACACCGATTAAATCGAGCGTGCACAGCAAACCGACCTGAGAAAGCGCTGGTGAGGGCCTCATGCTCTTCGGCCATGGTGGCTCAGCCTCGGCTCCTCTCTCAAAACGGATGGTGAGGGGGAAGGAAACCGCTGCCGGTGTATTATATGCCTCGGTTGCGCATCAGATGGTAACGGTTGTTTTGCTGTAACGCGGCACGGGAGATGTGACACAGACACTAAGTAGGGAGAGTCGGTCGTACGAGGAGGTGAGCTGTCGTTGAATGCATCGCCTGTGACGGCATGCTTTTATCGACTCGTGCTTCACGAGGGTTAGATATTTTGATTAGATATATCAATGGAGACCTAATCCAATATGTTAAATAACCTCTCTCTCTCTCTCTCTCTCTCTCTCTCTCTCTCTCTCTCTATATATATATATATATATATATATATATATATATGGTTTATAAATTTAAGAATTTAGTGAACAAATATACGAGTTTATATTTTTTTATGATTTATCGTATTATTTTTCGACATGATATGGAGAGTAGGTTGGATCTGAAAAGTAGATCGGTAAGAAATAGATCTAATATATTATTTAATAATTTTTATGTAATGAATACTTATAGAAAAGTTAGTTATTCATATCAAATAAAGACATCATCAATATGCTGGCTCATACTTTTATGTCGAATAGTTAACACTACAATATTACATAACGATACTTTAATATTATGTGATTGACATTATATGTGGTTAACATCTTAACATTATATGACTGACATCTTAATATTGTATGATCGACATCTCATCATCATGTGTGACTAGTACATGATCAATACTTTAGTATAAAACTAAATTAATCATATATTATTTTATCTCGAATTTGACATACAATCGTAACCAAAAGAAACGTGCAACCCTCCTCATAGTTAGCATCGATCACGAGAGTAATAATATTAAGACTCTACTAAAAAAAAGTTTATCGGGTACACTCATAAAGATATAATTTTATAATACTATTGAAATTGAACACGTCAGTAGAAATCAACTTGAGACTAACATAGAAGAGGGACCACAATTGGCTCCAAATAAACATCCTAACTCATACGATCAAATTCGAACTTAGTAATATCCATATATAGTTTATTAAAATAAAAATATAATTTAATCCATTAAAATATTTATATGTTTAAGTTTGATGTTTTGGTTCTACACCGGTAGAAAAATGCATATCATATTTAACTTTAGCTCTGATAAGAGATTTCATGTAAGATTTGAAGTGATGGGATTTGTATTATGACCCTCTTATAATATGTTAGCTTCATTCTTATTATAATGCAAAAGTGAAACATGAGGTTTCATTAGCCCAGCAAACTACACAATAATTAGCCCAGCCAACTACATAAGATAAGGCAATGACATGTTGGTACCACATATTTTTAGTACGAGTTCAACGTGAAACGATCATTGACTCAGTGGTGTCTTCCTTCTACAGCTCGATAGCTATGAAATACCAACTACTTACATATCACAGATGAATGGACAAAAAAAATCTTTTCTTATCTTTTCCGGGATTATCTGTTATCGGAATCATATTCCAATCTTTGTTTATATGTTCATTATACTTTTCTCCAATATATGGAACCTAATTGGGTGTTTCGTATGTCTTTGTTATCCTTTCATTTTCGATGAAGATTTTTTTTTTCTCGACTCAAGTAGAATAAGTGAAAACAAATAAAAACAACAAGATAGCACCGGACAAATAATACATATTGATCAGACATCACAGTTGATCTTTCTCAGTCAAGCTTTAATTGGGTCCCCTTTGTGTTCAAAAACTGGTGTTCAATTATTAGAAACAATTGTCTATGCCACAAGGAAAAGAGACCTGCAGTGGAGGCAGCTCACATGCACACCTCAATCACACCAATTATTTCTTTCACACATAAGCAGCAATCACTTCTGATATTTTGCAGGATATTAGCTGTGGCACAGATCAATTTAATGTCCAACCTTGACTTGTTGTTGATTTGTCTGAATCTGGAACATAGTCTTACTGCATTAGAAGAACTTACCACTAATTAAATGCTTGTGAACTGACATTTCAACCACTTGATAGACCAATCAGATGAGCAGAATTCTTCATATAGGATCCCCTGTGAGCTGCAATGTCAGACCTTCAATACTTAATGTCTATCATTTGATGTTTGGTTGTGCAAATTGGATCAACAGATATTGCAATCATATTGGAGCAGTAGAAAGTAGTACTCTTACAACTTTGCAGAACTTCTTGTCAGGTGGTTTCAGAGGTGATGATAGGGTTGATTTAAGTGGTAGAAAGGCAGGTAGAATAGTCACAGGCTTTACAAGTTGTTGGCTCCTTCACCTGCAGTTGGGAACCTCCATCATACTCAAACATAGTAAAAGGTATTCCAAAACCCAATAAAGGTTTACTAATGCATGCCTAATGTTGTCCATTGGTGCCCTTCTTTGTAACAGTATCCATGTGAAAGCCATTTTCTTGCACCTTTGAAGGTACATTGGAACACTTCCACACACACAACATATTGTCATCATCTCCCATCACCTTGATAGTCCTCACAGGCTTTCCAGTAGCTCTGACTACCTGTTAATTTAAGATGATAAAAATGCAAACAAAAAAAAAAATTTAAGATGACAAGATGATCTAGCAGCTTTTCTGCCATAGCAAAAGTTTCACTGACTGTTCATTTAAGATAATGAAATGCATAGCAGCTTTTGTTTTCATGTTTTTGGACCAAATTTATGCTTACCATAAAAACTTAAAAGGATCAAAAGCAAGTTTACAATCAATAAATCTCAAATAATATAAAATATTAAAATCGATGATAAATCTTGAGTTAAACTAGCTAGTATTAACAGATATCAAATTAATAAATAATAAATTTGAATTAGACTAGTCAAGGTTAATAGACATCAAACTGGATTTCGAGGAAAAACCAAGGTGTTACTCTTTCTTTAGACCTTATTAATATGAAACTATTCTCAGTGCTCCTTCAGTCTCTCTAGAATATTTTCTTAACAAAAATGAAATAAGAAAAGAACCCACATAATTTTAGAGAGCAAGAAAAAAGAAGACACCAGAAAGTTCGTGATGGATTTGGACTAAGGCCGACATGCACCCTTAGGCTCCTACCCAACTATTTGAGAAAGCCCGATTAGCTGTGATATGTTCCCCCAGTGGAAATCAAGCCACTTTGTGGTGTTCTTGATTCAATAACTCCTAATCAAGATCTTGTATTTTTCTTCTTTCTTCTCCCCTTTCTACTTCATGACTCAGTGCTAATTAGTTGACCTCTTTGTTTCTTAGCTCAGTGTATAGATTTGCAGTGGTATTAACAATTCAGTTGAGGTGACATCAAGAAATCGACCCTTGAGTTCCATCTCAAGGTTTACCATGTTGAACTTAGGTCAAGAAGATGCATAACTTGGCAACAGTAATCTACATTTAGAACTATATATATATATATATATATATATATATATATATATATATGAAACATTATTAGCACAATTATCAGTTGAGGCCATCATCAAAATTTAGGAGTTCCCCTCTCAAAGTACAAGTTACTACTTAATAATGAAAATTTAGAATATGGATTTCGTACTATTTAAGATTATTTAATATTAAAAACTATTCAAGGATTCAAAAACATATTATCTAAAAGCCAAAAAGATCTAAAGGTTATATTGTCAACTTGAGGTGCAGACATTGCAGTCAGTGGAAGTGATTCCTTTCTGACAATGTCTACAACATATGTAAGTGCATAAATGTTAAGATAGTTTTTAATAATCTACAAATTAAATTCAGTAGGAAACACTTCTTCTACTTATGATGTCAGTGGTTTCAATAACAATTTGGCACACAGATTTCAACAATAATTTAGTGAAAGCATAAAAGTGTTGTACGTAACTCCCACATACAACAATCAACCTAGTAAACTATGTTGCTCAATTTGATAAGCTTCAAATGTAGTTGAGGCCATCATCAAAATTTAGGAGTTCCCCTCTCAAAGTACAAGTTACTACTTAATAATGAAAATTTAGAATATGGATTTCGTACTATTTAAGATTATTTAATATTAAAAACTATTCAAGGATTCAAAAACATATTATCTAAAAGCCAAAAAGATCTAAAGGTTATATTGTCAACTTGAGGTGCAGACATTGCAGTCAGTGGAAGTGATTCCTCTTCTGACAATGTCTACAACATATGTAAGTGCATAAATGTTAAGATAGTTTTTAATAATCTACAAATTAAATTCAGTAGGAAACACTTCTTCTACTTATGATGTCAGTGGTTTCAATAACAATTTGGCACACAGATTTCAACAATAATTATGACTTTGGAGAGGAGGAGCATATTTTTCCTTTCTTTATATAACTAACAGTGATATTATCCAAAATATATATACTTGTGGTGTGATACAACCATGCAAATCAAGAGTCACAAAGAGAAGGAGAGTGAGATCAGTGAAGACATTAAACCTACATATCAACAAGCCAAGTGTATCCTCAAGTTCCATGAGAACCACTAATATAACATTAAATGGTAAGCAAAATGGCATGCCTAAGAACATTGATCACACTGTTCAATGTGTCAATATCTACTATAATGCAACTTAATGCCATCAGTTACCTTGCCAAAAAGCTATGTGCATACCACAAAGATGCACAGTATTGCACCATCATCCACTTTGATTCATGCATCCGTATCGGTTTGTGTGACTACAGAAACATTTATATCTATACTAAATGAAGACATGTTGACACAACTTGGATCAAATTATCCTTGACACAACTGTTTCTTGTTTCTGCTTTAAATTGTTCATACCTCCTCTTACTCGTTCCTTTTGACAGTCACCTTGTAGTAAGTAATATGATAGATTTCCAAGTCCGGGCTGAGACCACTGTGGACGCATTAGGGGTGGTTGAGATTTCCAAGTCCAGTAGCCATTAAAAGGAGATACAGAGCGGCAAGCTTAAAAGTTAGAGGAGTAATATCGTCGAGCACTTCATCAGCTTTCGCCCATGCAGGCCGCAGCACTTGTGCGTTGGCTTAGCCTTTTGTTCCCATGAGGACCCCATGCATTGAATCACACACCCAAAAGTTTGTGCTCTTAAATGCGGAACATGAAGCCCGTTCGCCATTTCCGAGCCCATGCCACCACTCACTACGACTACGTTGCTTCTTCCACTCTACCCTTGTTTCGATTGTCTCCTTGTTTTTACCCCTTGCATGCTTCTGCGAACCATTCTTTTCAACCTTCCATGTATGTCTGTACTTATATTGACAGTCCCTACAGAGGCACCAGCGGCAGCAGCTCCTGATGTGATGTAAAAGGGAGGGGGATAAGTAAGTAATAGGGGGTGTTGAGTGACTTGGTGACTCCACCCATGGGTTCTCTTCCCCACTTGTTTTGCTTAGGGTTCACAGCTGTGCAATTTAATCCCTCGCAACTGTTTTTTCGGCATCTGCTTCTGATCTCATCGTTATAAATCCCGCGCTCATCCCTTTCTCCTTCTCGCATGCAGTGAACCTCTTCCCTTAACCTTGCCGCTTGCTCGTTCTCAGATTCTTCCATGGTCTTCGCCATGGCGGCCCCTGACTTTGACCTCCTGTTCACGGCCTCGGCCTTGGTCTTGTCGTTCCTTGTGCTGGTTATGTTTGGGTGTAACAGGAGAGGCAAAGCGCTGAGACTACCCCCCGGCCCGCCGGGTTGGCCACTGGTCGGCAACCTCTTCCAAGTGGCGTTTGCGGGCAAGCCGATGATCCATCTCGTCCGCGACCTCCGCCTCCGGTACGGGCCCATCTTCACTCTCCGCATGGGCGCGCGCACCCTCATCGTGGTTACCAGCCCGGAGCTCGCCCACGAGGCTCTCATCGAGAAGGGGCAGCTCTTCGCTTCGCGCCCTGCGGAGACCACCATCCGCTCTGTCTTCAGTTGCAACAAGTTTACAGTCAACTCGGCCGTCTACGGCCCCGAGTGGCGCTCACTCCGCCGCAACATGGTTTCCGGTATGCTGAGCGCCTCCCGTCTCCGCGAGTTTCGCCCGGCCCGCACCTCCGCCATGGACCGCTTCATCGAACGCCTACGCGCCGAGGCGGAGGCGAATGGAGGGGCCGTGTGGGTCCTCCGTAACGCCCGCTTCGCCGTCTTCGCCATCCTTCTCTCCATGACCTTCGGCGTCCAGCTAGACGAGGATTCCATCGTGCGCATCGACGAGATGATGAAGCGGGTGCTCCTCACTATCAGCCCCAGGATGGACGACTACCTCCCTTTCCTCCGCCCCTTGTACGCCAAGCACCAGAAGAAGGTCCTCGAGATCAGGAAGGAGCAGGTCGAGACCGTCGTCGCCCTCATCAACCGGCGTCGGGCCATCTTAAAGGACCCAAGCCTCGAGCCCAACGCCGCTCCCTTCTCCTATCTGGACTCCCTACTCGACCTCAAAGTCGAAGGCCGCGACTCGGCGCCGACCGAAACCCAGCTGGTCACCCTGTGCTCGGAGTTCATCAACGGTGGGACGGACACCACCTCCACCGCCATCGAGTGGGCCATGGCTCGCATCATCGACGACCCGAACATCCAGGCCAATCTTTACGAGGAGATCGTTGCGGAGGTCGGCGACCGGCCAGTCGACGACCGTGACATCGAAAAGATGCCCTACTTGCAGGCCTTCGTGAAGGAGCTACTGAGGAAGCACCCGCCAACGTACTTCTCGCTGACCCATGCGGCGGTGGAGCCAGCGAAGCTTGGCGGGTACGACATCCCGCCGGACGCCAACCTGGAGCTGTTTCTGCCGACGATCGCGGAGGACCCCAGGCTGTGGTCGAGCCCGCTGGAGTTCAACCCGGACCGCTTCATAACAGGCGGGGAGACGGCGGACATCACCGGTTCGGCAGGGATAAGGATGATACCGTTCGGGGCGGGGAGGAGGATATGCCCGGGGCTGGCGATGGGGACGACACACATTAGCCTGATGGTGGCGAGGATGGTGCAGGCGTTCGAGTGGCAGTTGCACCCATCGGAGCCCAAGTTGGACTTCATGGACAAGGTCGAGTTCACCGTCGTCATGAACCGTCGGCTCCTCGCCTTCGTCGAACCACGTAAGTGAACGAGTGATGACGCGGTTTCGAGAAGCGTCCGAGTGCAGCGAGTCTTAAGTGCGCTTTACTTGCTCATCATATATCGACAAGCCGATCGTATATTAATTAAGCAAACTCTACTTCCTGGTTTGGGCGTGTACATTTGAAGCTTTTGCATGGGTGTTATGAATGCGCGTCTAAGTGTTAGAAGGAAAGCATTACTTCCATCAATGCAAGGTTCCTTTAGTTACCGTACTAACTAACTTTACTGATGTCCTCTTTAATGCATAAGCATTAATAAGGAAAAATTAATTGCTACATCTCTCATGGTTAAATAACGATCGACGTCGAGATCGGTGTACTACTGGTATCGATCGACTAATAAAGAATTTAAGGATAAAGATCGGATCGACCAACTAGTTTCGAACCTGTGTTTTACAAATCGGATCGGATCTCATGAAATCTTGATACAAAAAGTCGAAATCAATGAAAACGCGAATAATTCCATTAACCCAAGTGATCGAAATGCGAAATGATCCAAAGAATCTAAGAGATCTCAATCTCATAGGGATGTGATCTGATTCTCGGCTTGCTTTCTTGGTGTCTTCATCACTAATACTCAACATTTCTAGTGATTATTGGACGAGTTGATTTGGTGAATAGGCACCAAAATGCCAAGATTTTGCTATAGGGAGTTCGGAAATTTTGTAACGTCAGATTAAACTCGAGTAACCACAAGAACTAATATGGTAACAAGTAACAAAGACAATATTTCTGCAAACATAAGAAAATGAAAAAGGAGAAAAAAACACTATAAATGGATCCCAATTTAATCTCCATCGAAATAAATTAAAGAAAAAAGTGAGGATCCGCGTTAGATACAATTAAATTATTCCAACTCCAACTAACACCATCATGTCTACCCAATCCCAGCATCCATTTCTATAGAGAGACGAAGGAGAAACAGAGACTGCGAAAGGAACGGACCAGATGGAAAGAGGGATGAGGAAGAGGAGGAGAGAGAGCTACGCACCTCGATCGAGATTGATTCGATTGGAGAAGTCCACCGCCTAAGTTGTGGCGGCAAAGGCTCGGGCGCTGCTTCCGCCAGCGGTCATCATGGCCTTGAACTCCTCGAAGCTGACGAGGCCATCGCCGTCGCGGTCGACGCCGTCGATCATGCGGCGGCACTGGGCGAGGGAGGCGCCCTCGCCGATCCCGCCGAGGATGTGGGCGAGCTCGTCCGCCGAGATGGAGCCGCTGCGGTCGAGGTCGAAGACGGCGAAGGCGAGGCGGAGGTCCTCCTCGAGCGCCGCGGGAGCAGTGTTGAGGTCGACGAACTCGGCGAAGGAGATGAATCCGTCGCCGTCAACATCGGCCTCGCGCATCATGCGGCCGAGCTCCTCCTCGGAGGGCGGCTGGCCGCTGAGAATCTCAAGGACAGCGGCGAGCTCCGCCGACGAGATCTTGCCGTCGCCATTGGCATCGAACTTGTTGAAGACCCGCTCCAAGTCGCCGGGGTCAGCAGCCGGGGGGGCAGCGGGGCGGGGGACCTCCGAGTGGGAGTGGCCGGTCGGACGCTTGGACCGGTGGCAGCGGAAAAGGGATCCGATCTTACCCATGGCGAGAGAGATCGAGAGGAATGGCGGGACCAAAACGAACCGGAGAGACTTTCCTTGTACGCTCGGATTGGATCCTGAGGAAAGGAAGGAGAGAATGAATCGGCGAAGTCTATATATAGAGAGTGATGGAAACGGCGGTGGAAGGATACCTATCCGATTGCAGGGAGAACTCCGAGAGCCTGCGAGGTGGGAGAAGATGACGGGTTCCGTTTTGATTTGGGCCATGATTCAAGGAGGTATAAATACTGACCCGCGGGAGGTCACGAGCAGTGATGGCGAGGGCGAGCCGGTAGGCGTAATTTAGAACGGAATCTGTTATTAAGTGAAGGAGGTTGGTGCCGACGTAACGACCTCGATGGTTTCTTGTATTTGGAACGACTTAGGACACGCGTAGGAAACGAGGTTGGTCGGATTCCGTATCGGTACGAGTTATGTCGGTTACCGACTCGGTCGAGTACAAATACGGTCGAGTAGAATATATAACGTGTTAATATTAAAGTATGTTTAGAGTAATTTCTAATTAGTTTTGGATAAATTAGATGACTGTGCGTGAGTAGGAAGAACTTAATCCCTACGCCTCGATGTTGGAGGAGAGCTGCGGTCGGCCCTGACCGCGGCGGCATAGGAAGAGTCGATTTTGGTTTCAGAATCATCTGTTTGATTTTAGAAACATGCCTTTTTGTTTTATAAAATCAAAAATCGAAACGGGAATCGAACCGCTTAGGGTCGGTTTCGATTCCGGTTCGAACCATTAATTTTTATTTTTTTAAATTAAATTAAAAAGAAAATATTTTTTAAAATGATATAATAAATAATTTTAATATGAAATAAATTTGAATTCATTATTCCAAATAATTAAAAAAATATACAATAATTTTAAATTTTATTTTTGAAATTTTAAAAAATAGATGTATATCTATAATGAGTGTAATAAAAAAAATAAAATTTTAAAAAATTTAATCAAACTAAACTAAACTTTAAAGTTTTAACCACTATACGATATTTTTGGTATTTTATTTTTAATCATATTTAATCAGCTTAAAATTGGAATCATCAATTTGGAATTAAAATCAAACTACTCAAAGTTTGATTTAATTTGGTTTGAAACCGATGAATGATCGAGTCAATTCGAACTCAATTAGAAACAAAACTAATTTGGGAGTCGAGGAAAGTCTTTTGTTGACACGAGAGTGATAACAAGAGAGCGACGACGACGAAGAGCCAAAAGGGTAATGTTATTTAAAAAAATCAATATGTGCGGAAAATTTAAAATTTGGATTCTCAACTGAATCGATTATTTGGCCATATATCCGAATTGATTCGTCTACGGGGCTCTCAACCTGACCGTATCCGACCCGTTTACAATTGGGTCGGATATGGATCGAGCTTAATCCTTTCTGGTTCAGACCCGTCGACATGTCTCTCTGAAACCAGAAAATTCCCATAGTGTACGAATACTAGAAATTTCGGCAACCATTCACTTGATGCCGCTGCCATGTGATGTGGGGTGCCAAATCCATTAGAACCGTGGCCGCTCTCATCTTACTAACTGCACCACTAGCTTGCTTCGAATCTGCGCCCTTTCGTCTCTCCCTTGCGATGGCTCTCAAGCTCTCGTCTCAGCTTCCTTTGTCCTTTCAGAAATCTCACAAGGGTTCTCAAAGATGGCCGATTCCTCATCCAATCTCATCAACCAATCTTGCAGGTTGTGGTTGTTCCCTTCTTCCTTCGGGTGTCACTTCTTTGAGCCGTCGCAGTGGTGGGAGGGGCGTAGTTCATGCAGTGAAGGAGGAAGAGACGCTTCCCTCGGCCCTAGCTGAAGCAGATGTCTCCAAAACACCCTCCTCTTCTTCCAAGCTTGTTCTCGTCATCGGTGGGACTGGTGGAGTAGGTACGCGGTCTGATTTCCTTACCTTATCGTAGCAATTCTAATTATTGTTGGAGCAAGGGATTTAGTTAGATGACGACCAACATGGATGCCATATCGGGTTTGAGAGTCTTTGTTATTTGCATTCTATAGTATTTGGAAGATTCATATATGAAAGTTTAATCGGGGACGTTAACATTAATATAGTTTTCTGATTGATATGCTTTCTTTCGTTTGTAGCAAAGCTGATTAGTGAGTCAAGATTGCTTGATTCGATCAACGTTTTTAATGTTGAAAGAGTTTTAGAGATCCTTTGTCGGGGATTATTCTCTTTGAAGACTGTAGTAGCCAAATATGATGTGTCTTTATGGCCACTAAATTATACTTATTGGATATCAAATCCTGCAAAAATTCGCTGAAATGGATATTTCAACTGTAGTGAAAGATATCTTGGAGAATCAAGTCTTTACTGTATTGAAACATTCTTGGTATGATGTAAATTCGTTGCACAGATAACAGAACTCATACCAATAGGATAACCAAGTCTTTGAATCATGAACTGATCTTAACTATTTACTGATCAAAATTATTTTCCTCGATAAGATATCTGAATGGTTAGCGGGGCCTTTGACATGAATTTATTGGCTATTGAGTTAAACTCGGTTTAATGCTTTATTGGCTTCTTATCAATGATAGACCTTTTATTGCAACCTTTTATACATATCTCAAGGATGAAGCATGATCTGACAATGTATCTTTTAAAACAACGAAAGACATAATCATATTGACATTCTTCTGGTTCTTCTTATTAAAAGATTTGTATAATGGACTTTGAATGGTTCAAGCACTAGTACATCTTGGAAAGGGAGCCTGGTCCGCTTTTTTGAACCATGAAGAAACTCTTCTTGGACTTCTCTGTGTAATTGATGCATGGTTTCCATATATCTGTATCTTGTTGAGAGTTTCTGCGACAATTTAAATTGATGAGAATGACAACGCTAACAATGCTACAACAGACCTTTAATTGGTGTTGCCTTTAAGGTCATTATTTGGAAATGTTAGAAGCAGCTTATATTATTCCTTCTCATTTTGTACACGAATGGAATTTCCTTATAACTTACTACCTCTGTTTTTTAGGTTTATAATGATTTTCAGGAAAAGGAAATCTAGTTCATCATCTGATACAGCAAACACTTAAAATCTGTTCAGCTATATGGGTGGAACACACTTGACTTAGAGTAGTGGAAACTATAAATTTCTACTCCATACTTCATCTGCAGTTTTCACACACTTACTTCAGTGTGTATTTAAAACACTAAGCAATGGAAAACCATTGCAGGGAAATTGTCTCTCCTAGGGCTAATGTTAATCTTGAGGTACAACCAAATTAAGTCTTGGCATTCTCAGTGCTTTACAATTGATTAATTGCAATAATTTGCATGCAGGACAGTTAATTGTAGCATCCCTCCTCAGTAGAAACATAAAATCACGCCTACTTCTTAGAGATCCTTCAAAAGCAATATCTTTGTTCGGTATACAAGATGAGAACATTATCGAGGTACTGGGGTCATTTTCCCCACTTAACTTGTTCTTTTATCTAAGCTCGTTTCTTAGCTTTGCTTTTCTTTTTCATTTTGTCCTGCTGGTATAATAAGGAAGGGGTGACTGCAACAGGTACATAAAGGTGATACAAGAAATCCAAGTGACTTAGATTCAACCATTTTCGAGGTCTGTTTCAGTTTTCTTTAAGATTTTAGGTTTTGAAGATTCATTTAAAAAGGAACTTCTATTTATCATACTTAAAATCAAATTATAGGACTCTTGTTTCATAGGGAGTGACGCATGTTATTTGCTGCACTGGGACTACAGCTTTCCCTTCTAAGCGTTGGGATGGAGACAACACTCCTGAACGAGTTGGTAGGAACTATGCCTGTCTGCATCCCACATTTTCATTTGAGACATAGACTTTTGCTTCAGAGATTTTACTGATTTACACCGATTGCATTAGGTTACTGATGAAATAAACTTTTGACTTATAAGGCTGTACAGATAAAATAATATATTAATGTAAAATTCTGCTAGCAGTGGATTGTTTTCAAGATACAAATGGGAGGATTATTGGGTATGAATTCGACAAAGAAATTCTTTTGGCATACACTAAAAGTCAAAAATTTAACTAAGATTTCCGATTTGGGACCTGGAGCAAGCAAACATGAAAGTCTTCTTAGATGTCAGTGGATCTAGCAAAAACACCTTGGGTGATGAAGTCTAATTGTTTCATAATTGTCTTGTTTAGTATAAGAAATGTTCGTTAACTTTGCAAGACCAAATATCTTTCTACAAATTAAGCTGTGCTTACGTTAAAATGTTGCTTCATTTGAAGATTGGGAGGGAATACGGAATCTTGTTTTGGCACTTCCTCCCACTATTGAGAGGCTCGTTCTTGTGTCATCAGTTGGTGTTACAAAGTACAATGAGTTACCATGGAGGTATGCATTCCATTTAATAGTTAGGAAACAACATTTGATAATTCTTGAAATCAATAAATTAAATATCTGTGGAATACATTAATATATTGGATAAGGACAGTTTCTATCATCTTCAAGAAAGTTCTCTTAAACACCATTAAATAGTTAGGAAAGAACATTTGATAATTCTTGAAATCAATAAATCAAATATATGTGGAATACATTAATATATTGGATAAGGACAGTTTCTATCATCTTCAGGAAAGTTCTCTTAAACACCCGTGATGCTAGCTATTTTATCTATTTTAAGTCTGTGCAACTGCTGACCTCCTTTTTGACAACAATTTGTAACCAAATGAAGTGAAAACTGATTGCTTCTACCTGCCAACCCAAGTATATAAACTCAGATGATTTTCAGGGATATGATGAGATGAAGCAGTAAGATAAGGCAAAAATGATACCTCCATTTGATCCTCCTTGCTGATTTAAGATGGCTATAGACATGTTTCATTTATCCTTGCTTATGGTTTTTTCAGCATTATGAATCTCTTTGGTGTTCTAAAGTTTAAGAAGATGGGTGAGGATTTTGTGCGGAGTTCTGGCCTACCATTCACCATTATCAGGTAATTTATATGTCATCCACATATATGAAAGTTTGTCCTTGAAATTTTCTGATAGTTTGTTTTGGATATAATGAGATCTTGAAGTTTGTTTCTTGACAAAGTCATTATGCTATTGCCAGGGCTGGGAGATTGACTGATGGACCATATACTTCCTATGATCTAAATACGTTGCTTAAAGCAACTGCAGGAAAACGACGTGCAGTCGTGATAAGTCAAGGTATTTGATATCTGGATTATGAGACAGAATGAAATCTGAACTTCTCAGAATTTCTTCGGTTGCTTTGAACTATGTTAAGACATATAACTGTTATAATGTCTTCGATTGGGAACATTGTGTTAGGAATGAGTCGGCACTAAGAAGGGGGGTGAATTAGTGCAACGGTAAAAACGTTGGTTCGAAAATCTTTCGTTCGATTAAAATTGATTTCGAAAAATATGTTAACTTGAAACACGTACGGAAGGGTGTGCAGCAAAAGTAATAAGGAAGTAAAGCAGTTTGCAATAAAGATAAATAGCAAAACAGAAATGCAAATCGTTTTATGATGGTTTGGTCGTCGTGATCTACATCCACTCCATCGATTCCTCTTCTGTCGAGGCCACCAGCATCCACTAACGATCTTCCTTCAATGAGCGAAGATCAACTACCCTTGCAAATCGATTCTCCTTTTGACGGGTTCAAGAGAAAACCTTTACAACCCCTTTTTACAAAGCTTTCCTCACACTCTCCCTTAGAATAGTCTCTAAACTTTAGGAAGGCTTCAAAACTTGGAGCCAAAATTTAAATCCCCGAGATTTTAGGGTACGAGCAGTATCATCGCCTGCACTGGGCGATACCACCATCCAGTCTGGTGGTACTACCACCTGGGAGACTGTGTCTGGGCGGTACCACCGCCTGACAGTCTCGGAGACTGAGTCTGGGCGGAACCATCGCTCAGATCGATGGTACCACCGCCTGACACAGTCTCAAAGATTGTGCCACGACGGTTCCACCTGTTAATGTTAGGAAAGCAATCAACACTGGGGGGGTGGGGTGAATTAGTACAGTGGTAAAATCACGTCGGTTTCGGAAAATTCTTTCGTACGTTGAAAACTGATTTCGGAAATGCTAAACTTTGAACTCGAAAACTTTCGTACAAAATGTAAAAAGAAGCTTGAGGAGGTTTGCAGTCATGTAAATTGGACAATTGAAAAGCAAACCAGATTTTTAGAGTGGTTCGGTCGTCGTGACCTATATCCACTTCGCCGATTCCTCTTCCGTCGAGGCCACCGGCATCCACTATCGATCTTCTTTCAATGGGCGAAGATCAACTACCCTTTTACACCCCTCTTCTCCTTTTCACGAGTTTAGGAGACAACCCTTACAAGCACTCACTCCTTTCTTAAACAGAAATCTAAACTTATAGTAGAAGAGGAGGATTCTCAAGAGATTGTAGCAGCGTTTTCTCACTTTTAAATTCTCTGTGCTTGTGTATGTTAACCAGGGATTAGAGGGGTATTTATAAGCTTCAAGTGGATTCAAACTTAGAGCCTAAAAACATCTCATCCCGGGTCTCCTGGGTACGGGCGATACCACCGCCAATGTCAGTTTGACATTGACATTGCACTGGGCGGTACTATCGCCTGGGAGGCTGTGCTGGGCGGTACCACCGCCCAGATTGGCGGTACCACCACTTGCAGCCTCTCGAAGGTTGTGTCTGGGCGGTACCATCGCCTGACACAGTCTTGGAGACTGTGCCACGATGGTACCACCTCTTGGGTCATTGTTTGGGCCTTTCATTGCGCCCAACACAGTCCTTACATGGGCCCAACTTTAGATTGGCCCAAATCCAATCCCAATTATGTGCTAACTACGAATTCTAAGACATACTTAAGCTAAACAAGTCCGTAAGTGAAGTTTCTTCCGGCGAACTTCCGACGATCTCTCAGCAATGTTGCAGCGGACTTCCGGCAAGCTCCTGGACTTCACGATGATCTTCTTGGCGAGTTCCGACAAGCTTCTTTAGCAAGCTCCAGGACTTCTCGGTTGGTTTCGGCAGAATTTTCGACGAACGTCTGGACTTCCAACGAACTCTCGAACTCCCAACGAAATCGTGTTCTTGACTCCAGAACTTCATTTTGCTTTATGACTTGCTATCATAGTTAATCCTGCATATGTAAAAACACACTTCGATCTAGACAATTATTACTAAGCTTGAATCATGTTGTCTGGCATGTTATTGGTTCATCGACGCTTCGTCCGATTCTTCGGCGCATCGTCCTCTCTTGCGGCCTATTGCCCAATCGTCCAGTTGACTCCGCAACTCCGATATCCTTGGCGCAAAATCCACTCTTCTTGGCCCGATGCCCGAATCCATGACCCGAAGCCTTTTGTCGATATGTCGACCGTTCCTCCGGCTCGACATCCAATCTTCTGACATGTTTTCCTCCGGCCCAACATGATTCTTCCTACTTTAATTGTCTCATTATTGATCGAAGCATCCTGCGTCACTCAAAACACAAATCAATTCATAAATATTTATCAATTGGTTTCATTATCAAAATACGAGATTCAACAGTTGGGTCACTATTTGGGCCTTTCACTCGGCGTAATACAGCCCAAACTTGGGCCCAATTAACCCCCAATTGAGTTGGCCCAATTCCAACACAATTATATGCTAACTACGAATTCTAAGACATTCACTAAGCTAAATAAGTCCGTAAGTCTAGGTTTCTTCCGGCGAACTTCCGACAAGCTCTTGGACTTCACGACGATCTTCTTGGCGAGTTCCGACGAGCTTCTTTGGCAAGCTCCTAGACTCTTCGGTCAATTCCGATAGAACTTCCGACGAACTCTCGAACTCCCAACTAAATCTCGTTCTTGACTCCGGGACTTCATTTTGCTTTATGCCTTGATCACTATCGTAGTTAATCTTGTATACTTAAAACCTACTTCGATCTAGACAATTATTACAAAGTTAATCAAATGTTGTCCGGTAATGTCATTGGTTCATTGATGCCTCATTCGATTCTTCGACGCAACGTCCCCTCTTGTGGCCTATTGCCCAATCGGTCGGTTGACCTCTGCAACTCCGATTTTCTTGACGCAATTTCCGCTCTTCTTAGCCCGATGCCCGAATCCATGGCCCAAAGCCTTCTGTCGATACGTTGACCGATCATTCGGCTCGACGTCCAATCTTCTGACATGATTTTCTCTGGCCCAACATGATTCTTCCTGCTTTAATTGTCTCTCCCTGATCGAAGCTTCCTGTGTTACTCAAAATGTAGATCAAATCATAAACAGTATCAATTGGTTTCATCATCAAAATCCAAGATTCAACACATTAGTCATCTTCACTCTACCATTTCATCAGGGCTATTTATGGTAGTATCTCTATGGTTATCTCTACCTGCCCTGCAAGTCTGTGTTGGCTTGCTGTATGTGAAAAATGAGTTCTTCCAAGCTTTTTTCCCATACGTGGGATTTCTCACGGTGTTCCTGGTGTATCTGTAACATTCTAGGAAATTGTCAATTTTCCGCTCAGTTAATTTTTAATTTGTTGCTGCTTTATTCCTGGAAATCGTTTGTTGTGATTACGAAGATAATACTCTCTGGTCTAATGTCTCATGTTACATGTGGATTGCTAGAATTTCTTTTTTGTACTACAGAATGAAGTTCTTCTGCTTGAATAATATCCATCCTTGACTACTGTTGGTTCTTTTGTTAACAAAATTTTACATTTCCTTTCAGGAGACGAGCTTGTTGGAGAGGTTAGCAGACTTGTAGTTGCCGAAGCCTGCATACAAGCTCTTGACATAGAGTGTACCAAAGGACAAATTTACGAAATCAACTCAATTGAGGTACTCATTCCTTGGTAACTAACTAAAATCTACTCCCTGAACCTTCAAGCTCTGCAAACCTGAAATCAATGGAATTGTGACGGTCACAAACAGACAACTAACATATGTATGTTCGCATTTCTTCTTTTCCTACCTTTTTTTTTTTGCATTTGTTTTGCTCTTTTTTTTTCATGCTTTAAAGAACAGTGAAACATAACTCTTTTTTTTTATTTTTTCTGTTTTATTTGCATTATCTTTATATTGGAAGCAATTGTTTCTGGAGAAGGGAAATTGAATGACAAGAGAAAGGTATGAGATCGAGTTATTAATGGAGAAGAGGATAAATACCATTCGGTTATTTGGCTTTCTTTTCTTTTCCTGATTGAAAAAAACAAACTATTAAGAAGCATCCTAATAAAACCAGAAACAAAATACCAATATCAAGTGATTTTTGTATTTAAATTTTTAGACATTTGCTTATAGAGCAGAAAGTAAAAAATTAAAAAAGAAAAAGAAAATGTCATGAAATGAGGCCTAAATCATTGTTCACAATTTTGCATGTTGATGGCATCAAATGCTAGTGTTCCATAAATTACCAAATTTGTGGATTACAGGGAGATGGACCTGGAAGTGATCCTGAGAAATGGAAGGAGCTCTTTAAAGCTGCTGAAGCTAATTAGCTGGATGATAGAGCTCCATTTTCATAGCATGTACAGAAAACTTGAGTTTTACTCATTGTAGCAGATGCCTTGACTAATATATGTTGGTATGTGAAATAATTTTGTCACCTTGTATTATCCTGTTGTCATTATATTCTTTTTCCTGCTGTAACATACTGTTTTCTTGACATGTAAACCATTAAAGTTTGTCTATAAGACAGACAGAAACAACTTAACATAACAACAAAACAGAGAACCAATTAAAATGCAAATGGCAACACATACAGTTCATTGTTGTTGCTCATGGAATTCTATAATTGATCTTTACCTTAGAAACAACTAGAGGAGTTGTCTCATGTTAAATAATGTGATTTTACATTATGCATTGGTTGTGTCATGCAGATTGAAAGCCCATCTTATTCAAAAGGTGTTTTCTTTTGTTTTTTTGTTTTTAGTTAATGTTGGAAGCAAATTTGAGTTGCACTTTATCCTGTATTAGTAGAGCTGAATGTTTAGGTCATTCTTGTAAAACTTTATCATCATTTCTAAAAAAATTGTTAGTATGAATCATGCTCTTTGTTTCATCTAATATTTAATTAATTTTTTAAATACTTATATTTTTATTTGGGTTTATGTCATGTATTTATGTTTAGTTCGCACGTAAAGTCTAAGCATAAACTAATTTCTTTTTTTGAAATTAGTAAGTAATCATCCGTTTTTAATTCGCTTAGTATTCAATTAAAACATTCATTTAACACTCATTTCTCATTTGGTTTTGCACAATGTACTTAGTCTTTATTCATACATCAAGTCTAAACCTGACATGTTAGTAAGAGATATGATTATAAGGCTTATAAATATATTCAGTCATATTCTAACTACTTAATGTTTTAGGATTAGTTATTACCTAATCTAAAATTTTATCAATAATGATAATATTTCTATGTTATAGCAATCATAGACAACCATAGGCATCATATAGACAAACCATCACTAGCAAACCCTCACACAATCCTTAAAACTAGGATTTAACATAATGATGATGACATTAGCAGGGCTCCACTTTCTTTGTGGGGACAAGACACCAAGGAAAACTCCACATCTCATCTCATCATGGTCTGTAAGGGATGTGGAAAATGTGTTGTTGGGCCATTGTTAGGATGACACACACACACTCACATCTTATGGCTCTCATGTCACCCAACCACTATACTCCACCACATGGTGGATCAGTGTCAATCATAGACTATTGTTATCCCCATGACAAAGACTCTTTTTGGTCCAAAGTGAGATAAAAGGGTGTCAAAGGTCTTTAAATTAGCACCAAAACCATGTGCTCCCACCTCCCTTTAGGTTTCATGGTACCTTCTAGATCATAAATTATGCCTTTGCCACACCAGAACATGTCACCTTGCCATTGAAACATCTTTGGTTGTCATAATCATGTTGTGCATGGATTCAGGTGCAATGCATGTTATTAGTGCAAGTACTTTAATTATTGTGGATTTTTTTCATGTCCTGTTTGACCCTACAACCATTTTGATGATAATGTTTTCACTTTTATCTATTTATTTTTTTTAAAAAAAAATAAAAATAATTATTCAAATTCAGATGTACAATAATACATTATTATAAACTATTTGATTCTTTTGTCAACATTAGTGACTACCTCAATAATTTTATTATAGATTTTATATTCTACTGAAATTAACGAAAGACAATTGGAAAATATTTTTTTTCTATTGAAAAAATATTAGTTATTGTTTATTGCATTATTCATGTTAAGCTAAGTAATATCCTTAGTTAAATTAAAGAAAACACTTATTTACTTAGTTAAATTTTATTACCATTTGTAAATATGAGTAATATTTTATAGAACATTAATATATATCTTCGTAAAGAATTGAAAATAATCTAAGTTGGTAACAAATATGATAAGATCAATGACTTTATCTGAACAGCAACGAAACGTACATATCGTAATATTGTTTACATTCATTAATATTTGATTTTAGAAAAATAAACCTTATTTGATCTACAGATATATTATCGTCATATCTGATATATCAATCTACACTCATTCTCTTCTCTTTTTATTCTTTCACAGAATCACTTAAATTGATATATTAAAGAGATTAAGAGAAAAACTATAATATCTAATTGTGTTGAGATACGTATATTTAAGTTCTATCTATTTATAAGTGTGAGGATCTATAATAAATTATTAAAAATAATTCTCCCACCAAAAATATTTGGTAAGGAATTTTACTATCATATAATCAAATATACAAAGATTTTTTTTTTTTTTCATTGAGTCAGATGGACAAATAGGACTCGGTTTCCGTGTCATTTCCTACCCATCACTCCCATCATTATTTTATCTTCGAATCTTTGGCCGGCTGTCCACAATTCGATTATGATGTCGACATAAACAACTGATTGATTGATTGATATAATGATAGTAAGGTTGCTTGGATGCATTTCCCTGCTGCTTCCATCTCTATCAGTATTCATCTCTCGATGTGATTCGAGCATTTATCGATCACTGTTGGAACAGTGTCGAAGTTAGATTGAAGAATTCGATGATGTAACATTGTCTATTTTTGCCTCAAATATTAAGTGCTTCTTTCCGTGAATTAAGGAGGCACTCAAAGGGAAATTAAGATTTTGTAGATTTATCTGCATCAGTAATTGGATTGAAGATTTTGATTTGGAGGAAAAAACTCTTTTTTTTTATTTTTCATGGTAAGTGCCTCCTAATTTTAGAATTTTCGAATATATTTTGTCATCTATTATTTCTCAATTTTCCAATTATAATATTTTTATACTATATTATAGTATTTTTAATTTTATCAAAAATATTATATATTAATTACTTTATAATGTTTTCTTGATATCATTGAAAATACTATAACATAATATAAAAAAACATTATAATTGAATCAGTTGATAAGTCTATAAGAAAATAAATAAATAATGGTCAAATAAATAATATTTTAGATATTAAGAAAATATTATTACAGAATTATAAAAATACGGATACTTTTCGGAATAAAAATCTAAAAAATATTTTTTTATTCCATCCGAGAAAAATTAAGCTCAATGATGAGCTATATATATTAGCGATAAATTTGCTGCCCCTTTTGTTGTTACGCACAGTATTACCGGGCCATACGCTTGTGTGGAGCCCACTCTAGACAAATATGTGGTCTACACTATTCTCCAGTTAGAGGAGAGGTATGGTTTGGATTGACCCACAATGGGTAAGAGAACATATTTTGGAAACAAAGAGGGCAAACTGTACGCCACTGGGCGAGTGAGTCTACGCGGGCGTCGACCCGAAGCGTCGCTTCGTAGATCCGAAGCTAGTGCTTCGGGACGCCCCTTTGTCCCTCTATAAAGCGACGGCTTCCCTCGCCTCCTCGAAGCCAGCGGTGGCAACTCTGAGCTCTCTTCCAACAACCCATCACGGTCTCCGGAGATTTTGGGCAGGGGGATACCCCAGTAAGAAGGTATACATATCTTACATCTTGTTTTTGCAAGCATGCGTGCCTGCAGGCTTGTAGGGTTCTTTCCGAAATTAAGCAAGATGTTTTCTCGTTGTGTGTGTTGAACGACCTGATGTAGATGTTGTGGGCTCGGCAGACTCTTTGCTTTATGTCCCCGTGATCTCCCGAATTTTGCGATTTTTGTTAGATCTGGATGATCTGATCTCGGTTTTGCTCTTTCCATGAGGATATGCTAGACTGCTTTGCCAGATCCCTGAATTGAGTTGTCCTTAGGGCTTCCAATTAAGGTGTTTTTGCATATTCTCTCCCTTTCACTCCATACTTCTCTTCAGATGATGGAATACGACTTTCGATACGTCTATCAGTCGATAAACCAAATCCTCAGACTTCGCGTTTTAGGGCAGATGCGGAAAGATTGTTGCTTCTCTTGGATTCTCTTGGAATTGCTTAATTTTTAACCAAAATTAGATCCGTCAATTATGGTTCCCATCATCTTGAAGTAGATGATGGGAAAACAATAAGTTGGATTCTTTCATTTTTTTAGATTAACTTTTTTAGAGCTGGACTTTTCTTTTTTGTCGGGCAAAAGGGGCAAAATGCCAACTTTTGTTAGGTAGATCATATTGTCAATTGATATTGCGCTTGAGCTTCAAATTTTAATTTTGCCTTTTGGATTGTTAGTTTGAACTTTTGAAACGAGCAATTTAGACGAGTAAAAGAGACAAATAGGTGCCGGATTTCATTTGTTAGAGCCAACTATTGTCCATGGACCTTGTGCATTAAGTGTAAACTTCAAAAAACTAAGACTTTAAATAGGTTTATTGTAGAATCCTTTTGTTCTTTTTTAGTTTGTAGGAATTTATATTATTCCCTTTTTATGACTGAGTATTCTTCCAACACCATATTTGGTATAGATTTGGTTTCTTGTATTGATAAGGAAACAATACTGCAATAGTCGAATTCCACTCTTGGATATACAAGAAGAATAAATGAGTAGATTATGTGTCTGACTTCCAGAAAACTAGTTTGCTAATGTTTGTAAACTGGTAGATGAAATTTAAAGGATAGCTGATAAGGTACTTACAAACGCTTTACCACTGTAATGGCACTATAGTAGGAAGTAAGAGGCACCATAGTCACAAACATCAAATCATTCTAATGGTATTACATAAGAAAAAGAAGGTACCGTATTGTCAAATAAAAAATATTCTAAATAATCTCATTATATCATGTCGAGGAAACAAAAGGCACCTTAGTTGCAGACATTCAACCTTTCCAATGGCATTTGGAAATAGGAGGTACTGTGTTATCGAATAAAATTTTCTAAATTAGCTTAATTCATCATTTTGTAATCAGAAAGGGAGGCCACAACCAGGAGTCAATGAGTCCTATGGCAGTGCCCTTGGGAGCGGCAGGCAAATCAACACTAAACCCAAATGCTCCACTCTTCATCCCGATGGCATTTCAGCAGGTGGAAGATTTTTCACCGGAATGGTGGGAATTGGTGAAGACAACCACATGGTTCCGTGAACACTGGTTCCATCAGCACCAAGATCAAGAAACCTTTGATGCTGATGGTGAGGTGGATGTGACCAACCTGCTGCCGGACTCCTTTGATCTTGGAATTGTTGATGAATTATCCATTCCAGAAGCCGAGCTTGACTATGCAGCTTTGTATCTCGAGTTTGGAGATCAAATTTCAAAAGCCCTGGAGAAAGAAACGATATTCTGTAATGGTAATTGACCACATGTCTTCCAGAGATATATCTGATCATGCTTAATAACTAGATATAAAACTCTTTTGGTGGTTATTCATTCAACTGTGTTCTTATGAACAGGGTTTCTGAGTGATGAAGAGCTAGAGGTAAAGAGCTTGGGCTTGAAACATCCAAAGAAGGGCACCAGACCAATCCTAGAACCAGCAAAATATTGGGAGAAACCTTCGGTGCGCCTGAGCCCAAAGTGCAGTCCTCGCCGTATAATCCAGCAGCCTCGTTGAGTATCATCTGAGTGCTACTTTGTCAGTAGCAATCCATCTCCAGGGAACAGGGTACTTTTTGTATAGAGTTAAAAAGGCTGCTGTTGTAGTTCTTTGTAGTCCTTCAAACAAAAAAGGAGGTGTAGAGAAGTCAGTGGAGTTCATGGTAAGAAGTTGTTATGTAGTGTCGTTGTTCTGTATCCCACGTAAATTGAATGCAGTGTATGAATGTTTTTATCTTAAACAAGCCGTCCCAAAACCAGCAACAATCTAAGAGATATTGGAAACAATTTGCTACAGTATTATACTAGCAAATTGTTCGGTACACTAGGGTGTACCGCTCGGTATCTCCTGATGTATCGCTTGGTACATCGGTATCGTACCGTACCGAGTCCTGATCGAAATATTGATACGGTACGATACGACGAATCTTGATTTTTATAATAATAATATGTTGATAAGAAAGAAAAAAATATTGTTCTGGATGGCTTAAAAGTGCTCATGAGACCGCAGAGAGAAAAGTTACATTGCTTGTGATTTTTTAACCAATCCACAAATTTATTTGTTTTGTCATTTATAAGAAAGTTAAGAGATTGTATATATTAGAGTTTGCTATATTTTTTGCTCAATTGTATATAATTAAGGGTAAATTAAAAGAACTTCAAAGTTCCAATTTTTAACATTCTCATTTTGATTTATTCCCGCAAAACATTCATTATTTTTTAAAAAAATAAAATTGCTCAACCTCCATTGGTTTACCGTAGCCTGTGACGGGTCTTGTCTCTTTTATCCTTTTTGTTTGATTTTGTCTCATTGTCTGTGTCTTTCTTATTCTTTTTGTTTGATTTTTAATTCTCCATCGTCATATTTATTATTGTCCTCACTTCAACGAAAGTGGTTGTAGCCTGTGGCTTGTTGTTTTCGTCCCATTGGCCTCGTCTCTTTTACTTTTTTTCATTTGATTTTGTCCTATTGTCTTTGTCTCTCTTATCCTTTTTATTTAATTTTTTATTTTTTATCATCATATTTATTATTATAGGGAGATGTACGAAGGTGAAGAGAGCAAGAGTGAGACCAATGAGGTGAAGGTAAAGGATTATATCATCTTTCAGAAAAAAAAAAAAAACACCTACTAAAAAAAAGGTAAAAACTTGGGGTCTTTTTAAGAAATTTGCCCTATAATTAAATTTCAATTATAACCATTTATTTGGAGAATGATCTAGAAATTTAAAAAATTAAGGATAAATGTTGGATAAAATTGACTAACATTAATGTCAAAAGTATTCCCATTACTTCATCTCCTAGATAATCATTTTCTTTATTTAATGACATTTATAACCCCAACATGTGGCTTTGTACTTCTCATCCCCAATGTAACAGTCTACTCAAACAATTTTATATAGTTTTATATTTATAACCTCCTATATCATGCATCTTAGCTATATATAACATAAGTAAACAAACTATTGCTCAATCTGAGATGTTGAACAGAGTACACAGCACTCATCTACAAACCTAACAGATCACAAGATGAATCCAGAAGCAACAGCAGAGGGATAATTAATAAATATGATCACAGCCAAGAAAAATATGGATGAACACGTTTGACAGTACATTCTCACAAGACAAAGCCGTCTTGTGGAGTTGCTGAAGAGGTCACTGATACAGAACCTGTTGAGCCTTCACCAGTTTTTTGGATTGGAACCCTATCAGACCGGGAATGTGGTTAGAACACAAGCTTTCTTTACCGACGCAAGGCTCGACGGTATCCAATCAACAGCGTCCAACGACTCGCGATACCCTCTCGAAGAAAACATGACACATGGCTGTGCTGAACATCATGTCCTCCTTCATCCAGTCCACAGCTACCCTTTCTAGTGTCCCTAGCGAAGAAACATGATACATCAGCTCGCCTTCTCCACCTTCATGTTGTATCCATGTTAAGCTAAAACTGTAGCCTGCCAGCAGAACAAACAGGTAATGGCATCAGTAAAATTCACCGACATGGGCAGTAGATATTCTCGATTCTGGATGTCTCAGAATACTCGAACTAAATGGGCACAAATCACTTGTAAAAACCACACCCTCATAATATATTTTACTTAGCATGGTGAGATGAAGATAACTGAGATACATAAAAAGAAAGATAAAAGACCATGAAGAATGCACTATCTCTAGGATTGGTGGTAAACAGATAATGCAAGCTTTTTAACAACAGCCTGCAACACATGGATGACTGCCTTATTAATTGGAATCATCATAAATAATCGCATCCTCACCGTCGGATAAGAAGCAGAATAACACTGCTACAATCGACTAACTTATGCAATCTCTAGCTCGAGAACTACATCCTGGACTTCTGGAGCTATTATATGTGAACATACACACTGATCGCTGGATGCGAGTTTTATGAACAATTGAAGTTGCCTCGACAAAATTTGGTATCGAAGATAGAGTATAATCTAAAATGAGTCATACCAAGGTCTAATAGATAGATAAAAATATTGGAACATGAGGCTTAAAGTATGTGGCCAAAAAATTATATTTTATTTCATGTCAAATTTAATGACTAATATAATTTGAGTTGCTACAAAAAGTTATTAGTAAATTACCATTAAACCCATAGAAAGAAAGAACTTTTGATTTGTCGCAGCAAAGAATAGTATAAAATGAAGAGAAAAAAGCAATCACCTCTGACACTAAAAGTAGCACCAGACAGATATGGGAATCAATATCAGCAATATATAAAAAAATGAACTGGAAAGTTGTAAAATCAAAGAAAGAAATTATCTGACTAGGTATACAAAAATTACCACTCCACTCCTTTTGTGAACAACCAAAAGACGAAGACTTTCAGCTTGGTTATCGACAGAGAAATCCATTCCGACTAAAAAATTTGTAAGAGTCTGGAATACACAATTGCTAAAATCTTCTGAAGCATCACCTGCAAATAATTAAATAAAATTATGGTAAATGCTTCCAGAAAGGACAAGCAGACTGATAGCAAGTTATATACTCCGAGACATACTTGAACCGACCAAGTGTTTTCTGCAGCAGTCTGGCTGACAACATCCCAACCAAGGAATGAAAAGATGCAGAAATTTGATTTCAAAATCAATCATTTGATGATGAACATTTATAAACATGATGAGAAAAGTGTTGCAAGCCAATATCACTCACTCACCACCTTGTTCTCCACTTTATAGCTATCATCAGCGAGGAAAACTGCTTCTTGATTTTGAGTCCCATTTTCCTCACATAAGTATGGTGTTTTCTGTGTTGATGAGCTTTTGGGCATCTCTGTGAAACTAATTCCAGGGACTGGACAAGGAGATGTCAACAATGAATTGCCATTGATGTCGTTCTGCTCCACTGAAAGATTCTGAAGTCTTCCAACTTCATCTGAGAGCTCCTTGGCTGCCGATAAAAATTAACATTTTGCAATCATAAATGTCAAACTCCAAAGGAAAGTTAAGAACTTCCCAGGCCACAATCATAGCACCACATACAGAAGCTCGAACATGACAACCTAAATTTATCATTTTGCCCTAAACAAGACCACATTGTCCAGACTAGAACATGAGAAAATGAGGAAAACACCCAAAAATAAAATAAAACCATCAAACAGAATAAATCCATCGACAAATTATTTAATGTTATTTGAAGTTGCTACAACGCAGGATCAGTCACCCTAAGAAGTTCTGAAGCACCAGAAGTATCATGATCTACGTGGCTAAAAATCAATGTAAGACAACAAGCATCTGAGTTCATAAAAAAGATAAAGACACATTTTTTCCTTACATTTCTTGCTCTCTTCAAGCAGTAACTTCTCGCATTCAGCATACTGCTCCTGAATGGAATACCTGCAATCAGAGTAGCACAAAATTCAATCTTTCCTCACTTTCCCGATAAGTAAGACTGCTCCAATTACTTCAGGTCATCAGTCAATTAAAACTTACAATTTCGCACGAAGCCGCTCATTTGTATTCTTCAATTCTTCAATCAGGTCCTCCACAGCTGCAAGAAACTCGATTTTCAAGCCTATCGAACATTTCTAGTAAAAAGAAACGTTGTGCAAATATGATCGAGGGGTTCCCAGCAACATTAAAAACTCTACCAGATTGATAACTCCTCAGATCAGCATCTTTTGTATCGTTCCACCCCTCCTCCTCAAAGAACTTCCTTTTCTGAGAAGAGCGAGCACAAATCACAAAAAAGAACAACCAGATCCTGGAGCGCCCAAACGAGACAGAGGCGAGAAATGGGAAAAGAAGCACCTTCAATTTCTTGTACTTTTCGTACAGTTTGGTGTTGAGCGACTCCATCCACCCCCCGAAATCAAAATTCCTAAGCGCCTAAGACTTCGTACCTGAGATAAAGGTGGGAGAAGCCGATATCAGATGCTAAAAGAGCATCGAATCTGAGACCAATTAAAGGTAGGGTTTTGGGGGCAAACGGGAAGCGGCGATGGAGAAAGTGGACAATCAAACATGAGCGGGAAGACGATTGGAGCGGAGATATTTAGATCAAAAGGTCATCAATCGTCTCCGACCGGCTCGGCCCATGTCCGGCCCAATAATGTTGCAATTGAATCGAACAAGATTCAAATGTGGTTCGAAAGCAAATGCGTGCTCAGACCCAATGCGTAGTCCTAACGGAGACATGAGTCACGTCTCGGCCCACATGTTCTCGAGAGGTCGTCAGTGCAACATGTAGCCGCCATGATAGCCGACACATTCCTGGGTGGAACCACGTGCATCGCCATGAAACGATATCATGAAGGTGACGACGTAACCCCCACTCATCCCTTATTACTTCTTCGTTGACCTGAAAACACCGAGCAACACTGTTCAGCATCCTTTTTTACTGTTGTTCGATGACAAAACCAGCATCATCTGTGATCAGTCGCAAACAGTGAGGACGGTATTATTGAAGCGGTGGCAGTACAGGCATCCACTTTCCAGGTCACCTTGTCTTTGGATCGGCTTCCATCATTGGAGTACTACAAACCCAGTTGTTTTCATGGAGAAGAGACATGCATGGAGATTATACTTCCACTGTAGTTCTGAAGGGTGGGTGAAACTATGGGAATATAGGCTGTAGACACCGCAGAGACAGGTGTGACGGACCCACGCGGTGGCACTGCGGGCATCAACTTCTGCACCTCTCCAGGTCTCGTTCTCGTGCTAAGCGACGCCCGTCTCGTCTGCCATGGACATCAATGGAGCACATGACGAGCTTCTGCAAGCAGCAACTGCGTTCGACCAGTTTTCTCGAGATCGACTTCCCAAGACTTTTGAGTCTTTGACAGCAAGCATGGAGTAACTTTTGGGTGGTTCACAGGATGGGGAGTGGGGGTCAGTGGGAGACTGGAGTTGTAGTAGTGTGGCAATAACATGCAGACCTGTGGAAACAGTCTGGCTTTTTGTGGACAGTCCTTTCCTCTTCCTTTTTGCCACCTACTGCATGGATCCAACAGGAAGAAGGCCCTAACAAACGCCAGTGGAGGTAGAAGAAGAGAGGGCGAGAGCTAAAGAGAGCAATGGTTTGTTTCTCCTTCATGAAACGCTGGATCTGGTGGTTAATGGAGTCTCCGAGTTCAGCTCCCAAAATATCACTGAAGAACTGATCGGTAAGCAATTGTTTTGTGCGGATTAGATCAGTGTAGAAGAACATCTTGAATAGTCAGTTGAGTTTATGTCTGATGCTAATTGGATCGATGAACTTTGACCGGGTTATTCTCTGTTTAGATTTTGCTTTTTGTTTGAGTGAGGAAAGTATTGGCGATTCTTTTCACGATTTACGTTTGATGCATAGGGATGGATCTCATTAATCTGTTCCTCTTTCTATTGGGCGGAGAGCAATAGCTTTCCATGGATCAGTTCTATGATGATGAGCCCTGTTCTTGGTATAAGATCATGGGTGGCTGAAAAGAAATCAATGATTGCAGAAAGAATCAAATGAATGATTACAATCATGTCATTATCCTTATTCCCTATCTCACAGAGCTATTGTCGAATTTTCTGATACTGCAACAAGCTTCCATGTTCTTTTAGGTAGATGTTCTTTTTTGCATAGGATCTCAATTCACATCTATTCTGTCTTTTGATGGCAGCCATATTGAATCCTATCCGATTAACTATTTGTGCCAAAGTTTCATCTTCATCTGCTCAGCCACTGATCTCAAGTAGTGACCAGAGTGAAGCTGCTGTTCATCAACACAGCATCTAAGAACATCTTTCTTCTTAGAGAATTAAGATCGACACAAGCAGCAGCATATCGATCTTAATGGTTGTCGATGGTCGAGAACATATACCTGCAAATTTAGGCTGATCTTTGGTTTTTGTCATGCTTAGATCATAGAAAATAACTAAAATTGACTGTAAAATTCAGGATTTTGTGACAATTATCTTATGGCAAGGAGGAAAAGTTGGTTTGATCGAGTGAAGAGATTCTTTGTCTCCGATTCTAATGCAAAGACAGAAAAGGTCAGAGCTCTGCATCGTAAGCTTTACGTATATATATTAGATGAGATATTAGATCGTCACCTTATGTTTACCCTATTGCAGAAGGAAAGGAGAAGGAGATGGCTGGTCCTAAGGCTCAAGTCCAAATGCTCGCCGGCCCTTCCAGGTCCATCAACGATGAACGCGAGATCACTCAAGGAAGCAGAAGAAGAGCAGAGCAAGCACGCAATGGCGGTTGCAGTCGCGACTGCAGCAGCTGCTGAGGCCGCTGTTGCTGCTGCTCAGGCAGCTGCTCAGGTGGTTCGCCTTACCGGAAATCCACCTTACCATCAGAGACTTGAAACTGCAGCTATTAAGATTCAAGCTACCTTCCGTGGACATCTCGTAAGTTCACACACACCTTCACTTCGCTTGATCCTACTAGCATTCTACACGAAAATTGTGGTGGATACCGAAGGATTTAGCTTCCAATCTGAAAAATGCATGCTTTATGATGAAAACAAATCATCGAGATTTACAATGTATATGATTTCTTGCAGGCAAGAAAAGCTTTGCGAGCATTGAAGGGCTTGGTCAGGCTGCAGGCTCTCGTTCGTGGCCAAGCGGTGAGGCGTCAGACCAGTCTTACTCTCCAGGGTTTGCAGTCTCTGATGAGGATTCAGTCAAAAGCCTGTGCTAGCAGATTGAGAACCTCGGAAGAACAAGCTTGTGAACTTAAAGAAATCGTTCATGCCAGGCCCAAGGAATCAGATGACCTGAAGTTGACAGTAAGTTCCTAATTTGCTCGCCCGGTGAATTTTTCCTGCAATAGAGGTAATAATTCCTGTAACTTTTCGTCTTGCAAAGCTTCATAAGAACAGTGAGAGAAGATGGGACAGCAGCATATTGTCCAAGGAAGAGATCAATGCCATACTCAAAAGCAGGAGAGAGGCTGCAGTAAAGCGATTGAGAGCTTTGGAGTATGCCTCTTCATATCAGGTCCGTCTTTTCTCCTGATCAGTTCAGTGGTCATCCATCCATGTCTGACTTCTCCTGTTCCATTAGGAGAGAAGGAATGCCCAGAGACCATCGACACCAACAGGCAAAGAAGTGCAGGCCGATGACCTGAACCACAGGTGGAGGTGGCTCGAAGAGTGGGTTGGGGCACAACCACTGGACAAAAATGTCGTGGAGATCAATCCGATGCCAGTCCCAGAGAAAGGTTCTCGTGATCAGCCAAGTCCTATACCGGACTCACTCGTTTTGGACAAGGAGAAAGCAGAGGAAGCTCAACTGAGATACTTGGCCAGAAGGTCATTCATCAGGTCAAGAACAACCTCTGTCAGAGACGACGACTCCTTCTCAAGCTCTCCTTCCTTCCCCAGCTACATGGCATCCACAGCATCCACCAAGGCACGGTTCAGGTCGATGAGCACGCCGAAACAGCGGGCGGGCGCCGGCGACGTCTGCTTCGATCAGTTCACCCCCTACTCAAACAGGATACTGTCGCCATTCCATTCTGTCGTCAGCGAAATAAGCCTCAGCAGCAAGTCCAGCAAACCTCCATTGGCTCATCAGAGATCGCCGCGCCTGAAAGGTCAAGCGGTTCCGGTGAGGTCTCACAGGCCTTCCATCGATCTCAGCTTCGATTCCCAGTGCCCAATTGCGAACTGGGATCAGCACGGCGCCTTCAGGTGATCTGCCTACATGGGTGTAGATAAAGCAGCTCGAAAGCAGTGATTTTGGGTTGGAGTTCTTGCGGGAAACTTGTTTGAAGTCTTCTTGTGTTGGTGTTGGTTTTGGGTTTGCAGCTCCTACATTTTGGCGGCTACCGCATGCATATACATGATATCTATATATATATATATGATCTTTACTGATATGTCTCTCTGCACTTCAACCTTTTGTCTTCTTTTTTTGGTGGTGGAAAACAAATCTATGTTTCACCAATTAATAAAATGGTTTTGTTTTGTGCAAGAACTCCAGAACTCTGTTGCTGCAACCCTCTTGCTTGACTCCCTATGCTTGCATGCTGTTCATGGTTCTGTAGCATCAAAAGGCCTCTCAAGTAACACTAATTGGATGAGTAAGAGACTCCTAAAGAATATCGGAGATGATAAAGATTACTCAACCTTAGACTCACCATTAATGAGTCATAAAGAAGAGTGTGATCACAGCATCTTCACTGTAACTCTTTATTCGAAGCAATATAATGCCGTTTCGACTTCAACTCCGAAGAGTGAGGTCGAAGTTTCCACAGGTAGTCTTCATGGCGTACAGAGTGGAGCTAAAACTTAGCCTTCGGACCGGCATCCGGGAATGCCAAGCACGCTGTGTCTTGGCTGACTTGTTTCATGGAGTTGGCACCAAATATGGTCCGGTTCTTGCCGCCCGGAAGGATCAGATGGATCGGCTGATGTTGATGCAGAGTTTGAAGGGCTTCACCGTGGGCGTCCGCGGGATCTCTCTCCTTGGTGGCACCGACAACGGCCTTGAGAAATGGCCGGCAGATGTGACTCTTCAGGGTAATGTAACCGTGTGAGAGACTGCCGTGATGATCTTGACGCCGCCATGGCCTAGCGAGTCGAGCTCGAGCATTCGGGCCGCGAACTGCACCGCCTGCCGGTTCACCGGCACGCCTTCGTGGTTGACCAAGCATGCAGGATCCGTTGGCTGCTTCAGCGGTGCAGTCGGCGGCATGGGGTGGAAAGGTTCGCTCCCGAAGAAGGCCATTCCAGGCAAGCTGACCTCGGACGCCAGCAGACATCCCGAACTGGGGCTGAAGAGTGAGATCCGACCGAGAAAGGCCAGCGACGCCGGTGGGCAGTGGAGTCTGAAATTTATACTGCTTGCATAATTTTTTTTCTATATTACCAACTGATATAATTCTTTTTAATTTAATCCCGACTTATATATTAATAAAATAATTAAAATTATTATTATTATATTAAAAAATGTGATAAAGATAGGATATACAACATTGCAATAAATTATCAAGTTCTTCATAGTTTAAGCTGATTGACACCCAATTTTTAGTAGGTTAGAAAATAAAAATATATCAATTTGACTGTCTGAGTCATATCCTTGAAATACAGATAATCTCATAATTAATATATCTATCTATATTTTGATATTTCTAAGTGTTTGAAGGGTTACAGTTAAAGAAGACAAAAAGTAATTAAAGTGATGCCTCAATTTAGTATAAAGGTTGGATTGGTGAATTATTTTAAATGATATATATAAACATCATTTAGTTGGATATTGAACATGAGAAAAAGCTTAAATTAACTTTACTGTACTCTCATTAACATAAGAGTTTGAGTGATTTATACAGTCATTATTAATGTGTCGAGAGTGGAAGAAAACTTCAAGTTAATTTATAAAGGTTTAATGAAAACTATCACTTAATTGGACTTAAGTATTTTTTGATGGCATCAATTCAGGAGTTCTAACTTAAGTTGTAGTCTGAAGAAACTTGCATGCAATGCCTGCAAAGTTCTTCCACGGTACTATTATATGAGGATGATTATGTAGCAATAATATCTAAAATAAATGCATGCATAATGTTCAAATCCATTGAAAATTACATGAGGCCGATATTTTTTTTTGACAGTTGTGTGTGTGTGTGTGTATATATATATGTGTGTATATATATATATATATATATATATATGCATATATATATATGCATATATATATATATATGTGTGTGTGTGTGTGTGTGTGTATATATATATGTATATATATGTGTATATGTATATATGTATATGTATGCATGTATATGTATATATGTATGTATATATGTGTATGTATGTATATATATATATATATGTATTTATGTATATGTATATATATATGTGTGTGTGCGCGCGTATATATATATATATATATATATATATATATATATATATATATATATATATATATATATATATATATATATATATATATATATATATATATATATATATATATACCTAAAAAAATTTTAAGCAAAGAAAATTTATTCAAAAAATAAAAGAGAACAATAATAAAAAATCTTTAGCTTCCCATCTTTGTGAAAATATTATATATTATATATATGTAATATATATTGAATGATTTTCTAAGAAAAATCTCTATTTTTGGTTTTTTTGAGAATTACCCATCAATCATATATCATTTTTAAATATCTTTTCTTATGTACCGATGTATCGGGTGAACCGATTAAGTTATAATATTTTTATACTATGTTATCCTGTTTTTAATAATATCATAAAAACACTAGTATAAAAATATTACAACATAATATTTTTTGAAAAATCAGGAACACTTATTGTGGAAAACCCAAAAGAGATATTTTGCAAAAATTCACCTATATATATTAAAAAAATAAAGAACATGGTTATATGGGGAAAGAACGAAACTTGAGCTACACATCAAAGTGATTTTGGAGTGACCCATTCCATTCTTATCTCAGCACATCATAATGTCTCGCATTCCAAGCTTGGTTTTGTAGCCCTACACCAATTAATTGCCTTTCTATTTCCATCCTTTATGTGTTTCAAAATAATTTAGAATCATTTTGTTCAATAAATGTTGTGGTCCTTTCCAAATATTATTTATATATTATAAAATGAACGATATATGACCAACAAAATTCTCTAAAATCTCAGAAGAAACTAAAAACACAAAAAAATGTGATAATAATGACGTCATTAATGCAGTTTTTATTATATTATTTTTAAAAATATTATATCAAATGACCAATCCTAATGTCTCAATGAAATAGGAAAATCTTAATCATTTAGTAATATTTGATTTACTTTGATCTCTAATGAAATATTCGGATCGCTTAGTGTATTATTATACAAAATAATAAATTTTAGATTCAAAAAATTATTATTTAATATAATACAAATAATTTATTTATTTTATTTTGGGAGAGGCGTCGATCAATATTATCTATAGATATATTAAGGTAAATTGAACGGAACAGCTTGTATTGGTGGGGCCATTATCTCGTTTGGGGGCCCCATCGTTATTCCTTCTAAGGACTGACGCAAAAAATTAGAGCAGGATAATTAATTACTAATTATTCCGTTGTGACAGTTCTTTACTCCCAGACAGGGAATCATCGGTGAGAGCAGGGTGAGACAGGAACGGCACGATTAACCCGACCTTGTCCTCCACAAGACAACAAACCCTAATTCCTTCAATCATCGTTGAAATAATTGTCTCCCTTCACCTACTTCTCTCTGTCCTCCCCTCGCCTTCCTTCCTTGCGCGGATTTCTCCTCGGATCCCAAATTTCTCGTCGAAATTGGTGCTTTGAAGGAACAAATTCCAGGATTCGGTTCCGGTTCTTCCTTTTTCTTTTTTACTGTTGTTGTGTGTCAATCGAAGCTTTGAAGGGATGATGATGATGACGATGGTTGCTTTCGGCCCTTGTTTTGCGTGAAGATTTCTGGTTTCTTACGGATTAAGGTCCTATCGATCTGTTTGTCGCTCGCTAAGTGTGGGGCGGCAGCGGCGATGACATTGTGGGGACGCGGAGTACAATGTTTGCGGAAGGGCCCCATGTCCATTGCAAAACGGCAAGGAGAAGTGAATGTTTTGAGGCTCGGCGATCGCGGGCTGTGAGGAGGTTCAGGTCGCCCTCTCGGCAATGATCAAGAGATACCTGTTGTGTCTGTACGATGCACCGGCTCTCTTCGCAGTCCTCGTAACTTGTTTCTGCATGTTTCACGTTTCATAGGAGAAGGACGTTATCTTTGCGTACAACATGTTACTTAAACCATTCATTGTCTAGTAGAGAAAGTTCTATAATTTAATCGGATTCTTGCAAACTCTTTCAAGCCATTATCTACTAACGAAGTGTGAGGAAACCTTGTTATGCAAACTGGGACTGGTATACAAAGTACTTCTAGAAATCTACTAGATTCCTACGTGCTCCTTTAAGCCAATTTTGATAGATGACATTGTAGGGGGCGTGTTACGCTTGATTAGAGGTTGTGTCATGTCGATCTATTCTCTAGATCCTAGATCATGGCAGATGAGAAGAATTAGCTTTCCAGTGCAGTTCCTTCAAAATCTGGTTAGGGTCAACAATTCACTGAACTCACACTATTTCTCAATCGTAAGATTCTACTATCATTCTATGATCTCTTATTACTCCCCCCCCCCCCCCCCCCCGGGAACAGGATTCTAGCAATATGTTATAGTTAATTTCACATCTGAATATTATCATAGAGTCTACTAAATAATATCGTGTATAATTTCAGGCAATTGCAGGACGGTGCTTCCTTGGGATCTACGCAAACTTTTTGACGGGTAATTTCCTGATTTGGTAAACTCAAAGGCCGAATATTATTGTCCTACATTCTTAACATACTTTATGTTAC
>CM017190.1:26758813-27012046 GCA_004837865.1 Musa balbisiana | reverse complement strand
CTGCAAGCGATGCACCGCCTGGGCTCCGTCTCCGATGAGACTGGCGGTAGCACCGCCCCTAGACAGCGGTGGTACCGCCCTAGCTCCGGTCTCGCGAGCTCTGTCAGGCGGTAGTACCCCGCCAGGACGCCCGAAAACATGGGATATGACATTTTGAGGCTCCAAATTCAAATCATTTTGGGCCTATATAAACCCCACCCTTTCATGGGCATGAAGGGCACACCGAAACTTATCATTTATTCTAAGTTTGCAGCTTAAAAGTTTGTACAGCTAGAAGTTCTTCTCCCTCTTTTCTTCAAAGTTTTGATCATTCAAGAAGGAGTGGAAAAAATCTGTAAGGGTTGTCTCCTAAGCCCGTCAAAAGGAGTGAAACTGTAAAGGGTGGTTTGGCCCTTCGCCTATTGAGAAGGCCTCTATGGACGTCGTTGACCTCATCGGAGGAGGAAGCCAAATGGATGTAGTTCAAGAGTGAGCGAACCACTCTAAATTCTCTCGGTTGCATTACATTTGTTTCTCTACTTACTAACTGCCATTACTTCCATACTTTACTTTAACGCACTGTGCTGCTTTAAGTTAAGTCTTTTCCGAATCGACTTTCGCTCCGCATCGTTCTTAATCGTACGAACGTTGTTTTATCGTCAAAAGTTTCCGCTGACTAATCACCCTCACTGTCGTACTGGCATTGTTGTGAAGAAGAAATCAAATTTACAATGTTTTGTTTGTTGTAAAATTCCTGAAATAAGCATCCTTTTTTTGTTCTTGTTTAAGTTATGTTCAGATTTTCCTTTGTCTGCATTTATTTTTTTATTCAGTTATTACTTATAAACTCAACATTTAACAACATTGACAGATGATGGAAAATTCCTGCTTGCTGCACGAAAATGTCGGCGTCCTACATGCACCGACTATCTCATCTCCCTTCATGCAGATGATATGTCAAGGACGAGTGCTACATATATCGGGAAACTGAGGTGATGGTCAAATAGTGTATTCCATTGGTTGATGTGAAGATTAAAGTGCTAGATTTGTGGAAGTGCAAATAACTGCATAGAAATACTAGGGTGATGGTTATGAAAATCATGGAACCATGATTGTACTTTGGGTTGCTTCATCATGTGTCACATTGGTCTAACTTATATTCTCTTCCTGAATGGTTAATCTAAATTAACAATTGTTAGTATAAATTGGACAGAACCAGATTAGTTTAGTTTGTTCGTCTGCATTAAATACTTAAAGTTGCATTCCTGAACCCGAAGCATTATTTTTAATTGATTTCCCAATTCCTGGTCCACTGAAATTTGACATATGCAAAAGCTCACAGTTTTCATTTGTTAGAGCATTGATTCTTTTACAGATGCTTCCCATTTTAGAAACTGTACTGATAAGGTTTCCGTACGGGCTCTACATTTATGAATATGCTAGATACAATTGATGAATTCCTTACCTTGTCATGAGCTGCAGCTTATATATATCTTTCACTTCATTACATTTGCATGTACTTATATGAACTTCATTCCATGAAATTATCTACTATTGGCCGTTGCTTCATTTTAATTTGACTCAGTCAGTTTCTTGTATTCTCATCATAGTTTCTGTTTCATGCAGATCTAATTTTCTGGGAACCAAATTCACCATCTATGATGCTCAGCCACCTCATGCTGGAGCTATGATATCGAGAAGTCATTCCACTCGCGGAGGTGGTTCTGAACAAATCTCTCCCAAGGTTCTTGCTGGAAACTACCCTGTTGCACACATTGCTTATGAGTTGAATGTGTCGGGTTCGAGGTAAGTATTGTCAACTTATATAAATTGTTTGTTGACCTTTGCTTTGTTAAAACAAGGTGATAGCATATTGACAACCATTTAGAAACTAATCTTTTGTATCTTAGTTCAGTAATTTCTTTAATTCTTGTGTTGTTATTTTTTTTATTGTTTTTCTCATAAAGCCTACCCCAGTGATAATTATACTCTGTGCAAATGTTTATAAACAGCTATATTGCACTTCTGATCATCCAAACCTCTCTTTCGTCCTTATTGATCTGACCATAAGTGTTCAACGTAGGAGTGTTGAAAGATAAGTTTAGTATCCATAAAGGTTGGAAACAAGATTTTAAAAATGGAACCCACCAGTTGGTATGGATTAGTTTTTAGTTTTTTACTGTCCCACAGATGACTCGTACATGGGTGATTTCATGCAATACATTCTGAAACTGAGTTTACATCCTGGTATCCTTACTGCACGAGGCTGACCTAGCAGTAAGCTGACTGCTAACAAGCTCTTTTATTGGTGCCAATTGCATTCCTTTTCTTTTTCTATCCATCTTCTTCGACTACTTTTTCCTCTTGTCCTGCTGCTGCTGCACCTCCTCTCTCTCTCTGTTTTTTTTTCTCTCTGCTTAAGCAGTGTTTCGTCCGGCCCAAATCAACTGGTACCTACTCTTAGTACACTGTATAATACTGGTACTATACCAGTCCGGTTGCCGACCAGTACCATTACCGAATTGAAATTTTAATATTTGGTTGGAAATATGACTTTTTGTTTCAGTTTTGGCCCCCAATTTTGAGTTACCTTTTTGAATGTTTAAGACTAGATTTTGGAAGTTTGGGCTTACGTTATAGATTAATGGAATCAAGAATACTTATGGAATACATTTTGGTGCGTAGATTCTTTGGTCTTTCCTGTTACTGCAAATTGCACCAAAAGTAAAATTAAAAGTGGCTTATAGTTTTGGTAGAAGATAACATAAATGCCTCCAATAAGCTTGATCTTGTATGTTCATGCTTACCTTCATGCAGAAATTAATTTTAGTTTGTGAACTAATTATTAAAGTTAATGGATATTGAGATACAAACATTAGACTTCAAATTTAAGTTTGCATGGACAATTTCTTTGGCAACGGTTACATTCAGTTTTTTGTAGTTCTTAAAAGTCTATTCATGGTCCTGTAACAATTGGGACTTTTAAAACACATCACGAAAATCCAAGTCAATATATTTTCCTGCTTTAAAATGAAAATTATCGTACATGTCTAATTTCAAATATTCTGGAGATCCAAGATCAAATTTGTGCTTAATTTCTCACTATAAACAAATTTAACTAAACACACATCAAAATATATATTATGATAAAAAAAAATTGTACAGGAGATTCAATGTTACATGTGAAAGCAATGTCCTTTTAGGATTGCAAGTTTAGAACAGTTTGTCGATAACAGGTTAAAATGTATCATGCTAGAAAACATTGGCATGCATCACACATCTGCCTTGGCCAATTCTCATTCTAATAGGGTTGTTTTGGTTGTGCTATCAATTAATAAGAGAAAGTGACGTGGACTTTCTCTTATAGGGTTCAAGGTTTTGGTCACAAAGGCTTTAACATACCAAGACATTTAGACAAATCATTAAGAATGTCCTCAGGAGGGTCCACCTCCATCACACAAGTTGGAATCTGAAGTGGGAAGCTTGAAAGCAAAAGTTTGGAGAGAGTATGCAGAATAGAATCAGAGACTTATCCCCTATTTATATGCATTGGAGATGCCTTTTTTATATTGTTGCAAACAGTCAGGCCATATTCGGAGTGGGGGGACATGGTCGTAGTAAGCATTGCAGGGACAGTCACCGGTCTGACTATGATAGTGGTGGCAGTTATGGGTTGCATGTTGAAGTAGTGAAATAGAATATGCCTAAACCAGTCTATTTGTTGAAGTAGTGGTGTGGCCAGTTATTGTCATTGGCATGTTATTTGCTATGGCACAATCTGTCAAGGTCTAAGTTGGCCAGCACATCGGTGTGCCCGCTGATGTGAAGCATAATCATTATGTGCCAAAATGGTCCTAGTATTGTCCCCTTGCAATGAAATTATTAGTATACTAGTATCAACTGAAGCTTATACATGTCCATCCTTACGTTTCTAGAATGAAATTATTAGGAAGTTTTGACCGCAAATAATCTGTGTGTTTCTATCTACACGCTTAAGGTTTATTTTTGATAAAACTGTTGGAGCTGCTAAGATTGGCATGGCATGTGGTGTTCACGCAGCCACATTTGTCAGCACCTTGTTCTTTTGATTCTGAAGCTATATAACGTTTCATGCTATTAGGCTCTTTAACTTTCTAAAAATCCTCAGGTCACTATATTCGTTTATCTTCTTAAACTAGCCTTATTTTCTCCTTCATCCTCCTTGTAATAGTTGGATTGACTAGATCTTGTACATGGGCTTTTATCTAATTTTTACTCTAGTTCTATCTCCAACTTACTGCAATTTTGTTGTAATATATATACTCTTTGTAAAAGATCGAATATATTATTTGATTTGTAATTATTAATTAAATACCAGAGGTCCTCGAAGAATGCACTGTGTCATGGATTCAATACCTGCTTCTGCAATTAAACCAGGAGGGGTGGCTCCAACTCAGATAGAGTTCCTGCATGCCAGTCTTGATTCTTTTGCCTCTGTACCATTCTTCAGATCTAAGTCATCACGGATAGAATGTTTGTCGGGATCATTTTCTGGCATGAATGAGGAAAAGTTGGTTTTGAAGAACAAAAATCCAAGGTGGCATGCACAGCTTCAGTGCTGGTGCCTGAATTTCAGGGGACGGGTAACTGTTGCATCAGTTAAGAACTTTCAGCTGGTAGCTTCTGACGAGATTGGATCAGTCAGCCAGGAGCAAGAGAAGGTAATTCTCCAGTTTGGCAAGGTGGGGAAGGATTTGTTCACCATGGACTATAGCTATCCAATATCAGCATTTCAGGCATTTGCTATCTGCCTCAGTAGCTTTGACACCAAAATAGCTTGTGAATAAAACCAGGTGTGACCATGTTTCCTGCTGACTTATTTTGACTTTGTTGCAATGAGTAAATGTTGTTATACTTGTTATTTAAGTCTTAACCTGAATAACTTGAGCCCTTGGTAATCAAGAAGAATATCAAGATGTCATTCGTGTTAGGGCATTTGTATGTTTGGTTTGTGGATCATCCTAGTCATTTGCTTAGCCAGTTATCTTGAAGTGCTTCCTCTTGCCTGATGGCATCTCCATGACTTTTTGGATACATTGAAAATGAAAACTAGGGCTGTATTCTGAAATAGCTGATTAATTTATTGTACCTTTATTTATTAGTTGAAAGCCCAGTGGCCAAAATCATGATGCGGATGAACAACAACTACCTTTCCTTCACATCCATGATCTGTCTCTTACCTGTTGAAAGTGTAGATTAATTGTCCTTTCATGTAGCTTTTTATCTGTTGGCATAACATTGAACAGATAAATGCACATATATTAGTTGAAGTACCTTGACGTCTAAGGTACTACCTAAGTTGATTGTGACTGAGAGTCACAATTAATTGTTTCTGTTCCCTCACCAGACTTGATACTCATTGGTTGTACAAATGGTGCATTACACTAACAAGAGAACAAGTTAGCAAAATTTTGCTGAAGAAGGTTGGAGTGTCATATAGCATTGGTTTCATAATAACTTGCTTTTCTAGCAAAAGAGAAAAAAATAAAAAAGGTGAAATTGTTCATTTTATGATATGTTAGTTTTAGATGTGTTTTATCTGGAAAAGAAACTTCAATTGTTTTAGGTGATGGCCATCTGAGCAAAGCTTTGGAGAAAAAGCAGGGCATTGGTGTAATTTTAATAGTGCATAGTAGAAATAGCAGTTTGATTGGTATCATCTCTTGAATAGCAATCTGATGCCAGTGCAAGTAACTGTTCCAATAGCATGCTCAGATCTTGCTTGTGCCCCAACTGATTGTAGGTCATCTGCTGGTTGTGTTGGAATTAATGGCTTATATTTGTTGAAATGTGGTGAATGCTGCTATAAGAATTCTCTGGTTTCATTGGCTTGTACTTAGTAGTGTAATCTGTCATTTTAGATTGGCTTAAATTCTAAACTGAGTGTAACCTTTTGGCTCTTCCTTTTGTTGCAGAGACCAGCATTAATCCATTTGTTCCGTTGGTGCTTCTTCACTAGAATTCAGCAATGAAGTATCTGTCATTTGCGGCCATGATTACTAGTTTAAGTTGATTAACCCAAGCTCTGCTATGGCAGGTAAACCTCCAAAAGCCTTCCCGGTTGTGTAGCACTTGCCGCTTGTGGTTAAAAACTTTGAAAGTCTTTAGAAGCTCCTACAGCAATTCAGATACCAGCTAACTTTTTTATAAGGTGGTATGATCCTGTTGTTTTTCCTCCTATGAGGGTACCATTTTTCCACCTTGGTTGAAAGTAATGTAATTCTCCAAAATCTATGCTATCACTAACTCAGTTGCTCAAGACCAGTATCCATGTGAACATGCACCAATTGCTTCAAGTTGAACAAGTTGCACATCAAGAGTGGGACACTGGTTTTCTGGAGGTTCTCTTTCTTCATTTCGAAGATCTCTATTTCCCAACCTGCAACAAAGTAAGTTCTATCAAGATCAAATTTGGAAAGAGGGAAAAAAAAAATCAACTGAGCTCTAGCATGAAGATGCAAAGGGGCATCGTATGGTCTCCTCAAGTTGAGGTCTTAAAACCAATTGACCAGATCTCCTTCCAAGTCTCTTCCACTATTGGATGAAGTATTTGTTTAGCTTGTTGAATACTTGCCAGACAGTGATATAGCTTGCCCTGACAGGAGCACATATGCTACTTCACGGGGAAGATGAAATGGCAACAAACTTAAGCTTGTTAGACCTTATTTGCTGCCACTTCAAGCGAAGCGTACAGATGGCCGACGTTCACTCCTCCAGTTGTAGCAAACATAGCAGAGTGGCTCATGCCGGATATTGGGTTTATGATAATGTAGAAATCACCTAGCATTGCTTCATTATAAGTATGACATAAAATTAGCTGATCTCCATCAGATGTGCTAATTGATACACCCATGAATGGACGCAAGTCATCCAACATGCGGTACACGGTGTACCGTCTTCCCTACTTTAGATTGTACTCTTCTTCTTTTCTTCATGAACTGACTCTAAAGTTCAAAGTATCAAATTAGCTGATGTGACAATAGGTAATGTAAATTATTCAGGAAGAGATAAAATCATTAAACATGACTAGTGGGCAACGATACGAGAACATAATACAAGTGTAATCGTACACTATATAATTGTTTAAATCAAATTATAATTATAAAACATAAGTAATACGCTATACAATTTGTTCTATCAAATTTGTATGTTAAAAAATTATGTAATATTTATAATTAAGATTAATCCATTTTTCTCATAATTTCTTGGCATGGAGGAGGCACTGCAACTACATTGGCGCAGGGCCACGTGCGATGGTGCGAATCTTGAAGCCCAGCCCGGCTTATAGGCTTAGCCCGGCCAAGTCTTTTAAGGCCTCGGCCTGCCAGGGAAGAAACCCTAATTCCGATCTAGAAACCATCCCCTGCGCCGTCCCTCCGTTCCATCTCCTTCCTCTCTCTTCGCAAATATATATAGAGAACCAGATCGTTTGCTCAAAAAATCGCTGGTGTTTTTGGCTACGGTTGATTTTTTGGGGATGAGTTCTCGTCTCCATCTTTAACTTCTTTGATTCATTCTGACTTGCACTCATGGATTTATTTGTTGGTTGAAGGTCTTTTATCTGAGTGATGGGATTGTTCTTGTTTATCTTTCAGTATGAACATCGGATATGTGTGCAAAACATGTTCGAAATAACGTTTTTCTTGGGGTTTATGCTTTTGCGTTTCGAATGATGTTGTCGTTGGTCTTCTTGGTACAATCCTTGGAAATCTGTGGGGAATTGATATGTTTGGTGTCCGAAAATCTGGTTCTTTGCTCAGCGGTTGTGTCTCTGCCTAGTAAATATGTGTTTTACTTGAAATGAAATTTAAGGGACTTTTCTTGGGTTTGGGTTTTCTGTTTGGAATGCTTTGCTGATGATGATAGCTTTAGGCATGAGCCCCAACAACATCTGCGCTCCAGGATCGTTGATGCCTGGGTTGTTGTTGGCAAGGATGAATGTGCCAAAATGCTAATCTGAGGTCTTATTGTTCATATGTCTAGGATTCAGAAATTTCTCCATTTTTCTAATCTATCTTTTCAAATATATTGCCAGGGTAAGTGTTTCTGGTGATGGTAGATATAGGCATGAGCCTCAACAACATCTGCGCTCCAGGATTATTATTGCCTGGGTTGTGTCAAGGATGAATGTGTCAAAATGCTAATCTGAGGTCTCATACCTATTGTGAAATTTAATACACTGATGTTTTAGATTGAGCAAATTCATTGTTTTTACACTTGTTGTTTTGAACTCTGTGGCGAGGAATAGAATGTAGAAGATGTCACTGAATCCTCCGAACAATAAATGCTAAAATACAATATGTATCTAATGGATCTTCACCTTGTTGTGCAACAGTGAAAATTAGTCATGTCTGATTCAACAACATTTTGTGGAAACGATCGAGTCATACTGTATTTGACAAAATATGCCTAACTAGTTTGGTTCCAGCCACTTTCAGATAATGCTAAGATATAGTCTTACAAGGTTTACACATGAACCAGAAAGAAGTCTGTAGATACTCTTGGTGTTGAATGCTAGACGAATTGATTTAAAGCCATTCTAGCATTTGAACAATACTGAGTTATAGATCAGATTTTGAATGGGAAACTCAGAAATAGATCTTTTTTTGCTTTTAATAAACATCTTCCCACCATATCTTTTTATGTGAAATCATAAATATGTACTGAGCTCATGATAAGAATGATGCTTATTTTGCCTGGGATAGCTGAAGTAAACTCATAGCTGAACTGTCAAAGAGCATATGCTGTAGTACGAAAATTTATCTGGGTATTTTGAGAGTATAAGATGACATTGGATATTCAAACAGTGAGCATGAAATTTTAGTATATCTTCAACGCGTATGACTTTTAAATTTTGGCATATGTGACCTAATTATAATTGTATAGAAAAAGATAAAACAGTATTCAATTTTAGCGTATGTGAGCTAGTCAAATCTCTGTCAGCTGATATAATATTAGTATTTCATTTTTATACAGTTCCTTGGCAAAGAAGATACAATTCTCCAGATACTTGAAGTATCCCGACTTCTCCTTTTGGTTCCTGCCTTTGCGGTTAGGTTGGATATATGGTTAGCCGGGACTAGAACTGCATTGTTAGGTGGATACAGGAAGTATGCTTAATCTAATAATGTATCATATTTTGTGTATTTGTGTAATTTGAAATTTTGGTTTATTCTTTATTTTAACATGTAAAGCATATTAGAAAAGTTTATATTTCATTTTATTGTTCCTCTTGCAGTGGATTATAAAAATAGTGCATTGTTAGGTGGATATAGGAAGTATGCTTAATCTAATAATGTATCATATTTTGTGTAATTTGAAAATTTGGTTTATTCTTTATTTTAACATGTAAAGCATATTAGAAAAGTTTATATTTCATTTTATTGTTCCTCTTGCAGTGGATTATAAAAATAGTGCATTGTTAGGTGGATATAGGAAGTATGCTTAATCTAATAATGTATCATATTTTGTGTAATTTGAAAATTTGGTTTATTCTTTATTTTAACATGTAAAGCATATTAGAAAAGTTTATATTTCATTTTATTGTTCCTCTTGCAGTGGATTTTAAAAATAGTGCATTGTTAGGTGGATATAGGAAGTATGCTTAATCTAATAATGTATCATATTTTGTGTAATTTGAAAATTTGGTTTATTCTTTATTTTAACATGTAAAGCATATTAGAAAAGTTTATATTTCATTTTATTGTTCCTCTTGCAGTGGATTTTAAAAAGTGTATCATAACCTAATATGCGCACTAAGGCATGCTATTTTTTGCTCATTGTGAGCTATGAGGAAGAGTGGTTGAAGACCAGCAGTTTACAAGGGAATGGTAGGTTTTATTTGCAAATGTTAGGTGAGGTCTACTCCCTGCTCGATGGCTTTATAAACCCAGTCCATCTTGAAATAAAGCCATGAGTTTGTCATTGTCCCGCAGGTTTGCATTCTTATCATTTGGTTGTAGTTTGTAAGAAGGATTGATCACATGGGACCAGGTGGACCTCCTGGCCCAGGCCCAGGCCCAGGCTGGGGTCCTGGACCTGGGGGCCCTGGGCCTTGCGGGCCTTGCTGTGATTTACTCTCTTCATGGTTAGTTATTTTTCATTATCTTGCTGTTTAACATTTTATTCTCCATACAACATTTTTTTAGATCTTGCTCTGTATCATGTTTCATGTTGACGTCACTCCAACTTAGTGCAGCATTGGTTTATTTAAGCAGTGTCTCAGCAGAACAAAGCTGTTCTATTTGCTAACTTGCATCTTTTGTTTGTCTTTTTTCTAGTTTGTATCCTTGCCAAAAAAAAACTACAGACCTTTCTTGCAATTATAACTTTTGGATCATTAGTGACCTGATTGCTTAATGCTTTAGGTCAGCAACAATTTTGGGTATGGTTTAGTTGTCTTTCTAGATATTTGTCACATTGCTTCTTTTATGTAGTGCCAGATTTCCTGTTTAAGGGACTCAAAAGAGTGTTCGTTTCTTGACTTGCAGTTTTTACTTCCTCTGCTGCTGCTGGTTGCTTCGAGACTGCTGTGGCCCGCTATTTGGCCGACCTCCTGGCCCTCCCGGACCACCTGGACCGCCCTTTTAATATGCAGTCGGACTAAATGGAGTCCTAGTAATAATGGGGGGTATCAGAAAACGGCTCCTCGGAATCAGTCCGTGTTTTTGTGTACTAAAATGATCCTTTCACGCCAGTATATTATTGCTTCTGTTGCTTTGTAATGGATGTTGATGAGTTCTTGTCGAGGAAATGGTAATGGATGATGCAGTTATCTTCATTGAATCAATGGATATTGTTGGCATTGTGTAATGTGCTCTGTGCTTCGACTTCAAAAGCTGTTTGCATCGTGCGATAACATTACAGATTACAGCTTAGCATTCACAGATCAGTCTTTTTTTTTCACCATTGATTTGTTTTTAAAATAAAACATTGTTATATTACTGACTGTTTTAATATTATTGATTTTATTTTTTCGTCTGCATAATCAGTTAGTTGAAGAATAAGATGAATAATAATAATCGATTTTATCTTTTCGTCCGTCGAGGCAACCGCTGCTGCGACTTCGATAAGCCACATTCTAACTCGTTTCGCCAATCTCCTCTCCCTGCTGCCAACAGACTGTGTCATCCATCATCTATGGCGGCTCACCTCATCCTTCCTCCCACCCCTCTTTTCGCCCCCATCGCCCTGCCGCCCCTCGTCTCTGTTCGACGCCGGTGTCGGCTAATTATGTGAGAGTTTTTTAACATTTCAATCGTGAAATGATATGAAAATGATGACAAACAAGTAATTTTAATATTTTAGTTATGTTTTTAGTGATAACAAATAATGATGAGGGAAACAAAGGGAGATGAGGAAGAGAACGACGTAAATGCCAATGTTCTACATCTATGTCGACATCACTCAATAACTATGTCGACATCAACAACAGTGTGGGGAAGGATGATTCTCATCCCTTTTTCTCTCATTTCCTGATCTCTCATCATTCTTCTCCCTTTCGTTGCTCAGCATGTGCAAGGGTGGAAGAAGGATGAGTGATGTAGAATGATGCGGTGTTGTCGGGCATTGCTCATCTTTCTTCCCCTCTGTATCTGCATCAATATCAACGTAGATGCTCAGTGTTGCTCAACATCTACATTGGTGCCGACATAAATGCAAAGGGATATCGCTCTGCATTTGCATCGATGCGACTCTGCATATGTGGGGAAGAATGCTCGACATTCGCTCTGCATTTGCATCGACACTACTCTGCATATTTAGAGAAGAAGAGTCGCACGATATCTGCATCGACACCGAGACAGATACAGATGTAGAGTGTTGTTGCTCGGCATCTGCATCGACCACAACAATAATGTAGGGAAGGCAATGCTCATCCTTCTTTCTCCCTTTTCTTAATCCCTCATCCTTTTTCCCCATTTCGTCGCTTGGCATACATAAGGGAGAAAAAAAGAACGAGTGATGTAGAATATTATTGGAGCTAACATAGATGCAAAGTGACCACTCTGCATTTATGTTCGCGATGATGCAGTTGTTGAGTGGTGCTCTATATTTGCATCTGTGTCCGAGATAAATGTTGAGCGATGCTCTGCATTTACATTTACGTCGACATTGACGTAGTTGTCAAGTGACACCGATGCATATGCAGCATCAACATCTGCATCGTCCTCATCCTCTAAGAAGCCATAGAAGTTCTTAATGTTTTTGTTGACCATTGCATCGTTCTTACCGACCATAGTCACCTATCATCCTCCATCACAAAAAAATATAATTAAAATATTTAAATAATTATTTTATCTATCTTTTTTTTGTTATTTTTTGTATGTATCCGATAAAATTAAATATTTTATTTTCATACTTATAAAAATTATAATGTAACCTTTTAAGCCTTCGACCGTATGCTAAAGTGTGACAGGGCTACTATGTAATTACACCCCTCCCCAAGGGCGAGAGCGTCATCGTCGTGGAGTCCGACAAGGCCGACATGGACGTCGAGACCTTCTACGACGGCTACCTCGCTGCAATTATGGTCGAAGAGGGTGGCGTGGCCCCCGTCGGCTCCGCCAACGTCCTCTCCGCCGAGTCCCAGGACGAGATCCCCCTCGCTAAAACCCAAGCCTCCTCCTCCTCCGCCACTGGCGTTTCCGCTTCTCCTCCTCCCGCTCAAGCACCCGCCTCTCCTCCCCTGCGAACCGTAGCGTCTCCGAAACCCTCTCCGGTGGCCGCTTCTTGTTCGACACACTCGGCGTCGGACGGTGGGCAGCGGATACGCTAAGAAGCTCGCTAAGGATCTAAAGTTGGACCTGACTGGGTTGTCTGGAACCGGACCAATGGGGAGAATCGTAGCCAAGGATGTGGAAATTGCCGCTGCAAGTGCTGCAGCCATGCGGATCGCTCCACCGAAGGCCACAGTGGAATCTCGATTCGCGAAGTGTCCTACTTCTCCAGCCATCGAATTGGGCACTGTGGTTCCATTCACCACAATGAAGGGTGCTGTTATCGAAAACATGGTCGATTGCCTCTCAGTTCCGACGTTCCGGGTGGTTATACGATCACAACGAATGTCCTTGATGATCTTTACAAGAAAGTGGGTATTTTCTCAATCCCCAATTTCCTAAAGGAGCGATTTTTGATCGAGCTGTTATTAATTGCCCAGAGCTGCTTCGGGTTTGATGGTTGTAGACTAAGTCAAAGGGATGTCACCATGACTGCATTGCTAGCAAAGGCTACTGTTGCTGCAGAGATGGTAAAAGCTTTACCTACAACAGCAGCATCAACATTGCTGTTGCTGTGGCCATTGTTAGAGGGTTAATCACACCAGTTCTTTAGGGTGCAGACAAGGTACTTCGACTCTCCTGTGATCTTGATTGGAGTCTTTGGACTTCTTATTTAAGGTTTGAGTGCTGGATGTATAGGTTGATATCTACTCATTGTCAAGGAAATGGAAGGAATTGGTTGATAAGGCAAGAGCGAAGCAGCTGCAACCTCATGAGTATAACACTGGTAGCTTCGATTCTTCTCATATTGTACAGATAATTAGTCCAGTTAAGTTATTTCTAAATTGGAGTTTCAGCACTTTTGCAATAACATGTAATAGAATTTATTTAATTTAGAAACTTCCCTAAGACAATTGAAGATGTAAATGTATATATACTATCCCTAAGCATGCGGATTTCCATCTTCAAAGCTCCATCTGCAAGTTGTCATTGTTGAGACATCCTAGTAGTTAGTGCACTTTTGCACAGTTGATAGATCTCATATTCTGAGTCCACTTGAGAGCATCTTATATGTTGTCTAATGAAATAAAAAGAAATTAATTTTTTTAAAAGCTCCGTCTGCAAGTTCAAGATCATATTTAGGGTGTTTCTGGACAAGATCCATTATAGATTGATTTTTTTTTTTTTCTATTGGGAGTTCATACATCAGAAGGAATACATTACTCTGTCAAAGAGCTATTTGATGGTTGCAGTATTAAAAATCTTCTTTTGACGTCCAATGGCCATATTTTCAACATAAGAAGTTATCTGCCTCATAAACACTCCAAACATCTGTAAGTCATGTTAATACCTGATAGAAACCCATCACACTATGCTACTATCCACTATACTGAAAGCTCCAAGATGCATGCTTCTGTTTGTAAAAGTTTCTCTGCTTAAACACACAGTTATTATTAGTTGGGTTCATCATGTTCAAAGAATAAGTCAGAGCTTGGAGCATGTGAATGGTGAATGTGCATAATCATCAAGAGCAAAGGCAATAAATGTGAGCAGCCGGCTTCTAATTATAGAGGAACATATTCTGAAACTTGAGGATGTAACTTTATTCTCATAAGCATATGAGATGCTCTAAGTAGTCTTAAATATATAATGGTGTATTTTATCTTATCAAAAGCTCCAAGTTCCATGTTCTTGTTAAGGGAAAGGAGTCCTGTATGACCTTACATTTTTCAGAAGCTCTTTCATGGTTTGTCAATCTTATAGAATGGAACATTACCCTACCCAGTTAAGGGCTTAAGGCAACATAAATGTGGATCAGTATCGGTAAAGCAGAATGAATTTTATCAATTCATATACAATTCAAAATGTAAATTGAACTTTGAAACTCATTGATAAAACTCTCTTGGGTCAAATTAAATATAATGTGATAGTTGTGATATATAATGGATGAAGATACATATACAAACCCTAACAAGTTCATTTACTGGAGGAAAGTAAACATCCTTCTTTGGTTCAGTTCAAAAATGTTGAAGATCATTGAAACTAAAAGGAGGATCAAGAAAGAAGCTTCTTATCAGGCTACTAGTTTAAATCAGAATTTTTTTGTATGATGCCCATCAAATGGCACTGGAAAAAATTGCACGTCATTACAGTTGATATGATTAATTTTTTGTTTCTTTATGTTTATGAATCTTCAGACAATCCGAAAGAGCTAATTGGTAATAGCAACTAGGAACATTTGCTTTCTTCTAGCTCATGTATGTGAGTGACATCATTGCACTTGTGACATTACATAAAATTATAACGTAACCTTTGGTATATTATCCAGTTGTACTTTTTGAACTTCTGACTTCTCAAGATCTTGATTTCTTCTGTTTTTTTGGGCTTCTTTTTCTTTCTTTTTTTAAAAAAATTTATGTGTTTACACCTTCATTTTACAATTTTTTTAGGAATACATATTTTTCAAATAATTATATATTTTCCTACATTTCTGCTGTTCTTTTCTTTTTTCGGTTGGCATCCATCATATACAAATGCTTCTGCTGTACTCGCGTCTCCTTTTTTTCTTACTATTTTGATGGTATTAGTGTGCCAACTCTTTCTTCAGTCTGCAGGTACATTTAATCTTTCAAACCTTGTGATGTTTGGCGTTTTTTATGCAATTTTGCCTCCTGGAATTGTAAGCATTGATCCTAAGTGAATAATCTGAAATATTTTAATTGATTTACTTACAGAGTGAGAGATTTTGTATTTTTCCCTTTTATTTCTTAATGGACTTTACTACAGGGGGCAATCATGGCTGTCGGTGCATCTCAACCAACTGTTGTTGCTACCAAGGATGGTAGGATTAGTTTAAAGAGTCAGATGCAGGTAAATCTTACTTTACAAACAGTAACCCTGTTATGGATCCTCTTAACTATCTTGAAATTATTTAGTTTGGCTTAATCCTAAAGCATAAAAGTGAAATCCTTGCAGGTGAATACTGCAGATCACTGTATCATTTATGGAAGGATCGCAAAGATCTCACCCTCTAAGTGCTGCTAGAAAATTAGTGAGTAGAGAAGCCATTGCATGATCGATTTTATTATTATCCGCAGATTAATGTGAAATTGATTTTTTTCATTCAACCTTCTCATTCTTGAGCATTTTTATTGTCAGTGACATTGGTATTCCAATAAAGTTTTGTTGAGCCAAGCAGGTTTCAGTATGTTGTGACATTTGTGTTTCTACTTCAGAATGACTTCCATGTGTGTCATCTTTTAATCTGTTTGGAAAGTGTTCTATGTTGCCTTGTCATAACAATTACAGATTAGCAGTAATCCTGAGTGGTTGTCCAGCCTTTGCATCAATCTGTGATATGTAGATTATAGCTTATACTCCGTTATCATTGATCACCACAGATGAGATCGGATCGGTCGGGATCCGAAGAGGCCTTGACTCTTCGATTAGGAGGGCTCTGATAAGATCCTTCTTAGTCTACTAGTTAGAAATGGAGGCGTTGACTTTTCAATTAGGAGCTCTCTAATAAGATCATATTTAGTCTCATGTTGACTGAACAGTTGACTGAAGACTTAGCTAATTTCTTCATTAATTTCGAGAGGATAAAATGGTATAATAAATTCTTCATGGCTAGTTTGGATCTTACCATCATAAACAACAATTTGGCACAATGAAACATATGAAAACAGTAGAATCAATTCTCCATGTCTGGTGTGGATCTTATCAATCATAAACAATCAATTGATTTGGCACAATGAAACCTATGAAAACACATTGCTTCGTGTGCAGGGCAGACAACCATTTCTCATTTCCTTGGACTTTCTCATCCTCCCATTGCCCCCTATTCTGCTCTTTCAGTCTGCGGTAGATCACACTGATGCTGTTCATAGAGCCCAACAAAGTTTGCTAATGGTGATTCGAGTATAAACCACAGATGTCTGGCAATATATAAATCTAAGATCTGCTGTTACATCACTCTGCTTTCTGAGTGCTGAAACAAGGACCAATACTCTCAAGGAAATAGAGATACATGTGTGATAGATACTATCTTACAATGGTGGATATTAACAATACTGAATGGTAAAACAGCAGTTCAATACCAAAAGAACACAGCTATCACCACCACAACTAGTGCATGACCAATTCTGAGCAACAAGAAGAATCCTTTAGCTGCCTTTGCCGAGCAACAACTACTTTGCATTGAACAGCAACCTCAACGCATTTCGCATCTTCGGCCTTGCCTCCGGCGATGCGCTGACGCATGCTAGGGCAACCTTCAGAATCGAAAGCATCTGACTTCGAACAGTCAACGACGTTTTCGCGATTTTAGGATCAAGGATCTGCTCTCTTTCACTAGACCTAGCTGAGTGGCTCAGTGCCCATTTGGCCAACTCAAGTCCATTGCTCACTGCTGGTTTCCCAGTCAGCAGCTCCAGTACAATGACCCCAAAACTGTAGACATTCCCAGGCATCGTCACCGTCATGGTGTATGCGTACTCTGAAACCAAAAAGATGAATCCATGATATTAGACAATCAGAATACCTAAGCCTCAATTCAGAAAACATTTCATCTAAAAAGAAGTGGCGAGATATATAAAAACCTGTAATATATATAAATAATTCTGTGTTTCTGATTTATAGATATTACAAAAAATGAGGTGCCATGGATCAGCCCCAGTATAATTTTCTTCTGCAAAACAAGCAGAAATGATTGTCTATGATACCTTTTCTCAGAGTGCTTCAGATCTTATCATGCATGGAAGTTATAAATAAAGAGGAATTAGCTCATCGAAAGAGGTAGATTAGTTGGAACTCCTCAATGAATGCAAATTAGTACAGAGGAGAGTAAAACATGACTGATTGCAACTTGATATATAAAAAGTATTCATATTGAGAAAGGAAAATACCAAGCACAACACGCAGCAATAGTTCGTCTAACCATAAGAAATCTCAAGGATAAGAACATTAGCTTTGCTGTCTCACCTGGAGGAATATATCCAACCGAGCCAGCAACAGTGGAGAGACTCCCGGTACTCTTTGAAGGATCAATAACTTTGCAGAGCTCGATGTCCCCTATCTGAGGCTCCTTAGGTGACTTCATGTGGATCGTCTTTGTCGATAGATCAAGCAGAAGAACTGGCTGCGTGCACCCATGGAGAAATGTCAACCCTTGAGCTACCCCTAGCATTATGCAGTAACGAGAGGGCCAATCCAAAACATTCACCAAGTTCTTGTGAAGGAAATCGAACACAGTCCCCCTGTGTACATGTTCATAGAACAGGTAAGCGCTGTCTTCGGTCAACACATACGCCAAGGGAACCATTACATTTGAGTTGCTCAGCTTTCCTAACACCTCCAGTTCTTGGCGGAATCTTTCATGGCTTCCCATTTGGAAAATCTTGTCGGTCCAATTCAGTTTCTTTATGGAGTAGCTAACCCCGTTTGGCATGACAGCCTTGTAGTAGGTAGAGAATCGAGTCTTCAGTATGATTTTTCTCGGATTACTGGTGACTTCCATTGTTTTGGAGAAGTCGATACTTGATCTGTGTATACTGTTTGCAGTCACAAAGCAGCCATTAACAATCTGAAGATTGCTTTCTCCAAGTTGTGGACTTTCGTCTTCCACCCGATAAAAGCGCTTGGAAGAGATTAGCAGAACAACCACGGCTGCCAAGATTAAGAGAGCGACCATGGAGATAACCACGACGATGATCACAACAGGTGACCTCTTTTTTCTTGACCCGGATGTGTTTTGGCTTTCGGTTGAGTTTATGAGATACTTGTTCCCAGAGGTGATGACAGTAACATAATTTCCAAATGCAGGACTAATTCCAGAAAGATTATTGTTGGACAGATTTAACAGTGTCAAGCTTCTCATTCCTGCTAAAAACGTTGGAATCTCACCAGTAAAACCATTGTCTGAGAGATCAAGAACCTCCAATTCTGTTAAAGCACCGAGAGAGGGTGGTATGGATCCACCGAGTAAGTTATGACTGAGGTTAAGAGCTATCCTCAGGTTAGCAGGCATTGTAGGAACTGTTCCACTCAGCCTGTTGCCTCCCAGCCGCAGTTCTATCAGAGATGACATGTTACCAAGGGTATCGGGTATAGAACCATTGAAATAATTACCTTCTAAGATCAAGTTCGAAAGACTCTCTAATCTGGAAATTGCGGATGGGATCACACCAGTGAGGGAGTTTAGGCTTAGATCTAGTACGCTCAAGTTGACATGCAATTCGAAGAGCTTATCAGGGATGCCGCCACTGAGATTGTTCTTTTGAAGCTTCAATACAACCAGCTTTTGAAGGCTACCCAACTCCTTCGGCAATTCGCCATGCAAACGATTGGATGCAAGATTTAAGAGCGTCAGATTCTTGCAGCCGCCGATCTGTGGATTAATCTGCGATTCCAAATTATTGTCATTCAGCTCCAAGTACGTCAAATTGGAGAGATTCCCAATCGTTTCTGGAATGGTCCCATCGAGTGAGTTCCCACCAAGCCGCAATCGGTAGAGATTCTGAGACAGATTACGAGGAATAGGACCTTGAAGCTTATTGTATGACAGATCCACGGACACCAGATTAGGAGATGAGAGAAGGTCCGCTGGTATCTCGCCGCTAAGGTTATTGTAGCTGAGGTCCAAAACCCTTACATACTCGGTAATTCCGGAAGGTATGCTGCCGATGAAGAAGTTCTGATTGGCGGCAAATCGAGAGAGACTCGTGATGTTGGACAAGCTTCTGGGGATCAACCCGCCCAAACTATTAGAAGAAAGGAGCAGCGTCTCCAACTTAGAGAGATTCCCGATCGCGTCTGAAGTCACCCCAGAGAGGTCATTCTGGCTTAGGTCCAATAAGGTCAGGTTTTGATGACCACCGATGTCACTTGGGATTTGGCCAAAGAAGGAATTCGCAGACAGAACCAGTTCCTCCAATCCTTGGCTCTTCCCAAGAGCAGGCATCTCTCCGGCGAAGTCATTCGCAGAAAGATTCAAGCTTTTCAATCTGGCGAGGCCATCTAACTGCGAATCGACTGTTCCACTGAAGTTATTGTAAGACAAATCCAGCGTCTCCAACGAACTAAAATTCGAGAAATTTGGTAGAGCACCATATAACATATTGGAGCTGAGATTGAGCGACTTCAGCCCATGCAAGACGCTGCAGTTGGAGAAGAAGAAGATCCCGGGGATGCCGATCAAGGAGTTCGCAGAGAGGTCGAGGGACTCCAAAGAGTCAAGGCGGCAGAGTAGGCCGAAGAAGCCGGCAGCCGACGAGGAGTTGGGGGCGGTGTATAAGCCGACGCCGGAGAGGTCTAGGCTTTTGACCACCGAGGAGTTTCCTGAAGAAGAGCACTTGACTCTTATCCAACGACAAGGATTTGGGTCACTAGTGTTCCATTTAACGTTGGGCAAGGAGCTTTGGAGGCTCCGGGAGAGATTCCCCATGATTAGCGTTTGGGTTTGGCTGAGTTGGGAGGTGGAAGTGTCAGCAGAGCTATGCAAAGAAAGCCAGGAGGAGAAGCTCAAGAACAAAAGAGGAAGGAAGAAGGGGTCATCATACCTCCCCATTTCTACCAGCTCTTCTGTGATAGAAAGATCACCTGAAGTCGGTGGTTTAAGAGGAAGGGAATAAGACTATAAAGGTGCGAGCCTCATTCAGAAAACTGAGGCAGGGACTTTGACTGTTGGATGGATCATACAACGCGGAAAGGTTTTTTCTTCAACCTCCTGCGTGTAAAAGAGGAGGAAACATGCAACAGAGTCGAGAAGAAGTGAAACAAATATCAAGAAGATAACACAAAGGCAGGATCTTTGATCTCTCCTCCTCTCGCTCTTCTAGCTGGGCAACAGTTCCCAAGGGAGTGGTGTCTTACGGAAAGAGAGAGAGAGAGAGACCGAGATATGATTAAAGACTGGAACTTTATTTGTAGTCCATCGGGAAGATGCAGAGAAAAGAACACAGGGAACTGGGAAATGTGTCTCTGTGTGTGTGTGTGTGTGCAGGTTTTCCACGCGTGGGCTCTGACAGTTGACTGAGTCACAGACCGGACTGGGGATTCCAACAGTAGCGTAGACTGGAGATAGGTGAGGAGAGTGAATGCAGGATGGAAGAGAGAGGCTTGACTTTGGAGGTCTTAACAGAGGGTGGAAGAAAGTGGGGGAGAAAGAGGGAGTCGGAAGGTTTCTTTGGTGTGAGATGTCTCCTTCGACAGCCCCACAGTTTGACCGTGACTTTGAATGGTCTCACAAAGGTGGTGGTGGCTTTGGATTTCCCGGTTTTGGATTCCCACCACCATCCCAAACCGCCGGTTTGGGTCCTTTCCGGCCCACCCTGGGCTGAAGTGGTGGACAAGCCGTGTTCCATGGACAAGGTTCCCAAGCGGCGATTTGTTTGAGAGATGTTAGCAGTCAAAGGAGTTGCCTTCTTCGAGGAGATCTGAACATTCTCTGGAGTTGCAGAGTACCTCGAGGAATAGTTTAATGCACGAGTAGCTCTGTATTCCGGTAGGGAGATGGAGATGGAGAAGGAGAAATGGTGATGGGTAAGGAGACCAGCTCGAGGAAAACAAGTACATCTTTGATTGGATCGCATCAGCGTGGGGTAACCATGGAGGAAGAATGGAGTCGAAGTTGGACTCGTAAGCAGGTCTGTAGTAGACTTGCAGGAAGCCATTTGCGTCGTCTCTAAGCATAATAAATGCATCCGTTGAAGATGTATGCGACTCAAACCATCTGAAACGCATAATGGAAGACCAGTCTGGTAATCTGACGGATTTTGCTGGAATTTAGCAGCACACGATAGCTTTTGTTGAACGTAAAGGTGGATCTATCGGACTCGTTCAAACCCAGTGCGTAGGAAGCCTTCAGACAGCCAAATCTAATGTTGATATGCATCGTAACCCTATTTATTTATAAGCTAAATACATTCTAATCAATCTCATGAACTGAGAAATCAAGGAATTGTCAAATCATTCTAGGAATCAAATGAATAATAATATGTGGTTGTGTCTTTGGCACTATCATTTAAAATAAACATAAGCAGTATAATCCATCATTTATGTTGAGATATTTATGTTAATTAATTTTATATCAAAGCTTTAACAAATACACACTGCAAGTCAACAATTTCATAGAAAAAAGTATGAGAATGACTGCAGCTGTGATCATAAGAAATAGATCATATAATCAATCCTGTTTGAGTCAATCCAAAGTCATGGTCAACGTGGGGGCCACTGACGTCTCCTTCTTCCCCGCCCCAACGTCTCTTCCACGTCGCATTCACTCTTATTTTCCAAAGCAGTCGGTCTCATCAGCAGCTGTGACTCAGTCGTATGATTCAGGGGCCAACCCAAGCACCACTCCTCCACAGACGTCCCCTTCGGTTCTTGCCAGTTTCCTTCCGCTTTCCATCTTCTGGTTGGATCACAAAGAAATGTCTTCTTGTCTTTGGTCATCATCCTCCTCCGTCCACGAAGCACGAGTGTGGAAAAAGTTGCTCGTTGCTTCTTTGGTTCTGCTACGAAGAACACAGAGACAGATAAGAGGTCAAACCATCTTCGATTCTTTTGTGTTCTCTTGGTTATCTTCTCACTCCACTTACGTGTGTGTTGAAGAGCCGGGAGAAATGAAGACGTATGTGGAACCCTTCATCCTTCCTCTTCTCTTCTCGTGCTTCCTTTTGTTGTCTTTGCATGGCTCTGCTGACACTTCCACCTCCCAACTCAGCCAAACGCAAACACTAATCATGGGGATTCTCTCCCGGAGCCTCCACAGCTCCTTGCCCAACGTTAAATGGAACACTAGTGACCCAAATCCTTGTCGTTGGATAAGAGTCAAGTGCTCTTCTTCAGGAAACTCCTCGGTGGTCAAAAGCCTAGACCTCTCCGGCGTCGGCTTATACACCGCCCCCAACTCCTCGTCGGCTGCCGGCTTCTTCGGCCTACTCTGCCGCCTTGACTCTTTGGAGTCCCTCGACCTGTCTGCGAACTCCTTGATTAGCATCCCCGGGATCTTCTTCTTCTCCAACTGCAGCGTCTTGCATGGGCTGAAGTCGCTCAATCTCAGCTCCAATATGTTATATGGTGCTCTACCAAATTTCTCGAATTTTAGGTCGTTGGAGACGCTGGATTTGTCTTACAATAACTTCAGTGGAACAGTCGATTCGCAGTTAGATGGCCTCGCCAGATTGAAAAGCTTGAATCTTTCTGCGAATGGCTTCGCCGGAGAGATGCCTGCTCTTGGGAAGAGCCAAGGATTGGAGGAACTGGTTCTGTCTGCGAATTCCTTCTATGGCCAAATCCCAAGTGACATCGGTGGTCATCAAAACCTGACCTTATTGGACCTAAGCCAGAATGACCTCTCTGGGGTGACTTCAGACGCGATCGGGAATCTCTCTAAGTTGGAGACGCTGCTCCTTTCTTCTAATAGTTTGGGCGGGCAGATCCCCAAAAGCTTGTCCAACATCACGAGTCTCTCTCGATTTGCCGCCAATCAGAACTTCTTCATCGGCAGCATACCTTCCGGAATTACCGAGTATGTCAGGGTTTTGGACCTCAGCTACAATAACCTTAGCGGCGAGATACCAGCGGACCTTCTCTCATCTCCTAATCTGGTGTCCGTGGATCTGTCATACAATAAGCTTCAAGGTCCTATTCCTCGTAATCTGTCTCAGAATCTCTACCGATTGCGGCTTGGTGGGAACTCACTCGATGGGACCATTCCAGAAACGATTGGGAATCTCTCCAATTTGACGTACTTGGAGCTGAATGACAATAATTTGGACTCGCAGATTAATCCACAGATCGGCGGCTGCAAGAATCTGACGCTCTTAAATCTTGCATCCAATCGTTTGCATGGCGAATTGCCGAAGGAGTTGGGTAGCCTTCAAAACCTGGTTGTATTGAAGCTTCAAAAGAACAATCTCAGTGGTGGCATCCCTGATAAGCTCTTCGAATTGCATGTCAACTTGAGCGTACTAGATCTAAGCCTAAACTCCCTCACTGGTGTGATCCCATCCGCAATTTCCAGATTAGAGAGTCTTTCGAACTTGATCTTAGAAGGTAATAATTTCGATGGTTCTATACCCGATACCCTTGGTAACATGTCATCTCTGATAGAACTGCGGCTGGGAGGCAACAGGCTGAGTGGAACAGTTCCTACAATGCCTGCTAACCTGAGGATAGCTCTTAACCTCAGTCATAACTTACTCGGTGGATCCATACCACCCTCTCTCGGTGCTTTAACAGAATTGGAGGTTCTTGATCTCTCAGACAATGGTTTTACTGGTGAGATTCCAACGTTTTTAGCAGGAATGAGAAGCTTGACACTGTTAAATCTGTCCAACAATAATCTTTCTGGAATTAGTCCTGCATTTGGAAATTATGTTACTGTCATCACCTCTGGGAACAAGTATCTCATAAACTCAATCGAAAGCCAAAACACAACCGAGTCAAGAAAAAAGAAGATCACCTTGGATGAAGCGATTGTCATTGCAACGTTCAGCAGCGGTATCATCGTCTCCTACTCGGTGGCGACAATCGTATACCACTACTTGTATCAGTCAAAAAAGAAAGACCAAACTGTAAGGAATTCTATTTTATACGGGTCCTCGCCTTCCTTCAGGCTCTTCATCGAAAGAGTACACAGACTCCAGCGTCTGGCCATGTACGTAGAAAGTGATGATTCCGAACTCTCCTCGGAGGCACCACTGTGATGTCACCCACTTGTTTAGCTGTTCTCAGAATCACCATATTCCACATGAAGTCTCTCCTTAGCTGTAACTTTTCCTGTACTCTTTATATATATATAATATAAGATTTAGATAAGAAAAAAGATTTTGATTTAGGAAGAAAAAGTTGATAGTTGGTTTGTAAAATTAATTTTGATTATCATGATTTCCTGGTATGTGGATCTAAATACCATGCTCTCTAAATTGATGGGTGTAAATCCTTAAAAAAAATTCTTAATTTTTTTACATAATTTTTTGTTTTTCGTATGATATTGATATCTTCTAGTTAATCTAGAGAGAGTCATATTATAAGTAGATTATTTTATAGTGGAAGTTGGATCTAGTTTGTTGGTGATTTTTTTCCCATTATGTTGAAGGGTTTTTTCATATAAATCATGTTTTTGGTTTGTTAAATTATTTATAATATATTTGTTACTGAATGATATTCTATTTGATATATATTAAGTGAAAAAAGTATATTATGATGTTTATCGCTTTTCTAGATTAAAGATTCTTCATATATTTAATCTTCTGGTAAGGAAATAGTATTAGAATTAGGTTCTTTGGATTGTTCATGTGTGAATGAAATGGAGAATTTAGGTAGATCATGTTCAAATTAATAACTAATTATTCTATTTAGAAGCCTAAGATAGAGGATATCTTATTTTGTAAATGTTGGGCTGGCAGCCCACACCTCATTTTAACCTAACCTTAGATCAATATAAGGGGAGTGTGGTGGCTATGTTTTGAGGTGAAGGTGGCTGTGTTTTTAGGAGAAAAACTACAGCAACGTGGATATCCTTGCAGCAAAAAAAAGGAAGAGAACAATGCAGAAAAACAAGAGAAAGAAAGGGAAGAAGACAAGGACAATGTAGAGAGACTATTCTTAATCATCTAGCAGTGTTTTCAAATCTATAATAGACTCTTGCTGTAATTAATTGGGGAGGTTTTAGATATTGTGGGCAGTGACATGATCCTTGTATCCCAGTTATTTTCTTGTGATTGTTATTAGGGTTTTGGGCAAGAGATTAAGATTTGTATATTCATTATTTTCATAGTGGATTATCTCTAGTTTGCCGCATGGTTTTTATCCTTCACATTGGAGGGGTTTTTCACGTATATATTGGTATTCCATTTGATTGTGATTTCATTTAATTTCGTTACATATTATGGTCTTCTAGTACTTGTTCATATACAAAGGTTATTTCTCGATATATTCCCATCAACTGGTATCAGAGCAGGGTTTTGGTGATTTAATTTTGTATTTAAATATGGAGGCCATTAATGTTTCTCACATGATTAGTTTGAATGGAAACAATTTGATGATATGAAAATTAAGAATGGAAGATCTCTTGTATTATAAAGATTTGTATGGACCTTTGCAGGGTGATAGTACAAAACCTACAACTATGACAGATTATGAGTGGAAGAGGTTAGATCGAAAAACAATTGGGTTTATTCGACAATGGCTTGATGATAGTGTCTTTCACCATGTTTCTATTGAAATTTCTGCATATTCTCTTTGGAAAAAATTAGAAAGTCTCTATGAAAGAAAAACAGCTAGCAACAAAGCTTTTTTGATCAAAAAACTTGTGAACCTAAAATATAGAGAGGGTGCTTCTATTGTTGAGTATTTGAATGAAATGCAGAGTATTACTAACCAGTTATCCTCTATGAAAATGTCTCTTGATGATGAGTTGCAAGCATTGTTACTTCTCAGTTCATTACTAGAATGTTGAGAGACACTAGTGGTTTCCCTCAGTAATTCTGCGTCAGATGGTGTTGTCACCATGAGTCAAGTAAGGAGTTGAGAAGAAAGAGTTTAACAACATCTCAGAATGATTCACAGGCACTTATCTCAAAGAACAGAGGAAGGTCAAAGTCTAGAAGCAGTTCACGCATGGGTAGGAGCAAGTCAAGATCAAGAAAAGATATTGTTTGCTATAACTATGGTGAGAAATGACATTACAAAAACCAATGTAAGCAACATAAGAAGAGCAAGAAAAAGAGAAAAGAAGTGTAGTCTACAGAGTCAAAGGATAATACTACAGCTATAGTGCATGGTGGTGATTATTTGATTTTGTCTCATTCTGATGATATTTTTTCTTGTGTGTGTCAGGATCTTGAGTGAGTGATTGATATAGATGCTTCTTATCATGCTATACCACGGAGGGAGTTTTTTGCTACATACAGGTCTGAAAATTTTGGTGTTGTCAAGATGGGTAACTATGGTACAACAGACATAATTGGCATGGGTGATATCTATTTAAAGACCAACCTTGATTGTAAGTTGGTGCTTGATGTGAGGCATGTGGTTGACTTGAGACTAAATTTAATTTCAGTTGGAAGGCTAGATGATGAAGACCATAATAGCAGATTTCACAAAAGGCAATGGAAGCTCAGTAAGGGTTCTCTTGTTATGGCTAGTGGAAAGAAATATCATACATTGTACAGGTTGTAGGCTAAAGCTTGTGATGAGCAGTTAAATGCTACAGAAAAAAAATTTCAGCATGGAGTTGTGGCATAGGAGACTGGGACACATAAGCGAGAATGGACTACAAGCTCTTTCCAAGAGAGAGATATTATCAGATCTCAGAGGTATACATTTGAACCCTTGTATTGATTATTTGGTTGGTAAACAACACAGAGTTTCATTTGTTAGTCCTGCTTTGTCTAGAAACATGCATGCCTTAGACCGTGTTTATACAGATGTATATGGTCCTTTGAGGACAAAAACTCCTGGTGGATCTGTTGATGTTCTTGGTATAAGTGGTGCACTTTATTTTGTCACTTTTATAGATGATTTTTCTAGAAAAGTTTGGGCCTATGCTTTGAAGACCAAAGATCAAGGTGATTAATGTCTTCAAAGAGTTTCATGTCAGGGTTGAAAGGGAGACAGAAAGACAATTGAAATGCATAAGATCAGATAATGGTGGTGAGTATACATGATTATTTAATGATAATTGCAGGTCACATGGGATCCAACATGAGATGACAGTTCCTGATATACCTCAGCATAATGCAATTGCAGAGAGGATGAACCGCACCATCATGGAAAAGATCATATGCATGCTTTCATAGGCCAAGCTACCCAAAAGGTTTTGGGATGAGGCTTTGAGGACTGCAGTTGATGTGATCAACTTATCACGATGTACAACCCTAGATGGTGATGTTGTAGAGCATGTATGGTCAGGGAAAGATGTTTCCTATAAGCATTTGAGAGTGTTTGGTTGTCGTGCATTTGCACATATTCCAGACAATGAGAGGTCCAAGCCGGATGGTAAGACTAAAGAATGTATTTTTCTTGGCTACTCACATGATCATTTTGGTTACAGGCTTTGTGATCTAGAAAAGCAGAAGGTGTTTAGAAGCAGAGATGTGGTCTTCTTTGAGGATCAAACCTTTGAGGATTTGAAGAAGAAGACACTGGCCAAGACTTCTACAGAAGGGTTAACAGATTGTGACCCTGTTATTCCTCCAGTATATCAAGGTGATGGCGGAGATGTGCAGGAAGATAGTGTAGACCCTCATGTTGATCTACCTGCAGGACATGTTGAGCAAGAAGAAGTTGAAGAGCAAGTTCCTATAGAACCTCAGTTGAGAAGATCTTCTAGACAACGTCAACCTTCTAGAAGATATTCTACAGATGAGTATGTGATGCTTACTGATGCAGGTGAACCAGAGAGTTACCAAGAAGCAGTTGAAAGTGAGCAGAAAGAGAAGTGGTTAGTTGCTATGCAGGAAGAGATGAATACTCTTCAGAAAAACCATACTTATGATTTGGTGCTACTACCAAATGGAATAAATGCCTTAAGGAACAAGTGGGTTTTCAGGTTAAAGACTCAAGAATATTATTCTCAACCAAAGTACAAAGCTAAATTGGTTATGAAAGGCTTTGGTCAAAAGAAAGGTATTGACTTTGAAGAGATTTTTTCTCTTGTTGTTAAAATATCTTTTATTCGTGTTGCTCTTGGTATTGCTGCTAGCCAGGACTTGGAGGTTAAGCAGTTAGATATGAAGACAACTTTCCTTCATGGTGATTTGGAGGAGAAAATTTATATGGAACAATCAGAAGGCTTCAAAGTCAAAGGTAAAGAGAACTTTGTCTGCAAGTTAAAGAAGAGCTTGTATGAGCTAAAGCAAGCTCTAAGACAGTGGTACAGAAAGTTTGATTCATTTATGACAGAAAATGGATACAAAAGAACGGCTTCAGATCATTGTGTGTACATCAAATGGTTTGGTGAGGATTTTATTATTCTCTTACTTTATGTTGATGACATGCTTATTCTTGGGAAAGATATGTCTAACATTGACAAGTTGAAGAAGAAACTGAGTGAGTCTTTTGCAATGAAGGACATGGGGCCAGCAAAGCAAATACTGGGCATGCAGATTTCTCGTGATAGGAAAAACATGAAGATTTGGTTGTCATAGGAGAAATACATCGAGAAGGTATTGAAAAGGTTTAGTATGAGCAATACAAAATCAATTGGTTCTCCTCTTGCAGGTCACTTCAAGTTGTGCTCAGAACAGAGTTCGTCAAGTGATGAGGAGAAGGAGAAAATACAAAAGATTCCTTATGCTTTAGCAGTTGGAAGTTTAATATACGCGATGGTATGTATGAGACCGGATATCGCATATGCAGTGGGTGTTACTAGCAGATTTCTTGCAAATCCAGGTAAAGAGCATTAGGTAGTAGTGAAGTGGATTTTTAGATATCTCAAGAGGGAGCTCTAAGGTTTGTTTAAACTTTGGAGGTGGACCACCTATGTTGATAGGTTACACAGATGCAGATATAGCGAGAGATATAGATACAAGGAAGTCTACTTCAGGTTATGTACTTACTTTTGCAGGGGGAGCTGTGGCATGGCAATCTAGGTTGCAAAGGTGTATTGCTCTCTCCACCATGGAAGCAGAATATATTGCTACTATAGAGGTATGCAAAGAAATGTTATGGATGAAAGAATTCTTACAAGAATTGGGGCTGAAACAGAAAAATTATGTGGTGTATTGTGACAGCCAGAGTGCTATCCATTTATGTAAGAACCCAATGTTTCATTCCAAGTCAAAGCATATAGATGTCAGATATCACTGGATTCGAAATGTATTTAAAGAGAAGTAGTTGCTGCTTCAGAAAATTCATACAGATGATAATAGAGCAGACATGTTGACAAAGACCTTACCAAAAGAAAGACAAGAGATATGCCGACAACTGGTCGGCATGGCTTCACATTGAGGAGTTTTGGGACAACCTCACTTATGGGCTAAAGGGGGAGGTTGTTGGGCTGACAGCCCATATATTCAGCCCAATGTGGGCTTTATCAGCCCATAGCCCACACCCCCTCTTAACCTAACCCTAGATCAATATAAGAGGGGTGTGGTGGCTACGTTTTGAGGTGAAGGTGATTGCATTTTTAGGAGAAAAATCGCAGCAACGTTGATATTGTGGGCAGTAGACTCTTGTTGTGATTACTTGGGGAGGTTTTAGATCAAATAGTGTTTTAGATATTGTTGTGATTACTTGGGCAGGAGAAAAACCGCAGCAACCTAGATCTAATAGTGTTTTCATCCCAAGTTAGATCAAATCTACAGTAGACTCTTGTTGTGATTACTTGGGAAGGTTTTAGATATTGTGGGTAGTGACGTGATCTTTGTATCCCAGTTATTCTCTTATGATTGTTGCTAGGGTTTTGGGCAAGAGATTGAAATGTGTATATTCATTATTCTCATAGTGGATTATCTCTAATTTGCCCCGTGGTTTTTACCCTTCACATTGGAGGGATTTTTCACGTATATCTTGGAGTTCCATTTGATTGTGATTTCATTTAATTCTGCTGTATATTATGGTCTTTTAGTACTTATTCATATACAAAAGTTATTTCTCGATATATTCCCATTAGTAAAGATTTGTATAATTTCATCGAAGGGTAGAAGGCTAAATCAAGTGAAAAAACAGATAAAGAGTGGAAAAAGATGAATAAAAAAGATATTGGTTTGACAATAGTGTATTCTGTCATGTCTCTCAGGAATCAAATGGATATTCATTATGAATAAAATCAATAAATTTGTATAAGAGAAAAACATCACATACTACAATTTTCTTGGATAATTTTTTTATTTGATATATAAAAATGAAAGTAATATGGATGAGCATATAAGTGACTTCTAAGATATTGTGAATCAGTTGACTAGTCTGAAAGTAAATATTGAAATTAATAGGCTTGTATTCTTCTTGGCACAATAGTTGAAAAACTTTAATATTAACTATTAATAATCTTGCTCTTAATAATAAGTTGTCTATGAGTGCAGTCAAAGAAAATCTATTCAATGAACATGGATTTGCTTCCCAATCTGATGCATTTGTTATAGAAAACAGAAAAGGAGATAACATAAACTTTTAAAATTCTGAAAATTGTGATAAGTCAAGAGGAATGTCCAACTGCAGATCAAGAGAAATGATATCATCGTGGTAAATTGATGCATATGAAAAGTGTTGGTGAACCTTATGCCATGGCCGAGGAGTTTACGGCTTGGTTCGATTGGCGACGTCTAGGATCATTCCAGCAATGAAAGAACTCTTTATTTGATCGGGTCGAACTCGAGATCGGTTAGGATGCCCCCCTTTAGCGAGCCTGTCCGCCTTTGTCATCATCCAATTTCTACACATCGGCCTAGGTTGGGATGGAGAGGGGAATCTTGACTTAGGTCCCTCCAAAGATTAAGTTAGTGGGATTATTTTTGTCGAAGATCTTTTCCTCCCCCACTAGATATTAATAAGGGGCTTTTATTATAGTGCTTGAGGGTTGATTGTATGCGACTTTCGCATGGCAATCGACTCCCTAAGCGACGAGTTTGTATCTTTTGATGTTCGTCGTCTAGGATGTGTGGAATAGCACCATGTGGCACCGTCCCAAGCTTCTCGGTGCAATCTTTGTCGAGGTGACACGGGTTTGTGTGGCCCTAGATGGCGCGGGAGGAGAGCAGTCGTCATCCTATTCGCACTTGGGCTAGTGTGGTGAGAGGTCATGGCCACGTGGTGAAATTCATAATATGCCCTATCAAAAAAGAGGGTAGAATATTATAAACGGAACAATCAAAAGAGTACAATGAAAGAAAGAAAGAAAAGGGCAACTGCAGCTGCATTTGACGGTGATGTTATTATTATATATTATTATAGTGTAGTTAATCTCACTTGGTATGATTATAGTTAGATTGTTAATTCAGTTGTTTCTGTTACTTCTCGGTGAATTTTTTGCATCTTATACAGTTGATGATTTTGGTCATTCTCAATAAGAATGGGAAACAAAAATTATGGCATTGAAAAGATTTGTGTGGAAACTAATATTGGATACAAAATTATATTAAATAATGTGAGGCATATTCCTAAAATGAGCCTTAACTTAATTTCTATTGGTGTACTTGATGATGAAGATTATGTCTGTATTTTTAGTAATAAAAAATGAAAGCAGGGTAATCTTGTGCTAGCTAAAGAAAGGAAAGATAATAACTTTTACTAAAAAGAATCTTGTTCTATGACAGGTACATTTAATGGTAGAGAATATATAGGGTTATTTAAAATATATTACAGAAAATATGATCTCTATCTTGAAAAGACAATTCCTAAGATATCACAGCATAATGGAGTTACAAAGAGAATAAATCGCACAATTAGTGAAATAATAGGAAGCATGCTCTCTCATGCTAAACTTTCTATGTCGGATAAGCTATAAGAATTATAGTAGATTTGATTAACCTTTCTCGTTCATTATCACTGAATATGGAGATGTGTCAAAAAGTAAATAATTTCTTATAATCATTTAAGTGTATTTAGCTTCGTGACATTTATCCAAATTCAAAAAGATGAGAGTTGAAAGCTTGATTATAAATCTAAATATTATATCATCTTGGGTTATGCACATGAGGAATTTCATCAAAAGTAAGGATATGATATTTTTTTGAAAATCATACTTATGAAGATTTTGAGAAAATTCAGAAGTTAAAGTCATTCAATGAAAATCCTATAGATATGGGATCAATACCTCCTCTCAAATGATGATGTCGATGAATATGTTGAGTAAGGCCTTCTAGAATCATAACTTAAACATTAATCAAGAAGATACACTAAATAGCATTGACATTTTCACAAGTATTCTCCTCATGAATATATGTTACTTGTTGATGTGAGAAAGTCAAAAAATTACTAAGAGCTTATGTTATATGAGTAAAAAGATAAATAGCTGAGTATCGGTGAAATCGAGAATCACATATTTGACTAAGTAAAATTACCTAATGGAAAGAAATATTAAAGAACAAATGAGTGTTTAAATTAAAAAAGAAAAAAAAATAGCTCCTTGGATGCAAAGCAAGATTGGTTGTGAAATGATTTAATTAGAAGAAAGATAATGATTTTGAAGAAATTTTTTATCCCGTGATCATGATGTTTTATATTCAAGTTGTTCTTTAGATTGACTACTAATTTAAACCGAGAGATTTAGGCGCTTGATATAAAAATTAATTTTCTTTATAGCGACTTGGAGGAGAAAATATATATCAAACAATCTAAAGGGTTCAAAGGTAAATATAAAAAATTTGATGTGTAGATGAAAGAAAAGTTTGTATAGTCTTAAATATGCACAAAGATAATAATATAAAAGGATTAATTCTTTTATGACAGAAATGAGTATGACAGGATTACTTTTGATCATTGTATTTATATAAGATATTTTCCTGATAATAAGTTAATCATTCTATTGCTATTAATTGTCATTCATAATACCAAGAAAATTACATATTTAAAAGGTGAGTTGAGCAAAGTTTTTGCTATAAAAGACTTAGGTTTGACTAATATATTCTTGGTACAAGGATTATTCATAATAAAAATAATGGTAAACTTTCATTATCTCGGTGGAGATATATTAAAAAAGTTCTTGATAGGTTTAACATAACTTGGTCAAAATCTATTTGTTGTCTACTTATAAGTCATTTTAAGTTGAGTTTAAGATAATGTCAAGTAAGAAAGATAAAAGAAGATATGGACAAAATATCTTATGCCTTAGCAGTTAATAGTTTGATATATGCCATGATCAAATATTACTCATTTAAGTGAATATTAAGATATCTTGGAGGCATTTCAATATTAATTTTAAGATATCTTGGAGGCATTTCAATATTAATTTTATACCTTCGCATTAAAAAACTTGTGTTAGTTAGCATGACCAATGATATTGATTTTTGAAAGTCTACCTATGATTTCTTAATGTAATTTTCACGGAAGTAGTATCATAATCATCAAAATTATAAATATATGTTACTTTAAAAAGTGTTAGGACTAAAGAGAAGTTTATTTTATATTATAATAATCAAAAGTACTATTCATCTACGTAAAAAATTGAACTTTTCGTTCCAAATCCAAAAATATTAATGTCAAATATCATTAGATTTGATATATACAGAAAAACATACTAATAATAATATATCATATATATGTTAGAAATTTTAATACGTGTTTCTAAACCATTATAATAGAAACACAAAAAAATTAATGCAGAAACGAAAATTGCATACCTCCAATCATTGTTGTTAAGAATTTTAATAATGATTTCTCTTTGTATTTTGGCACTTCTCGACTCAAAACTCTCGCTTTAGATGGTATAAGAAATCTTTTAGACTTGAGAGAGATATTGAACCCAAGGACCAAAACTCTCAATTATATAGACGTTCTCCCATCAAGAATATTTATTATCACCAATTTCGTTACGGAGATGAAGAATTTCTGACCATGTGTGTCTATGTTTGGATAACATATATCAGTATAAATAATCTCTAATATGTCTGAACTCCTATTAGCACCTTTTTTGGACTTGTTCGTCTGTTTTCCCTAAATACAATCCACACAAATCTTAAACTTAGTAAAATCAAGCGTACTAAGTACCATATCATTAACTAATCTCTTAATCTCTCTATAGAGATATATTCTAATCTATAGTGTCATAACATAGAGGAGTCCTCATTAATATTACACATTTTATGCCAGCATGAACATGAATTGAACTTTGAGTGTCATCATTTTGTAAGAAAATATGATAAAGATCATCATACAAAACACCTTTCTCAATACAATCAGATTTATATAATAAATGAAATGATATATCTTGAAATTAAAGGAATATCTAATTGATAGTAAACAGAAATTAAGTTGCGTGAGAAACTTGGTATATAAAATATCCTATCCAATTTTAAAACAAAACCATTACTTAAAATTAAAATACATGTTCCAATTGCCTCCACATGTGAGCCATCTTATTACCTTATAAGATGCTTTGCTCATTTCCCATGGGCTTCCTTAGGTTTTGCATACCTTGTAAAGAGTTTACAATATACATTGTATCTATCTATCTATCAGGTATTAATATTAACATTAATCATATTAGATTCATACACACAAACGAGATTGGTTTACCTTCTTTTCAAGCCAGGATTTCGTGTATTCCTTCGTATGTCCTTTCATTTTATAAAAAAAACACCTTGCTTCTTTCTTGATATCAGCTTGGAATGGTATTTTACCTGGCTTGATTTTTGTTAGTTTTATTATTCCTTGAGTGGTTACCACTAATGCACTCTCACCCAGTTCCATCACTAGCCTCTCTTCTTCTTGAACACACATGATCATTAATTCATTGATTGATCATTTATCATTATGTGTGTTGTATAAAATCTTAAAAGTCTATATTGATGTGGAAGAGTATTCAGAATATAGTGCACTATAAAGAATTTGACATATTAACCTCAAATTTTTAGTTGAGGTACAATATCACACATTGCATTATATGCTGATGCACACCCTTATGTTGTGAGTTTAAGAGATGAGAATTTCATTATTAGGGGTACTTTCTAATGCTTTTTTCCGAAATGACGAATTGCTCATCGATAGCTTGTAGTAAGTCTCGAACCTTCTCATGTTAGTCATAGAACCACGTATGCCAGCATTTATCTTAGCTTGATAAACATCATGCTGAGCCGATTAAATCGCTCTCATGACTCATATAACGTGAGCTCAACTGGAGTCCTGGTATTAGTGACTATAGGTGGTTCGTCTTTCATAATAATATAATCAATATCCATCCACCCTAAATGGAGGAGAATCCCCTCTTTCTATATCTTATAGTTATCACCCCTAAATTTAGGAATGTTATTATCGAATATCAAAAAAATTATCAGTTTGAGAAACTATATAAAATCAAACACATGTTTATGTGAAAATTTGAGGTTTAATAGTTTAAAATTGCATGTTTTACCAATGTGAAATATGTCAAAAGAGGAATCTCATGACATAAAAATTATTTATGTGATCATTATTTTAACTTTATATATAATTTTAATTATTAGGATGTAGAAGGTATGGTGGAAGAGTATTCAGAATATAGTGCACTATAAGAATTTTGACATATTAACCTCAAATTTGTTAAGTTGAGTTACAATATCACACATTTGCATTATATGCTGATGCACACCCTTTATGTTGTGAGTTTAAGAGATGAGAATTTTCATTATTAGGGTACTTTCTAATGCTTTTCGAAATGACGAATTGCTCATCGATAGCTTGTAGTAAGTCTCGAACCTTCTCATGTTAGTCAATAGAACCACGTATGCAGCATTATCTTAGTCTTGATAAACATCATGCTGAGCGATTTTAAATCGCTTCATGACTCATATAACGTGAGCTCAACTGGAGTCCTGGTATTAGTGACTATAGGTGGTTCGTCTTTCATAATAATATAATCAATATCCATCCACCCTAAATGGAGGAGAATCCCCTCTTTCTATATCTTATAGTTATCTATAGCTAATTCTTAATTAATTAAGATTATATGAGTCACTAGACATTTTGAACATATAAAATTGACTCATAAGCACGAATTAATATTATCAAATATTCATACATATTATGAGTATTTTATCGATTAAAAATATTAAAAATGTTATATTCTCATGATTTTCAACATGAGAAGTTTAAAAAATAAACAAAAATCAAGCCATACTCATGGTATAAAAAATGAAAACTCTTTCATATCGAGGCAAATGTTAATGGCTCTGATACCAACTATTAGAAATTTTAATATCAAAATGTGTTTCTAAACCATTATAATAGAAACACAAGAAAACTAATACAGAAACAAAAATTACATATTTCTAACCATGATTGTCAAGAATTTTAAAAACGATTTCTCTTTGTGTTTTGATACTTTTTGACTTAGAACTCTCACTTTAAATAATGTAGAAAATCCTTTAGACTTAGAGAGATATTGAGCCCAAGGATCAAAAACCTCGTTTATATAGACGTTCTCTCATCAAGAACATTTATTATCACCAACTTCATAACATTTAAGAATTAATTCAAATTTATAATATTTGGACCATAATAAAGAATTTTAATGATATTAAATAAATTATTTAATAATAACGATTACATTTAGAATGAAAAATTAAAATATTTAAACTACAGTAAATAAAAAAATTGATGACAATGATTGATGAACTTAATGATAAAAGATAACAATGATGATATAATGACTAAATCATTTCCATCATAAAAACTTATTACTCGCAAGAGATAACAAAGATAGTCGATCTTCTCATAGGGGGAGATTTGTTGGATGACCCACCCACGAGTTTAAGTGGTGGGATCATGCAGTTAATTAAAATCTTAATCATTATGGATTAGATGAGAAAACCAAAAGGATGATCGTTATAGGGAAGAAAAGAGATTTTTATCTAGTAAGAAGAAAATTTCAACAATTAGTTTATCAAATTGATTCTGATTCCGATTGTTATGAAATTGATCTACATTCTTAAGATTTCTTCTTCTTAATACAGAGAGAGTGATATTATAATCTTATTATTTTATAATAGAAGTTGAATAGTGTTTTTTTAATATTTTATCACTAATCTAATTAGTTGTATTGTTAAATTATTTATAATATATTTTTTGATGTTAAATATAAAAAATACATTTTGATGTTTATTTCTTTCGTAGATGAAAAAATCTCCACTAGATTTGAGAATATATATATATATATATATATATATATATATATATATATATATATATATATATATATATATATATATATATATATATATATATATATATATATATATATATATATATATATATATAGCGACGTACTTATTGTGATGGCATGACCAGGAGCATCCTCTTCCCAGTTCTTGTCTCCAAGTGTTCCTTGGTTGCAGTGTTGTTGTGAGACAAATGGCTCAGGGTTGGATTGCAAACAAACTAGCAACAACATGTAGGTCTTGGTGGATTCATTTACTTGCTTAAAAGACTGTCAAATGATTGCACTAATTTATTCTGATTGGTCCTTTAGTGTTTGATCATTAGTGTCAAGTGAAAAGACAACGATGGATACAGTTGAAAGTGATGGATGACATTGGTAGTACTTCTTTCCTGGATGTTGCTAGCCAACTTAACAACAGGTTTGGTTGCTCCCCAACCTGATGACCTATTGCTAGCCATCTGTAAGGTTGTCTAGTCGTACAACTGATTAAGTAGATGCAGAGTTAGGACTGTTTCTATTTCTTTTATTGCAGAAGAAACGTGTTCTGATATTTAGATTTGAATATTTTTAAGAAAATCTTATGTTTTTATGTTTTTAATGAGTGCTTTTTTTATTTTTTGAAATATATTTTTTTTTCTAAAATAAGATTGCTTTCGTCTATTATCGTAGGGTGATAAGACCTTATGATAGAATAAAGATAACATAAGATAATGAGAGGTCGGCGACGATCGATAAACGAAACCGAAGATAATCTATCTTTAAAAAAAATAAAAAATAAAAACTCTTTATTTATGTTACAAAAAAAATTAACATGTACTATTTCAAGGGGACTGATTGGTTTTTACGTTCTAAATGCAGCAGATACTGCAGTGCACAATGTGAAGCCTTTTCTTGGAGTGTACCTCTCCATGATGGGGTAGTCTCGCCTCGATAAGACTTCTTACCTGCCTTCATCTACTACTACTCTTTGAACTGCAGCACACTATATTTCATTGTCTCCTGTAATGTTCCGATACTTCTGTCTAAAACCTCTGCAACGTAACGTCAAGGGAGTGGTAGTGGGCAGAAAGAGATCAAGAGATGGATATAAAGGACGGCATCCATCTATCTCATGCAAGTGAAAGACATCCCACCTTACTACCTAGAAATGATTAGAGAGCATGAGATGGACATAAAGGACAGCATCCATCTCAGAAAGGATCAGAGAGCAAGAGATGGATATCCATCTTTCCACTTGGAAAAGGAGCTCTATTATTTGAGAAGATAGAAGTATTAATTCATGCTAAGCTATTTGGACTTTCTTATTACCTAAATCTTTCTTAGAAGAAAGCTATGTGTGCTAAGCTCTTTCTTCCATATCCTTTCTCCAGTCTCCTGTTGTAGCATGGGAGGAGGAACTGCCAACCTCTCGCCTGGCTTTCGCTTCTTCCCCTCCGGTGAAGAGCTCGTCGTCCATTTCCTCTACCGCAAGGCTGCTGTCCTTCACTGCGAGCCTGATGTCATCCCCAGCATCGATCTCCATGGATGTGCCCCATCGTACCTAAATGGTTAGCATATATACTATCCTCGTGCTTTACGTTTCAGTTCAGATACATTTGTCTATGCCCTTCATTTTTAGGTAAAGCTCTTCAAGGAGGTGACTGATTTTGGTACTTCTTCACAAGGAGAAAGCAAAGCAGAGCCGATAAGATCATAACATGCAGTAATAAGGATGCTGCTATGAAGAAAACTCTCAGGTATTATTACATTGGCCAACCTCCGGAGGGTATCAAGACCATTTACTGGATGGCATTCTCGGTTCTAGTCCTAGTGAAGGAAGCTCAAGCAGCACCAGTACCAGAGGGAAGAGACGACGAGCAGTATGTACGACTATCACGTTAGCCAACTCAACTTTTATGTTCGGTCGAACTCTCTTCCTTCAACTCTTCCAGATCTTCCATGATCACTAGGAACTCAACAGACGGGTCATACGTCGAGTGCATGAGTCGACCAGCAGCTCACAGGCGAGGTTTCGAGGCTCGAAGAGGTATTCCTATCCGTGGATGATCTCGATGAAGTACGCTTGCCAAAGTAAGACAGCAATAGCGTAAACCTTCAATGAGGTGCAGAGCAGTGTCATGTACGCACCTACTCTTCCAATAATTCCACACTTCTCTGTTAGATGTGCCACTAAGCCTAATTCATATGGACCTTGCCTTGTCGATGTCGTCGTTATGTGCTGGACGATAAGCAATTTGGGAGCATTGAGGCCTTATTTCCGCCCAACTTTGGAGCTCTTGAGGTGTCACGATCACGACAAAACATGGATTAGACATGCTAATGGAATCGATTGGGTATCATAAGCTCATTTTATTGATTCTTATTGAAAAGACCGAAAGCGCGCTGCAGCTTCAATGATGGACCAACGACAAGACCAAAGCAAGCAACCATTACTACACCCCAACAAAAACGACAGGAAGAAAAGCTCTCACAAGAGTAGCTCAAGACCACACCGACCGGAGGCAACTTAAAACTTAGAAGACGCCTCAACAAGAGTAGACTACTTATTTTCCCGAAACGAATTCCATGAACTATGCCATTGCTGCTGTGATCCTTCATGCGTTCAGTTCGGGGGAACTCGGAACTTGTCGTATCGGGCTCCGATCTCGTTTAGTTTCTTCAGTCCGATCAAACTGTTGAACTCCTCGAAGGTGGTAAGCTTGTGGAGTTGGTCTCTGCTGGTGCCTTCTTCCTTCATCACTTTGAGGACGTCGATCAACGCGCGAGCCGACGCGTAGACGGCGGTGGTGGAGTGCACTATGAGGTGGAATCCCAGTTCCTTGAGCTCCTGTGGCGTGTGCAGGGGGGTGTACCCGCCCTCCAGCATGTTGGCAGCCTTGAAACCGTTGGTACGCTTGCAGACCTCCCTCATCTCGTCGTCGCTCCGCGGTGCCTCCACGAAGCACGCATCTGCTCCTGCCTGCACAAGGTCAAGCAGAGAGTATGCTCGTCAGAGAAGCCAATCCGACGGAATCGGAGCTTCGATCGATCGATCGATATTTGCATAAACAGAGTAATCGATGGATACCTCCATGTAGAGGTTAGCCCGTGCAATGGCGTCAGATAGGCCACCGGCGGTTGCACGAGCATCAGTTCGAGCGATGAGAAAGAAGTCAGAGTCCCCGATGGCTTCTCTCGCGGCTGCTATCTTTGCGGCATGCTCATGAGCAGGTATCACCTAACATAATAAGCGCAGTTTAATGCATATTATATACGGTGGGATAATATAAGAAGAGTTTATGTATGTTTCCCAGCTCAGCAGTACCTGTTTACCCTGCATATGTCCTGGTTGCCAGAGAAACAGAGAAAAATACCAGTGAGATGGATGGATTCCATAGAAAACAACTCGAGTATATATAGTAGCAGACAGAAACCAGAAAGATCTGAGAGTTAAAAGATCGATGTTCTCTTACCGCACTTCTTTGGCCAAACTTGATCCTGGAATCAATGTGAAAGAAGAAAGAAGTTAGTTCTGAGATATAGAACAGGTCAGAGCAGACTGCAGTTCTCCGCGTACCTCGAGAAACAAGCCAGCAGCTCCAGTAGTCATAAAATCTCTAACAGTCCTTTGCACATTGAGAGCGTTGCCACCTCCCGTGTCTGTGATATCATATAAATTCAGTTGAAATGTTAGTATGCTTTGACAAGTTGAGATACAATTCATGTGATTAGCAAATTCAACGAGTTAATGTTCCTACAATTAGAAAGCTAACATTTTTATGTCACCCTTAATTCATCCAATTTCATTCAATCTTCTGATTGTGTTTATCTTTTATAATTTTGGGAATATTCATATTCTAAAACATCAAAAATTGACTTTTGATGATAATTTTAGCTCAACTCGGTTGACCAAACCAAAACAGAGCCATAATATAAGATCTTGAGCCAAGAAAGTCGACCTTTCCAGCATTCTCAAAAATGAAAGCTTGGAAATGTACTCGAGAGGGAGATAATTAACAAGATCAGTACCAGCGTCGACGATGAAGGCAACGTTAGGAGCCGCGGCACAAATAGCTCGAGCTGCGTCCGCCATCTCCGGCGGCCTGTGATTATTCCACCAAGAAAGAAAGGGACGTAAGGAATGAAGGCAACGTAATAGGCGCACTGGTACGTAAAGGAAGAGAGACATACGTGAGGAGGCCGATATCGGGCATTCCGAGGCGGGAGGCGGAGACGGCGTAGCCGGAGATGAAGCCGGCGCGGAAGCCCAAGCTCTGGAGGACGGCCGCCGAGAGCGCGTCGTAGATCCCCGGCATCAGCACGATGCCTTCCTCCTCGATGAGGCGGTGCATGCGCGTCTTCCTGGGGCCGTTCACTGCCACGCTCACTGTGGAGTTCGCCATCTCTGCCGGTCCGAGTTCCTGATGCCTGGTGAGCGCTGGACTTGGAGGAAGAGCGGAGCGAGGGGGCTCGGATTTATAGGGGGCAACGAGGGATGATCGACGGGTCCGCACTCCGCCTAACCGTAAGTTGCCAAGCGGGCCGAGGCCAACGGCAGAGATCTTTTCGTGCTCGAACAGGATCTTATGTTGTCCGTCCGATGCCCCACGAGGCGCCATGAGTGTGAACCCTTTTATTAAACGTGAAATCTCGCGTGGGAAGGAATACTGTAGGCAAGGAGACCAATCGAGTATACCCGACTCGCCAACCTGGCCACGCGGTCATCGGTGACTCTGGAGCCAGTTCGGGACCCACAACCGAGGTCATCGGATCCTCCAACCACGGTGCAGTTACGTGAGACGTAATCCAATCACGCACCCTCGACTGCGTACCGTGGCTGCATGAGCGGCGGAGGCACATGGTGGAGGTCCGGACACCGAGAGTCGCGGTAGATCCATCACGATGTCACCTACGACAAATAGATCCCTTGCTGCAACATGTGATTGATGGAACCATGCAGGATATGATCTCACCAGCCTGTAAATACACGTATTATGTTGGTATTTAAATCATGTCTCCTCGCACCCATCGCATAACTTATTGCTCCTATCGGCTGTATGCGTGATAACTGGAAACAATGGAAATTGAATATGATTGTAGACCAGATCGAATGAAACAGCCTCTCGATGGCGTCAAGTAGCGAGTCCAATTTCTAATTGGGGGTGATGTTGGTGATCGTGATGTCCATCCTAATATCTACCATGTGATTCATGGAGGGCTGCACAACGTGATGTAGACAGACAGCCTGTATGGCGTATGCTACGTTTATCCCTACGTTAAACTATGCCGAATCATGCTGATCATCATGCAGTCTACTTGAGTCTCGTGCACTTGCAATGAAAGAATGCCAGCTCTCTCTCTCTCTCTCTCTCTCTCTCTCTCTCTCTCTCTCTCTCTCTCTCTCTCTCTCTCTCTCTTTCTCTCTATAAACTTGGACGGTGCGGCTGAACAGGTGAGTATGACAAGATCCACGTTTAAAAGATCAATCTCCAAATAAACAAGTGCTAACGTTAGGTGGCTGTTCCATGAAGCAGATCTGTGGAACTCAAGTGTGAGATCAGATCTTGGAGAGAACTTATCGACTGGAACTTTGGAGGAAAACAGTAAGATAATATTTTGTGTAGTATAAGTAAAGACTATTAATTAAGCTCTATGGAGTTATCACGAATATATAATCCTCTTTTGGAGTTGAAGTTGTACATAATATCCTATTTAATCTCTATTCATCTCTCTTTCTATTTTTCATACACCTAAATCATGTGAAAAGTTTAGGGATACTTTAACCCTAATAACCTTTTTTTTTTTGTGTGTGTGTGGGGATAAAAGAGTGTCGAAGACGTGAAGCTTTTTCTTGTTAACCTGATATTGCATGTAATGAATGCTTAATTAAATTGACGAAGCATTTGTTAGTATGAATTGTATTTTTTGGGGTCAAAAACCTAACTATTGTAGTAGAGAAAATTTGTGAGGCTCAAGTGGAGCATTGGCATGCATGTAAAATTACACTTACCAACGTGACAAATAGATTCGATTGTGGATGCTCTTAAATGTTAAATATGAGCCCTCATTGTCTTTAATTGGTTCAACTTATAAACAAGTTGAGAAATTCATCATTTAATTGTCCCAAGGGACTTATTATAATTTTTCAAATAAATTATATTTTCATTTCTTCATTCTTATTAGTGGTGAACATTGTTTCAGTAGTGTTGTTAATGTTAAGAGAATTAAGCTTAATTAAAAGAGAGAACTGAAACCTCTCAGATCAAATGGAAAAAAATAATTGTAACCTCTAAATTTTAGTGAGAATGGAGAGGTTATACTATAATAAAGATTACTACGAAGAATGAGATTATGAAATTAATAAACTATTAGTAAATTAGATCACTTACATGTAATAAGAATATATGAATATAATCTTAATAATTGAGTTTTATAACTTGACTCTATAAATAGATGAGTTTTATCATGAAAAATAGAGGGAGAAAAGAATAGTGTAGAGACTAATTTATAAGAAATAAAAAATTTAGTTTACCTTTTATTTTATCCTTCAATTCTTCATCTTTAACTATCTTTATCTTATCTTATCTTTTTCTTATGAAAGTAGTATTAGAGCTAAGTTAAAATGACTAATAGCATGCAACTTCAAGTATCTCATATTACAAAACACAACTATAAAAATTGAAGCATCCAAATGAAGATCTTATTTGAATCACAACATATAAGAGATGATAGAGACGGACTATAAGGAGTCAAAAGATGATGTCATCCTTACAGTGAGCTAAAAAGATTTCTTAAAGACATAGAGAAAAAGACAGAAAGATGCTCTTCTTCGTGTACCAAGGGTTAGACGAAGGTAATCTTGAGAAAATTGTGGCTATCAACACCTCCAAAGATACTTGAGAGATTATTCAAAACTCTTTTAAAGGAGCTAAAAGGATGAGAAAATTTTGACTTCAATCACTTAGAGCTAAATTTAAAATATTACAAATGAATAAGTTTAAAACTATTTTAGATTATTTTATAAGTTTTTTCCATTATTAATCAACTAAGAAGAAATAGTGAGAATCTAGAAAATATACATACGATCGAAAAAGTACTTTAATCACTACATGAAAAGTTTAACTTTAACATAGTCTAAAAATCAAAGAATTTAGACCAAATGACTATTAATGAGTTAATGAATTCTTTACGAGCATATGAATATTTAATCAATAAAAAAATCAAATGTAGTGGAACAAGTTCAAAGCTCACTTTGTAAGAAAAAAATGAAGGCTCAAGTGATCATAGTTGTGTAAAAGGTCGAGGACAATATGTGGTAGAGGATATGATTAAGGAGAAAGAGAAATAAATAATAAAAAAATCAAAATCCAAAATAAGAATAAGAAAGAGGATATATAAGAGGCGAAAGGTATAATCATTCTAAAGTTGAATGCTATTGTTAGAAAAAAAAAACTATGATCATTATGCTTCTGAATGCTATTATAATAAAAACAATCAAGTTGAAAATAAGGAAGAATGTTCTTTTTTCTTACTAGCACATAAAGAAGAAAATATCATGATACAAAATAAATGGAACTTAGACACTAGAGCTAGTAAGCATATGTGTGATTACAAAAATTTATTCATACAGTTTGATGAAACTATGAATGGACAAATCTACATTAGTGACCCCTCAAAAGTATTGGTGAGAGATAAAGGTAACATCTTAATTTGATTCAAAGATGAAAGTCATTAATTTCTTATAAATATTTATTATGTGATGATATTCATATGGAAGACAAATAACTATTTATAAAAAACAACACAAATCGTTTAGAGATGTCAATACACAATCAACAAAGAAGATGATAATTAGTCTACCTACATATAACACTAAGTCAAATATGTAAAGGGTGTGTTTTGGCTAAACAAGTTTTCCATGAGGCAAATTTTAGAGCAAAGAAGCTACTTCAACTTATTCACATTGATCTTTTGATAAGTATCATTATATTTTAACTTTTATTGATGATTATATAAGAAAAACTTAGGTTTACTTTTTGAAAAAAAAAAAAAGAGAAAGTCTTTAGCATATTCAAAAATTTTAAAACTTTTTTTTGGAGAATGAAAGCAACTTCTATATCAAAACCATCCACTTCAATCGAGACAGTGAATTCACCTCCAAAGTATTTAAAGAGTTTTATAATGAACAAGATATTTAACATTAGCTCATAATATCATATTTAAAGATCAAAAATATGCCTAAAGATCTTTGGGCCGAAGTGGTGACTTATATCATATATATCCTAAATCAATTTCCTATATGGAACTTGAAGAGTAAGACTTCACAAGAGACATGGATCGGAAGAAAATCTAGTTTCTCACATTTCAAGGTATTTGGGTGCATTGATTATTCGTATTTGCACGATAAAAGAAAATTCAAGTTGGACGACAAGAACTCCAAACTCATCTTCATTAGGTATTACATTAAATTCAAGGCCTACAAATTATATGATCATAACAAATCAAAGGTAAGGATGTGGAGTTCAATAAAAAGTATAGAATTAGGAGAAAAATATCATAGAGTTGCGTGAAGACAAACAAAAGCATATAAAGTTTGCAATTGCTTCACTATCTTTACCACTATTCAATTTATTCTTTCTCTACAAAATAAGATAATCTAATACCTTTAAAAGACAAAAAGTGTAAGAGATTTATATGAAGTAACAAATGAATTACATTTTGTTTATCTTTTTGCATATAGTAAACTATTTCAATATGAAGATGCAATAAAAGATAAAAAAGTAAAATGATGCTATGAATGAAGAGATTAAATCTATCACGAGAAACAAAACTTAAAGCCAGCATCATTTGAAATCCTATTATGTGAAATAGATTTATAAATTTAAAAAAATACACAATGCCAAGTTGAAAAGTATAAAATTAGATTGGTGGCAAAGGGTTATAAGCAAAAATCTAGCATCGATTATGATGAGGTATTTGCCCCTATTATTTGAATGAAAACTATTAGATTGATTATATCCATTGTTGCATAAAATAATTGATCAATTTATCAAATAAAAATTAAATTTAAATAATTTTTTTAAGAAGAAGTATACATAAAGCAACCATGGGGTTATCTTAAAAAGTAACATGAAAAGAAAGTTCTTAAGTTGAAAGCTTTGTAGGGTTAGAAGCAAGTATTTGCTTTAAATAAAATGGATATAAACAATGTTTTATATCAGAGATATCTTACTTATTTTTATTTATAGATGATATAAGCAACTTATTTATATTTGAAGAATTCAAACAAATAATAGTTCAAGAATTTAAAATGATCGACATTGGGCTCATTTTTTATTTCCTTGGTATTGAAGTGAAGTAAATAATGTATTTTCATTTCACAAAAAGGATATGCAAAGTAAGTTTTTAAAAGATTTAAGATAAAGAATTATAAACCAGTTGGTAGACGTTGAATGTGATATCAAACTTTTAAGATAGAATGATGGTGATATAATTAATCCAACTTATTTCGAAAGCTCAATGGGAAGCTTGAGATACTCAACTTGTATAAGACTGAATATTTTATATGAAATTAGATTAGTAAACTGATTTATGAGAGAACTAAGATCGACATATAAAGGCCACTAAAGAATTTTATGTTTTATCAAAGGTACCATAACTTATGGTTTATAATATTTATTTTTTAATAATTTTTTATTTATTGGTTATTCTGATATTGATTGAGGTGGAGTTCTAGAAGATCAAAAAGGTACCCCCAATTTTATTTTCTATATGGGCGATGCCATTTTCAATTTGTATTTGAAGAAACAATCCAGTGTTATATATATATGAAGTGGAATATATAGCAATATCATCATGTTTATATCATACTATATGCCTAACAAAACTCTTGAATGAAGTCAATTATGTATAAGATCAAGCTACAAAGATAAATGTTGATAACAAGTCATCGATTGTATTGGTTAAGAATCGAGTCTTTTTGAACGAAATAAGCATATTGACATCCGTTATCATTTTATTTGAGATCAAATTAAAGAGAAAGAAGTTTCATTAGACTACAACAAATCTGATTATCAAGTTACAGATATTTTCATCAAATCCCTCAATTTAAAGATATTTTTCAAAATAAATACATCATTTGGAATGTGTGATAAAAATAAATTAAATTTAAGAGAGGGTGTTAAGAGAATTAAACTTAATTAAAAGGAAGAATTGAAATCTCTCTCATGATCACATGAGAAAAAACAATTATAACCTCTAGAACTTACTAGGAATAGAGAGATTATACCATAACAAAGAGCACTACAAAAAAGGAGGTTATGAAAATAATAAATTACTAATAAATTAGATAGGTTATATATAATAAAAATATATAAATATAACCTTAACAATTGAGTTTTATAACTCTCATGTGTGACCCATAAATAAATAATTTTTATCATGCAAAAATGAGAGAGAAAAGAAAAATATATAAATACTTATAAAAAAATAATTTAAAAATGAAGAGAGAGAGAGAGAGAGAGAGAGATTTTCTTCCTTTCAAACTCTCTCTATCTCGTTTTTTTCTTTTCCAGTTCCAGTTGGCACATCTAAAGGCTTGTGGATCTCAGAATAAAATATACATTTTAGTCTAGAATTGGGTGTGTAGCCAGCCCTAAAGATTTTGGTGGCTTAGGTCTTATGAGCCTTGCCTACTCTAAAGAGGGATACTTGAGTTTGGGCCAAAGTCCTTAATGTCACCAGCTACTCTTTGGGCACTAATGCATATATGCATTCCTTTTGGTTTTGATGAAACCCAACCTTTGTTGGTATTGGCCAAATAATGAATTTTCAACAACTAGTTGTCTACTAAATTTTTTAAGATAATATTCTTAGGAAAATATTGATTCCAAACAAGTCTATGATCCTTAATTTGTAGATGTCTAAAACATCCACATACAAGTGAAAAAACACACATAAAAACTTATGTTGAGAAAAATCACATCGATCACAAATAACATATCTTATCGACAAAAGGACGACAAGCAAGTCAATAAAAATAAACGTCTAGAGACATTCCAACCACATGCAAGAAACTTATGAAACCCATCGGTAGATTAGATCGGTCTACAACAGTGAATTAAATATCTTGCACTGATTGTCGCAATCTTCTAGCATGTGATGATGATGATGATGATGTATGCAGTAATATACAACCAAAACATCATACTTACTGTATGTAAAATTGATGATGTATGCAGTAAATATCGTGCAGTGAATTGTCGCCAATCATTGAGTATGGTTGCACCACAGACTTCGCTGTCCCTAAAGAGAGTACTACGTCGCTCTCCCAATCATCCATGGAGCAGTCGTCTTCATCACACATCACAACAAGACATGTTCCATCTAGCTTTAAGAGAAATTGCATGTATACTTCTCACATATCTGATGTTATATTAATCTCAGGAAACAAAATACATATAGAAAACATCACACCCTTATCAACACTCCAATTCATTCATGCGAACATTTCACCACATGAGACAAATGCCAGATCCAGGAAACGGTACAGCCCCATGGCATCAAGAACATGGTGCAGACAATATCATGTGACGAAGAGTCAGGGTGAGACAAGAGCATGTGGTGTGCATGCAGTTTCTCGCTGTAATAGATGCACCCTCCTTTTGCGCAATGATCTCCAACGTCAAGGGAGGAGCAGCAGCATCAGTTCCTCTTGTCTCATATATACTCTTGTATTATTTCGTTCTATCATACACATATGTGCAAACCACGTCATGCTCGCATCAGATTCATAATGTCTCTTGTACCAATAATAGGATCTACAAGGATACAAGATTCAGCAATTGGGAAGATGGTGTATACCTAACCTGGATGCTCTACTGTTCTTGCTAAGCAGCAGACGGTCACTTGAAGCTTCCATTTCTTAGTAATTCCATGTGGGTAGCATGGCGCAGGTATTAGTATCTTATAAGGTCGAGTAGGATACACATCTAACCTACCGTCTTATTTAAATCAAATGTAGCGTTGTGACGATACGATTAGTATATATAATTAATGTATGCGTCAGGGACTGCGATGGACCACTCGAGCACCAACTTGCATTAGGATAGTGTGTTACGTACACGTCCCATGTGGCACACATGTCCTGCGGGGCCCGCCGGTGGGGCTCAACACGTCAGGAGAGTGAGTAGGCCACGTGGGACTGGACCCCGCTCGTCGGTACTCGAGCGAACGCGGCCACGTCGGTGGAGGTCAGCCTTCGCTACGCTGAAGCTGGACTCCTCGTGCTGCGACGGCCTAATATTAGATCTGGTCCGACGGCGCATGTGTTCCACGCGAGAGAGAGAGAGAGAGAGAGAGCACGTCATGACACTGACATGGCTATTGTCCATTGTGATCATCGTCCCTCGCTGCTACAAGGACCCGCAGCTAGCTGCCATGGGAGATCCACAATAATTCTGCAAGTATGATTACGTGGTACTGATTGCTTAGCTCCAGCTTTTAATGGCATAATTAAGATAATGATGCATTTTTGTTGTATTTTTTGTTCTTTAAATTGTTCTCACACTGTAGCCCCGCCGCCCTTTTAGCTTGGCATTCATCGGAAGTAATGGCACCGCACTGCAAGAAAGGAGCTGAAGGTGCTATGTAGCAAGACAAATGGGGAAGAAAACTTGTCAATGAAATGAATGGTTGTGGGAATGATCCATTCGGTAGTTGCCAAGTATTAATCATGGTGGGCAAGTCTTACATGACACTGCCACATCCACATAGTGAATTGTGCTGCTGTAATGAAAGTAATTTACTTCAACTTCTGACGATAATGATTAGCTGCTCAAGTCATCACCTCAATAATGAGCGTTCTAAATTATTGGTTTATATTATATTCACCTGTCAAGGTTCAAAAAGCAAGACTGTGATGGCTGAGGACAACAGCAGCTACGCCTGTTTAAGATAAGCACTAACGTATGGTACTTACTGGCTGCCGAGATCTAATCCTGCATGTTTTCGTGATGACATGCTACCTCTAATCATCCACTTATTATATGCTTTTACGATCAACTATTTCCTCACCTACTTATCAAATAAAATGGTATAATAACAACTTGCTTGTTTGATTTCCATTATAGGGAGGAGTTTTTTTTCCCCCCATATATGACTTCATACAAGAAATTTCATTTGAGATTCACATAAAAAAAAATTTATTGCAATAATTTAACATTGAAAGTAAAATATCTGATAATTAGATTATTATAACTTGTTTTGCTACTGTGGTAAAATAATGTAATTTTACATTGTTGGATAAGATAAGAGCATGTGACTATGTGAGGACAACAGCGGATTCTGTTTAGTGGTACGGAGAAACATGGCATCCAATCATGCAATCGACGGGACCGATTTAAGGCACAAATTCGCCTACGACTCGGCGGCCGAGTTTGGCCGCGACACACAGCGTCTTTGTTTTCGCAGCGCAAATCAAGGACGTAATGTACCCCTCCATGTGGCATCCACTCAATCGGGCATGACGGGTGGTCCCCAGAGTCCGCGGAAGCCGTGGAATAATGTATGGTTCATGTAAGGACGCAGATGAAAGATTCAATCGGTCCGTCTTCCATGCGGTTGATGGCTTTTACCACGAGGCCGGTTGGTGAGAAAGACTGGTGTGAACGTGTAGGAAACGCATTAGGCTCTGTGTATATTTAATTTAAATGACTGGTTCGCCCGCTAAATTGGTTTCTGGTGGGATCCACGACGCGGTCGGTCGGGATCAGATCTGGGGCGAGCCCAAAACGCGATCTCCGCCATTGGCGTGGGCCCGGAAGGCGGCTTACCGTCTTCCGCGGTGAACGGAATGAGGTCCCACCCTGCCTCGCACCGGCTATAAAACCCGACCCACTGGTTCTCCTCCATTCTGCATCCGCGTCCAACGGTCCAAGAAGACTCGTCGGTAGTAAGTGGAACCGGCGCAGATGGCTGACTCCACGGTGAGCGTGGCGGTGACCGGCCCCAGGAAGACGCGCATGCACCGCCTCATCGAGGAGGAAGGCATCGTGCTGATGCCGGGGATCTACGACGCGCTCTCTGCGGCCGTCCTCCAGAGCCTGGGCTTCCGCGCCGGCTTCGTCTCCGGCTACGCCGTCTCCGCCTCCCGCCTCGGCATGCCCGACATCGGCCTCCTCACGTATCTCCCGCTGCCGTCTTACTTTCTTTACCAGCGTGTCATTTATTTTATTTCATTTTATACTAATTTTGTTCTCACACACTCTCTCTTTCGTATACTAATTTTGTTCATTTTATACTAATATGGTAAAATAATCAAAGGCCGCCGGAGATGGCGGACGCAGCTCGAGCTATTTGCGCCGCAGCTCCCAACGTTGCCTTCATCGTTGATGCCGGTAATATTTTCTTCTTAATTTGGTCCTCGGTAAAAACAAAAAGGTCGGCTTTTAATGTTTTAGATTTGTTGCGCATCTCCAAAATTAAGAAAAAGGATAACCGAAGATCGAATGCAATCGGATAAATGATTTGGTAGCCGTACCAATTTATTTATCTGCAATATATCTCAACTGAATTAAATTGATATGATTCTTATTACAGACACCGGAGGTGGCAATGCTCTCAATGTCCAAAGGACTGTTCGAGATATAATTGGTACCGGTGCCGCTGGCTTGTTTCTTGAGGTACGTACCACTACGCCCCCCGCCCTGACATACATAAAATGATCATTGCCACCTCCAATGCTCTGACTCGTTCCAAGTTCCAAATCTAACTTTTCTCTGCTTTCGTCTTGATTCCAGGATCAAGTTTGGCCGAAGAAGTGCGGTAAGAGAACCTCCGTGTTTTAACTCTCGGATCCTTGTGGTTTATTTCTGCTACTATATATATATACTCGAGTTGTTTTCTATGGAATCCATCAATCTCACTGGTATTTTTCTCTGTTTCTCTGGCAACCAGGACATATGCAGGGTAAACAGGTACTGCATATGTATATAATATGCATATTATATATACATAAACTCTTCTTATATTATCCCACTGTATATAATATCCATTAAACTGCGCTTATTATGTTAGGTGATACCTGCTCATGAGCATGCCGCAAAGATAGCAGCCGCGAGAGAAGCCATCGGGGACTCTGACTTCTTTCTCATCGCTCGAACTGATGCTCGTGCAACCGCCGGTGGCCTATCTGACGCCATTGCACGGGCTAACCTCTACATGGAGGTATCCATCGGTTACTCTGTCTATGCAAATATCGATCGATCGAAGCTCCAATTCCGTCGGATTGGCTTCTCTGACGAGCATACTCTCGGCTTGACCTTGTGCAGGCGGGAGCAGATGCTTGCTTCGTGGAGGCACCGCGGAGCGACGACGAGATGAGGGAGGTCTGCAAGCGTACCAACGGTTTCAGGGCTGCCAACATGCTGGAGGGCGGGTACACCCCCCTGCACACGCCGCAGGAGCTCAAGGAACTGGGATTCCACCTCATAGTGCACTCCACCACCGCCGTCTACGCGTCGGCTCGCGCGTTGATCGACGTCCTCAAAGTGATGAAGGAGGAAGGCACCAGCCGAGACCAACTCCACAAGCTTACCACCTTCGAGGAGTTCAACAGTTTGATCGGACTGAAGAAACTAAACGAGATCGGAGCCCGATACGACAAGTTCCAAGTTCCCTCCAACTGAGGCAAAGCAAAGCGTGATAATGGTGGGCGAGGGCATGAGTGCGAAGCTTGGGTGAAGTATTGCGTGCGTAGTGTCGTTAAGAGTGTGTTGGTCTTGAGCTACTATTGAACCGCTGCTGTGCGGTAAATTTCCTATCTTAGGTCTCATTTCCTACGTTGTCTTTCGGGGTGTCGTAATAGTCGCGAGTGGGGTGGCTGTAGTGCCACGATTCTTTCTCTTCTCTTCTCTTCTCTTCTCTTCTCAATAAGCATCAATAAGAAAGGGATCTATCTAATCCTTTTTGGTAACCTAAAAAATTGGTCGACATTGTTGACTACCCTTTGATGAGCTAATCCTATTTGCACGCTATCTTGGCTTTGCCATATCTACGAGTTTAATGAGCAAGAAGATAGTGTGCCAGTTTTAAGCCCACCTGTTTTTATTCACCTATTTTCTTCTCCATCAAAATTTATTTTTTTCTATTCCTACCAAAGCATTTCGAATTACACATTAGACATTTAAAATTTAATTCTTCAACTTTAAAAAGTGTTTATTAATAAAAAATGAAATATATATATATATTTTTTCTTTCTTTCTTTCTTCAATAAAATCTCTCTTAGAATAATGTTTCTTTTCCCAGCAGTAACATAAAGTAGCTGAAAAAACGTTGTATGTCTATATAGCTGAAAATTTTAAACGGAAAAAAAATCTCTATAAAAGAACCAAAGCTAAGAGAAGTTCGGATTGGCTAAAATATTATTACTAAAATACCACATGCCAATCATCAAAATTTGAATGCTTGAGTAGTAGCTAAGGCTTATATCTAATCTAACATACCCAATTTTGTAAATTTACCATTTGCATTTAATGGAAATCATTGAAATTTGTCCACTTAAATCTAATTGATTAGGATGCTTTACACATCATATATTTAAAAGCTTATTATTCACATCTCATTTTCACTTTTGACAACTTTTATTATTGATAATCCTTTAAAAATAATTTAAAAAATTATTTTATTATTTATAGTCTTAGTATTACCTATGTTTTTTTCTTTTTTTTCTCCACAACCTCTTATTTTATTATTGACCTCGCTAGACATCATTCGACTTTGTTTATCGTCACCTTGACTTCATAGACGAGAAGGAGAGGAGAAGAAAAAAAAAAGAAAAAAATATTTACATTCATTTAAAAATTGGATAGTTTAAAAATATTAAAAATATATAAAATAAGATTGTAAATAGTAAAGAACTTTGCTATTTACAATTCTTTTTTTTTTCTTATTCACAACTCACTTATTGTTGAGAATACAAATATTTCATTTTTCTAGGTTTCTAGTAAAAGAATCTGTATTTTAACTTGACTCATCATGTCTACCCATAAAATTCATCATCTCTATAATTTTAGTTTTTCTATCTAATTATCATTCAATTTCATTTAAACATACCTTAAGAGTGTTAATAGTTTGAGGTTTTTCATATATTAGATACACATAATATGTTATCGATGAAATAATTCTCTCTACTAAAATAAGAAATATAAAGTGATTTTTAAATATTAATGTGAATAATTTTAAAAAGTTCTTTACTTCTTGTGATTTTTTTATGCATTTAGTAAATATTTTTTTATGTAATCCATGTAAATATCAAGAATAGTAAAATCTAAATCATTCAAAATATTATTCTTTATTAATTTTTAATTCTTTTCCTAGAGACATATCATAAGCGTCTCTCATAAGATAAAAAATTTATATTTTTTAATTCAAAACATTATTCTTTCAATCTAACATTTGATTATAGGACCAACAATAAATTTATAAATTTAATATTTAAATTATTTCTATGAAGACAATCACATAGAATTTTAAAATTAATTTTTATTTAATTATAAAATATATTAAGTTTACTATCACTAAAAAAAGATAATATCTTAACTCATCAATTTTAAATAAAAAAATTAAATTTATCATCAAATGATCCATCTTTGGGCTGATAATATAATGAAAGATCTAACTATAACTTAATATAATAACATTAGAGGGATTTAAGATAACATCTTTAATATTTTTTTATTTAAATTTTCAACTATATAGACATCCCCTTTTTTTTCGGCTACTTTACATAATTTCCGATAAAAGAAACATTCTATTATGAGAGATTTTATTAAAAAAATCTTTAAAATTTTTATTAATAAATACTTTAACGTTAAAGAATTAATTTTTTTATGGAGAAGAAAATAAAAAAAGCATAATAATTTATTATCAAACGATAATTGTGTTAGGACCGAAATCAAGGGGGATGTGAATTAGTGCATACATAAAAATTATGTCGAATCGGAAATCTTCATATGATAAAACTATTAAATCTCGAATTTTGATGATGAAATCAATTGATGTGTTAGTCATTTGATTTAAGTTTTGAGTAATGTAGGACTAGCTTCAATCAAGGAAAGGTAAATTGATTAAAACAAGAGGAATCGGACATTGGGCTAGAGTAAACATATCGAAAGATTGGATGTCGAGTCGGAGGATTGGTCGACGTGTCGGCAGAAGGCTTATGCCGTAAATTTGGGCATCGGGCCGAAGTATCGAACATTGTGCAAAGGAGATCGAAAGTTGCGGGAGATAACATGCCGATTGGGCAATATGTCGAATGATCAAACGAGCGCCAGATGAACCAATGACATGCCGGACAAATGATTCATGCTTTGTAATCATTTATTTAAGATCAAAGTAGTTTAGGGGGTTAATTGATTTATCTTTTGGTGTAATCATGCTAACTCAATTAGAGGCCAATTATGCCTTAAATGGGATTGATTTGGGCTCATTGGAAGGCATATTTAGTGACCCAAAAGTTGGGTTAAGAGGTGGCACCGCCAAAACAGGTGGTGGAACCGCCTATGAGTTGAGAAACTCAAAAAATGCGATCTCTAAGGCTGTCAGTCGGTAGTACCGCCAGACTGGGTAATGGTACTGCCCAATGACAGTGTATTAGGTGATGGTACCATTAGACTGGACGGTGGTACCACCCAATGTCAAGCTACAGACGGTGGTACCGCTCGTACCCCGAAATCTCAGGGATTTGAATTTTGGGCTCCAAATTTGAATCCATTTGGGGTCTATAAATATCCCACTCTTTCCTGCTTAGTAAAGCATGAAAGTGAGTTAAAACTGGGGAAAGAATCCTTGAGTAAAAATTATAACTCTCTTGAGGAGTAGAGTCCTTTCTTCCTAGTATTTAGAAAGTTCTTCTAAAGGAAGAAGAGAGGTATATGTCTAAAAGAGAGGTGTAAAGGTTCTCTCCTGAGCTTATCAAAAGGAGAATAGAGTTATAAGAATATAGTTGATCTTTGCCCATTGAAGGAAGATCACTAGTGGATGTCGGTAGGCCTCGACGAAAGAGGAATCGAGAGTGGATGTAGATCACGATGACCAAACCACTATAAAACTTGGTTTGCATTGTTATTCTTGTTATTTACCTTCACTATAAACTACCTTACTTGCTTTACTTCCACTACGCTTATGAATGCACTTTCAAAGTTAAGTATTTCTTATATGGGCTTTATCCAAACAGTTTTTCATCGTACGAAGATTTTCGAACCGACGTGATTTATCTGCTGCGCTAATTCACCTCTCCTCTTAGTGTCAACTCGATCCTAACCAAAATCGTATCGAGAATTATTTAACTTTGAAAATATTTATAAGAGTGTATCGCTAAAGTAATGAGGAAGTAAAGCAGTTTGCAATAAAGGTAAATAACAAAACAGAAATACAAACCGATTTATAGTGGTTCAATCGTCATGACCTACGTCCACTCCTGATTCCTTTTCACTCGAGACTACCGAGTTCCACTATTGATCTTCTTTCCAATGGGTGAAGATCAACTACCCTTACACTCTTTCTCCATTTTACAAATTCAGGAGAGAACCTTTACCCCCATCTTTTATAAGTGTTAAGCTCTTAGAGGATGGACTCTATACTTTAAAGAGTTTTATAACCTTGGAATCATAGAGTTTTTGCTTTCTTTTCATATATATTCTAAGTAAGAATTTGTGGGGTATTTATAGACCACAAAAGACTTCAAAACTTGGAGCTAAAATTTAAATCCCTAGGTTTTTGGGATACTAGCGGTACCATCACCTGCCAATCAAACACTAGGTGGTACCATTGCTTAACACATTGACACTGGGCAGTACCATCGCCTGACAACCTTGGAGATCGTGTTTTTTTTTTAGTTTTCCAACTCACAGGCGATTCTATCGCTTGACCCAACTTTTGAGTCAGTGAATAGATCTCCCAATAAGCCCAAATCAATCTCAATTAAGATCCAATCACCCCTAATTGAGTTGATATTGTTTCACCCCAATACCAACTCAATTAGATCTAAACTAACTCAATCTAGACAAATTATTATAAAGCACGAATCAAATATTGTTTGACATGTAATTGATTCTTCCAGCGCTACGTTTGATCCTTCGGTGCATCATCCTCTCCTTCGGTGTATTACTCAATTGGCATGTTGACTCTCGTAACTTCTGATCTACTTTGTGCAATGTCTGATCCTTCGGCCCGATACCTGAACTCATGACACGAAGTCCTTCTGCCGGCACGTCGAATGATCCTGCCCGACGTCCAATCTCTTGACATGTTCAACTCTAGCCCAACATTTGATTCCTCCTGCTTCAATCAATTTGTCTCTCCTAATTGAAACTAGTTCTTTATCACTTAAAATGTAGATTAGATTATAATATTATTAATTAGTTTTATTATCAAAATCCGAGATTCAACAAATAGATGAAGATGAATATTCACCTATCGAGTTGTTTTGCTTAATTGATTGGTAGTTTGAGAGTATTAATTTAATTAAGAGTCCTATTAAATTAGGTTAGGAAAAAATCTTTAAATATCATCTATGATCTTATAAAAAGAGAGATCAATATAAGTTGAAGTTGTGATATTTAAAACTCATGAGGTTGAAAGATGAATATATTATTTCAGCACTAAAGAAGTGTCTAGTTTTATATACTAAATTGACACTAAAAATTCATATTAAATATTTAGTCGAAAAAAATCTAATACAAAAAAATTACATATTAAATCTTTCATAAAATCGAATTCTTGGGGTTAGCTTAAAAGTGGTACAAACAGGATGAGCTCATTAAACTCATAGATATAGTAAAGTTAAGATAGCCTATAAACAGGATGAGCTCATCAAAAGGTAGTAAATGATAGCAGATAAGATTTCCCTAATTGTATGAAGAAATCTCTCTACTTTGTTGAGGGAAATCCTCCTTTCTAACCTGTATAAATAGGAGAGGGCATGTCAATGCTAACACAGCTTCTTCAGTAATTACTGTCTTCTATCCTCTCTTAATATGGTATCAGAGCCATCAAGGTGAAGATGGATCCTAAGCTAATCGCCGTGAAGGTCCACTTCTAACATCTTGAAGTGGACCAGCTTCCCCGCCGGATTCCACCACAACTGCTTCCCAAATCTCGACCCCTTCTCCTATTGCCTCGTGGACCATGACCTCACCTCAGTTGCTTCCCTCTCTGTCGCTGCTCCCGCCGTGATCACACCCGACGTCGCCATCAGGTGTCGCCATGACAATGAGGGCCTGTTTGTTGGTGCGGTCGGGCTGCTCGCACTCGGCAGTGGACCTCTCTCCAACCCCTACTCGCTCCTTCCCTCTTCTCCTCCCTACGGCCAGCTCTCCCCTACAGATGTAGGCAGCTCTACCGAAGCCTTCCGCTGCTCATCTGGGTGTCAGTGTGGAAGCCGGAAGGACTAGTGAGGACTACCGAAGCATTCCTTCGCTGCATCTTCCTCCCCATCTTTTCTCCCCTTTCGGCCCTTCTTTCCCCTTCGTCGGTCACCTTCGCTAATCACCTTCGCCACCACCCCGGCAGCGGCATCTATTTCTCTCACAAGAAAAGCAAGAACTAAAGCTCTCTCGGCCCTGGTGGCCCCCGTGCTTGCACCCTCCTCTTTTCCTAACTAACGCAACTTCGTGGCCGCTTCCCGGCCAGCAACAGCTACTAGCGCACAACCCGAACCATTGTCGTCGTCTGCAGCAACAGAGATCTGCTAACATGCAGGGCAACGTTAGCCGCAACTACCAGGCCTTCGATGTTGTCTCCAACCCCAACATCCTCAGCCTCCGCGCTTGTACACCGTAGGCATGTCATTCTTCAAGAAGAACCTTGACAGCGGCATCGCACTCGAGGAGGGAAATCCTCTGGCTAGAAAGGGCAACATCGTCTCTCTCTCGAACTCCTTCAACTTCTCTTCACTGTGAGATCCTTGCTCGGCAAAAAAAAAAAAAAAGGCCTAGGATGTCTTCATTCTCTTCTTATAATATTCTAGTTTTTATTTCTGCAGGGATTCATAGTACTTCTCCTACAAGTCTTATCTCTATCAATGCTACCACATTAATCCCTTTCAAGTTATTAAAAGGTGACAACTATGCATCATGGCGGGCTCAGTTTCTAATCTCTTATTTGGATACGACTTGTTAGGCTACGTTGACGGCTCTCTCAGTTGTTCGTCTGCCATTATCAATATCCCTAAAGAACCTAATCCAATACCAAATCCAACTCACAACCTGTGGTTGTGTCAATATCGTCTCATCCTCCAAGCTATTCAAGCCTCAGTTGCTCGATCCATCACTCCATTGATATCTTTATGTGTGACTGCTACAAAAGCGTGGTCTAAACTACAAACAACCTTGGCGAATCGTTCACGTACTCGCAAGCTCAGTCTTCTATCCAAACTTATGGTGACAAAACAAGAGGGAAGTACTATCACTGATTATCTACAAAATATCAAAGTTATCATCGATGACTTAGCTTTGATAGATCATTCTCTATGTGACGAAGAGATCCTCATCCATACCCTTAATGGCCTTGGAGACGACTACAAGGAATTGGCAGCTGCACTTCGGGCACGCGACTCACCAGTATCATTTGAAGAACTCTATGACAAGTTGATTGACTATGAGACGTATTTGAAGCATGCAGACAAATTGCCCATATTGACCATCACAGCTCAAGTTAGTCACAAGTCTAAGAGGAAGAGCACTCGGTACACTACGAACATCACAAAAAGTTTGTGACCAATACACATCTTGATCCTATGGGTCTCATGCAAACCCCCTCTTATCCTCCTAATCATAACTTCTCACAAAGTGGCAACTTCAATAATCGTCCGCCTTGGCATCCTACCTCTTCAAGCCAACAAAGACGGGTTGTTTGCCAACTATGTGAACAAATCGTACACTCTGCTAAGATTTATCGGTTTTAACCCTGCCTCCCTGCTTTGTCACATTGGCCTCAAGCAAATCTCCTAACTACTCCAACGACTGGCCAGCCCAATTAGATTGTAGACTCTGGCGTCTTCCATCACATCATCTCTAATCTTCAGAATTTGTCTCATCATAACACCTATGGCGACGATGAAGATATCATCATCGGTGACAGTAAAGGACTTCCTATAACTCATACTGGTTCTACAACGCTTGATACTACAACCTTTACACTCGATTATGTTTTATGTGCCCCTCATATTAAACGAAACCTCATTTTTGTTTCTCAGTTTTACAAATATAACAATACTTCAATTGTATTCTTTTTTTATTTTTTTTGTCAAGGACTTGAGCACAGGGGCAACCTTGGTCCATGGCCCGAATAGAGGCAACATTTACGAATGACCGTCAACTTCATAAATAACCCAACCCACTGTTCACTCTTCCATTACTGCTCCAATTGATGTGTGGCATTATCGTCTTAGTCATCTCTCGTTCCTTATTCAATAGAAATTACTTTCTCGTTACTCTCTTCCTATTTTTAAATCACATAGTTCTATAACGCATTATGATACCTATCTTAGCAATAAATGTCATCGACAACCCTTTGGCTCATCTTCTGTTTCCTCCTCTAAACCGTTTAAAATTATTTATACTGATGTTTTGGGCCCTACTCTAATCTTGTCTTTTGATAAATTCAGGTTTTATGTCATTTTTGTAGATCACTTCACTAAGTACACATAGTTATATCCTCTTCGTCATAAATCTGAAGTTTTCACTATCTTTATCACTTTTCGAAAGTTGGTCGAAAACTACTTTTAGCCTACAATCAAAACGGTTTACTCTGATGATGGCGATGAATATCAAGCCCTGACATCATATCTATCAGCTTGTGGTATCCAACATCTCAAGTCTCCCCCTTATACTTCTCAATTAGTTGACTTCGTCGAACACAAACATCGGCATATAGTTGAAACTGGACTAACACTTCTACATCAGGCCTCCATACCTTCAAACTTTTGGACAACAGCCTTTCAAACTATCATCTACCTTATTAATAAAATGCCTACGCCAGTTCTCCAATATCAATCCCCTTTTGACACACTATTTCACAAACGTCCAAACCTTCGTAAACTCAGAATATTTGGTTGTCTATGTTATCCATGATTACATCCCTATGCCTCTCATAAGTTAACATCACGATCACTTTATAGGTTACTCTCTTAAACATAATTCTTTCCGCTGTTATAATCTCCACACTCATAAAGTCTTCATAACACGTCATGTTACTTTTGTTGAGTCTATTTTTCTTTTTAAAACCATACTTATCCTACCATGCGGACCACTTTCTTAATCATTTCTCATTAAAGTATACCTCCGATCCAATCGGATTATGTAAAAGTTTTTCTGTACTCTGTTGAGAGAAATCCTCCCTCCTAATCTGTATAAATATGAGGGAACATATCAATAAGAACATATCAATGTTGATCGACCAATTTTTTAGGTTACCAAAAAGGATTAGATAGATCCCTTTCTTATTGATGCTTATTGAGAAGAGAAGAGAAGAGAAGAGAAAGAATCGTGGCACTACAGCCACCCCACTCGCGACTATTACGACACCCCGAAAGACAACGTAGGAAATGAGACCTAAGATAGGAAATTTACCGCACAGCAGCGGTTCAATAGTAGCTCAAGACCAACACACTCTTAACGACACTACGCACGCAATACTTCACCCAAGCTTCGCACTCATGCCCTCGCCCACCATTATCACGCTTTGCTTTGCCTCAGTTGGAGGGAACTTGGAACTTGTCGTATCGGGCTCCGATCTCGTTTAGTTTCTTCAGTCCGATCAAACTGTTGAACTCCTCGAAGGTGGTAAGCTTGTGGAGTTGGTCTCGGCTGGTGCCTTCCTCCTTCATCACTTTGAGGACGTCGATCAACGCGCGAGCCGACGCGTAGACGGCGGTGGTGGAGTGCACTATGAGGTGGAATCCCAGTTCCTTGAGCTCCTGCGGCGTGTGCAGGGGGGTGTACCCGCCCTCCAGCATGTTGGCAGCCCTGAAACCGTTGGTACGCTTGCAGACCTCCCTCATCTCGTCGTCGCTCCGCGGTGCCTCCACGAAGCAAGCATCTGCTCCCGCCTGCACAAGGTCAAGCCGAGAGTATGCTCGTCAGAGAAGCCAATCCGACGGAATTGGAGCTTCGATCGATCGATATTTGCATAGACAGAGTAACCGATGGATACCTCCATGTAGAGGTTAGCCCGTGCAATGGCGTCAGATAGGCCACCGGCGGTTGCACGAGCATCAGTTCGAGCGATGAGAAAGAAGTCAGAGTCCCCGATGGCTTCTCTCGCGGCTGCTATCTTTGCGGCATGCTCATGAGCAGGTATCACCTAACATAATAAGCGCAGTTTAATGGATATTATATACAGTGGGATAATATAAGAAGAGTTTATGTATATATAATATGCATATTATATACATATGCAGTACCTGTTTACCCTGCATATGTCCTGGTTGCCAGAGAAACAGAGAAAAATACCAGTGAGATTGATGGATTCCATAGAAAACAACTCGAGTATATATATATAGTAGCAGAAATAAACCACAAGGATCCGAGAGTTAAAACACGGAGGTTCTCTTACCGCACTTCTTCGGCCAAACTTGATCCTGGAATCAAGACGAAAGCAGAGAAAAGTTAGATTTGGAACTTGGAACGAGTCAGAGCATTGGAGGTGGCAATGATCATTTTATGTATGTCAGGGCGGGGGGCGTAGTGGTACGTACCTCAAGAAACAAGCCAGCGGCACCGGTACCAATTATATCTCGAACAGTCCTTTGGACATTGAGAGCATTGCCACCTCCGGTGTCTGTAATAAGAATCATATCAATTTAATTCAGTTGAGATATATTGCAGATAAATAAATTGGTACGGCTACCAAATCATTTATCCGATTGCATTCGATCTTCGGTTATCCTTTTTCTTAATTTTGGAGATGCGCAACAAATCTAAAACATTAAAAGCCGACCTTTTTGTTTTTACCGAGGACCAAATTAAGAAGAAAATATTACCGGCATCAACGATGAAGGCAACGTTGGGAGCTGCGGCGCAAATAGCTCGAGCTGCGTCCGCCATCTCCGGCGGCCTTTGATTATTTTACCATATTAGTATAAAATGAACAAAATTAGTATACGAAAGAGAGAGTGTGTGAGAACAAAATTAGTATAAAATGAAATAAAATAAATGACACGCTGGTAAAGAAAGTAAGACGGCAGCGGGAGATACGTGAGGAGGCCGATGTCGGGCATGCCGAGGCGGGAGGCGGAGACGGCGTAGCCGGAGACGAAGCCGGCGCGGAAGCCCAGGCTCTGGAGGACGGCCGCAGAGAGCGCGTCGTAGATCCCCGGCATCAGCACGATGCCTTCCTCCTCGATGAGGCGGTGCATGCGCGTCTTCCTGGGGCCGGTCACCGCCACGCTCACCGTGGAGTCAGCCATCTGCGCCCGGTTCCACTTACTACCGACGAGTCTTCTTGGACCGTTGGACGCGGATGCAGAATGGAGGAGAACCAGTGGGTCGGGTTTTATAGCCGGTGCGAGGCAGGGTGGGACGTCATTCCGTTCACCGCGGAAGACGGTAAGCCGTCTTCCGGGCCCACGCCAATGGCGGAGATCGCGTTTTGGGCTCGCCCCAGATCTGATCCCGACCGACCGCGTCGTGGATCCCACCAGAAAGCAATTTGGCGGGCGAACCAGTCATTTAAATTAAATATACACAGAGCCCAATGCTTTTCTACACGTACAGACCTTTCCTTCTCAGCTACCGGCCTGGTGGTTAAACAGGGCTCTTTCTGGGACCCACTGGAAAGTGGGCCATGAGAGACCGACACATTCAATCAGTCATCTGCGTCTTCACATCAGGAGCCTTACGTGGAGCCTCGTGGACCATAGTGTCCAGGGACCACTCGTCGACCATCGTGCTTGGGGACCACCTCGTCGTGACGGATCAATCAGAAGCCAGATCCGATCGCGAGTTTGTGACGCGAAATGACTCACTCAACCTCGATTTCCGCTGCACAATAAAAAACGCCGGCTGTCGCACCCTAAATCGCAGGTCCAGTCGTATGCCAAATTGTGGCTGAAGTCGGGCACACGATTGCATTGTTAGATCTCCGTACCTCGTTTCCCATCTCATAATCTCCTGCTCTTATCGTCTCCAGCCTATTAAATTACGCTGTGAGAAAACAGTAATGTGTTGTCGTATGAGGCTGCTCCCCCACGCAGACAAGTGGTGGTGCATCGATCATCAATCAAAAACTGTATAAAACAATCCAACCACGCATGTGTATGATTGGGGGAAGCATGTGATTCACGACAACTTGCACGATTCAATATCGCCAGCCCCGATTCAATTCGAACGAGCTCAAATGAGATTAGATTTCATGGCACAACGTACGGGTCTTGTCCGACTCGGACAATTAATTACAATATCCACGTCAGTGTCACGACGTGCTGCCTGTCTGTCGCCTGATCCCACGTGTCCGTGCTCGCTCGAGTACCGACGTGCGGGGTCCAGGCCTTCGTGGTCGCCTGACGTGTCGAGCCACATGACATGATCCGAAATATAAGGCTTTCCATACCAAACACTGTGTGATGCCCACATGGAGTCGCCGTCTCGTTGTTGAATCCAACTCTTTTGTTTTCTGGATCTAATTAATTGCTCCTCTACTGCAAATTAAGTGTTCACGTGAATGAATTATTGGAGAGTTGATAAGGGCGTGATGTTTTCTATATGTAAGATATACGATGTGACAACCATGCAATTTCTTGTAAAGCTGGAGGAACATTGCTCCATGGATGATTGAGAGAGCGAGATAGCCAAGTCTGTGGTGCATCCAAACTCAATGATTGGTGACGATTTACCACAAGGGAGATCGCCATCCACTCGAATATTTACTGCATCCATCTCTTGCCATTATTACTTCTTCTTGCTGTGTTTTTGTTGTATTAATGCTGCACTGTTGCATATTTGATACACGACATTATATATTGAATTCATTATTGTAGACTGATGTAGTGGGTTTAATTATCATTATATCTATCTATTTGAAAATGATGATGATAATAATAATAAGGATATTTAGTTCCATATTAATTGAGGAATAGAGAAACTAAACAATTATAAGCTCGTTATATTATTTTTATTTTTAAAAATATTTTTTGGGACTCATAATCTCGAGGCAAATAATTCATGTAGACACACTCGAAGCAAATAATTTATCATGAGCCTAGTATGAATGATGACCAAATATTGATTTATTAGGTTATTCGTATTTTTTATCCATCTAGTTGATTAAAAAAAAATAGATTAGTTTCATAGGTTTTAGATTAATTATTTTTTTTTATCAATTTTACTACTAATTCTCCAAGAAAACTATATAAAATATAAATATATTGACTAATGTAATTTATAAAAAAAATATGACTCACAAAAAATAAAATCATATAGGCACACTCGAAGCAAATAATTCGGTACGAGTCTAATATTTATGATGACCAAATATTGATTTATTAGTTCGTTCATATTTTTTATCCATCTAGTTGATTAAAAAAAAAGAGATTAGTTTCATAGGTTCTAGATTAATTATATTTTTTTTATCAATTTTATTACTAATTCTCCAAGAAAACTATATAAAATATAAGTATACTGACTAATGTAATTTATAAAAAAAATATGACTCACAAAAGATAAAATCATATAGGCACACTCGAAGCAAATAATTCGGTACGAGTCTAATATCAATGATGACCAAATATTGATTTATTAGGTGGTTCGTATTTTTTATCCATCTAGTTGATTAAAAAAAAGAGATTAGTTTCATATGTTTTAGATTAATTATATTTTTTTTATCGATTTTATTACTAATTCTCCAAGAAAACTATATAAAATATAAATATACTGACTAATATAATTTATAAAAAAAATGACTCAAAAAATAAAATCATATAGGCACACTCGAAGCAAATAATTTGGTATGAGTCTAATATCAATGATGACCAAATATTGATTTATTAGGTGATTCATATTTTTTATCCATCTAGTTGATTAAAAAAAAAAGAGATTAGTTTCATAGGTTCTAGATTAATTATATTTTTTTATCAATTTTATTACTAATTCTCCAAGAAAACTATATAAAATATAAGTATACTGATAATGTAATTTATAGAAAAAATATGACTCACAAAAGATAAAATCATATAGGCACACTCGAAGCAAATAATTCGATACGAGTCTAATATCAATGATGACCAAATATTGATTTATTAGGTGGTTCGTATTTTTTATCCATCTAGTTGATTAAAAAAAAATAGATTAGTTTCATATGTTTTAGATTAATTATAATTTTTTTTTATAAATTTTATTACTAATTCTCCAAGAAAAATATATAAAATATAAGTATATTGACTAATGTAATTTATAAAAAAAATATGACTCACGAAAAATATAATCATATAGGCACACTAGAAGCAAATAATTCGGTACGAGCCTAATATCAATGATGATCAAATATTGGTTTATTAGGTGGTTCATATTTTTTATCTATCGCTAAGATAAAACAACTAGTTGGTTAAAAAAAATGAGATTAGTTTGATAGGTTTTAGATTATTTATATTTTTCTATCAATTTTCAGTACTAATTCTCTAAGAAAACTATATAAAAAATAAATATACTTCACTAATGTAACTTATAAAAAAAAATGACTCACGATCTCTGGAAAAATAAAATCATATAGGCACACTCGAAACAAATAATTCTGTATGAGCTTAATATCAATGATGACCAAATATTGACTTACTAGATGGTTCCTACATTTTATCTATCGCTCAAATAAAACTACTAGTTGGTTAAAAAAAATAAGATTAGTTTCAAAGGTTTTAGATTATTTATATTTTTTTTATCAATTTTCATTACCAATTCTCCAAGAAAACTATATAAAAAATAAATATACTGACTAATGTAACTTATTAAAAAAACATATCATCAATCTTGTCTCATGTAGTTGTGATCAAATCCCTTCTAATATTAAAAAAATATATAATGTTAAAAAAAAAGATAATGATGGCCGAAAAGGTAAAAATACTCATAGATTGACAAAATTATTTATTTGTTGAAATGTTTATTTTGGACATCTCACATCTGTTGGGAGGAGGATTTGAAGCCCCACATTGAGTCCTATAGCTCAATCAAGAAAGACATGCCTTGCTATGGTCTCAAAACACCCAAGTGATCATGGTTTGTCCCCTCACTTTCCAGTGAAATGGATGTGAAAGCTTCATGATGGCTGAATCAACGTGTCCATCGCGATGGTGATCACTCGTTCTTCTCTCGTGCAATTATTGATCCTTTTGGACTGGTTGTCAATTTATTTGCCACCCAATAATTCTTTTTCTTTCAAAGGATCAAATATTTTAAGATGTGGCTTTTGTTGTTCTCACATTCAACTTCAGATTGATCTTCTAAATTGGCTCCAAAACGTGGAGGTGTTTACGAATTGTGGCCTTTAAATTATGTATGCAACGATGCAATTATTTGTGGTCTGAAACCATTCCATAATTGCACCAAATGGCCATACCATCATTTGTTTATTTAGAACAATGATATGATGCGCAATGGATTAATTTGGAGCATGACAAGTATTTTAATGTCCATCCATCATCACATCTTATCATGCATTTTATGACACACGATATATTGTGATTAAATGATTCATCGTGTGCATCAGCCATTGTCGAATTATTATTATTTATTGGATGACATTTGTGTTATTATCTTTTTACTTAATTTAGAATTTAATTTAAATAAAATCTTTTTCCATTCTTATTCTACTAATCATTGACTTAAAATGTGATGCAAAATGATGAAAAAAAGATAGACGAATTGAATATCAAAGAGGACTACAAGATGTGAAATTTTTTTTGATATTTATTATAATAATTTAATATTTCTAGAGTATGTGTATTCTATAATAGCTTAAAAGATATTATCTTCTAAGATAATTACATTTACCAACTATCTAATAAAATGCGTGAGTAATTAGGATAAATACACAAAACAAGAGTTATGAGGAAGAAAAAAAAAATTAGATGGGTTGTAAATTATAGAATATTAATTTATTATTTTTAATTAAAATATGAATAGTAAAAAAAGAGTTTTAAATAGTAAATTCTTTTTAAACAATAAAAATACTAACTAATTTACTCTTTCAATTAGCGGATCTTTTTCACACGCCCGTTGTGCGAACAATCGATTGCCACGTGGTAGTAGCTCTAAAACCCTAATTAAGGTCATTTTCTTAACCTGTTACATATCGTTCATCGCCCTCCTATCGACTTTCCAGCTTTTCAATTTTCGATAGTTCTTTTTTATTTCTGTTGTTTGTGTACGCATCATCCGATCTATTAAACCTCTACGCTTCTGCATGCCCGAGGATATGTCTCGGTTATATTTGAGTGATTCCTCGACGGTCGATAATATATAGTCCAAAGAATATGCTTTGGATAATATTTTTTTCTGCTTTCAGAATTTTATTCTTAAACTTCTCTTTATATTATTTCATAATTTTACTTGTATTGAATACAACCGGAGGATTAAATTTGTATTTCTGTTCTAACAACATCTAACCTGTACTAAAAAATAAGATTGAAAGAAGGTTCAGATTAAAATTAAGATCGACTTATAATGATTTTATAAGTATATTTTATTGACTTTAGACTTCACAATATTAATTATTATTATTATATTATTAGTTATCCTATTAGGCCTAATAATGATAATTGTGATAATTGATATTAGAGTTGAGCTAGTAATGAAGTACAATGAGGAGGTCGACTTGATGAGAATCCAGTGATTCAGACTCAATAGAATTACCAATAATAAAATATGTGAGGGGCTTGGTTTAAAAAATAATAATAATAATAATAATAATAAATAAATAAATATGAACTCGAGATCGTAATCAATTGAAAAAGAACCATTAAGGATCGAATTGAATCGAGTCAAAAAAATAATTTTAAAGTAAGGTATTCTAATTCGAAATTATTTCAGACTTACCTAATCAAACATGTTCAAAATAAATTAAATTTATTTGATTAATTGATTAATTATTTTTTAAATAATTTAAAAAATTATATATTAAATGAATTGATTCGATTCAGTTTAATTGAATCAAATCAGAATTTAATTTAATCTAATTGGACTTATATTATCAAAAGTTTATATCACAAATATTAATCTAAATATTCTTTAAAAATATATTAGATATAGAAGGAAGAAAGTATTATAGGGTTTTTAGGTTTTTGGGATCTTTCTTTTGAGTTTGTATTTATATTTTTTAAATTAAAATCATTTCGATTCGGTCCGAGACATCCGATAAAATTGGAATGATACAGACAATTAATCAAACTAAATAAGATTACCTTTTTAAATCGAAACTATTTACGATCTTTAAAATTAAATTATTAATGAAATGATTAGGTTTTTTCGGTTCGATTTATAAACTGAAACTATTTATAAATGGTTTACGAGTTGTCATCTCTATTTCTTTTCTTAAAAGGATAATGATAATAAATCCAGCCAACAAATTTGATGAAACTGTCCTAATTAATCTCCCAACATAAGTTTTTGACATTTGGGCTCGGAAAGAGCCCATAGTATTTGCAGCCCAAACTGTTAGTCTATTGGAGAAATGAGCCCAAATTCAAGTCCATCATAACCCACCTCAACTTTTAGCAAAACAATATTATTGTATTTTCTCAGCCATTTTTATTTTAGAACAATTATAAATATAGGTTTAATAAGGCTATTGTAAGTAGTTTTTTCTTCACAAAGCGAGAAGAATATGAACACCACATCAAAGACGAACAATACAGTACTACTGATGATGACGTCACATCAATTTCTGTAATAATATATGTATATTCCAACATTTTCCAAGTGGAAAATGAGACCTCCCTATTTCAACATTTCTTCATTGCACGTATAAAGTGTATGTCAGACGGACTCAGACAACACAAAGCTTGCAACGTTGGCATCGATTCCTTAATTCCATCAAGTAGTATTCGTTACATCATGTCAGGTTAACAAGTAAAGTTTCATATATTACTTCCACACATCCAAAGATCCAAATTCCTGCCTTTCACTTCCTTCATCAGATTCATGAAGTTATTCCAACGCCCAAAAAATCTATGAAGGGAACGCCAACGCGCTGCAACGATCCGTCGTCATCCCCACCATGCTCGTTGCTAGGATTCGTCTCACTTGAATTAGGTGCCTCATCTCCGTATCCATGTCCCAGGGAAGAAAGCTTGACGGAAAGAGGAGTCACCCTGTCGCGGTTGGCATCCCCCGCGAAGCTTCTGTACGTGAGATGGTAAGGGTGGAAGGACCAGCTGCGGAGCTTGGAACTACCGAAGGTGCTCAACTCCCATGGAAGCATTGAAGTGCCGGTCCCGAATCCCAAGAGCTTTCTAGTGTCCGACTGTGGGTGTTGCGTGGTAGTAGCGGTACCCTTGTGAGGGACCGAGAATGAAGTTGTCATGTTGAACAGTCTGGATCGTTCTCTGCGCCGTCGAGCCATGACGACGTGCCAATGGTTCTTCACGGCGTTGTCGGTCCTCCCGGGGAAGAGGCGTGCGATCAGCGCCCACTTGTTTCCATGAATCCTGTGAGCCGCGAGGAGCCTCTCTTCCTCTTCGTCCGTGAAGGGCCTCTTGTTGATCCTGGGGTCGAGTTGGTTGAACCACCTCAATCTACAGCTCTTTCCTGCACCGAGGGTGGAGGATGATGACCTTTGAGTTAACCCCTTTCTTAGAACGCAAGGGAAAGAGAAACATGACACACACGCCATCAAAGAAGAGAGAGAGAGAGAGAGAGCAAGTGGAAGCTTGATGGGATTAAACCATAAGATTACTAAGCTTATCATGATGATCGAACCCTTGCGAGAACAGTAGGGCAGCAGAACTGCTGCGTCGATCGACTCACCTGATCTACCTTGCAGCTTCTCCGCAATCGAGTTCCAGTTCTGCGGTCCGAACTGCTCCACCAGCTGCCGCAGCTTCTCGTCTTCTCCTGGCCTCCAGTGCCCGCGCAGGCACGCACGCCTCCCCTCATCTGATCCGCCGGCCGACTTGGAGGACGATCCCATCACCCCAAGAAGAACTTCCCCTCCCCGACAAGAAGATGATCGCACAGCAGGCGTTGGAAGAAAAAGGATGAGAGGCCGCAGGAAGGACAGTAGCAGCTACGAAGAAATTAGGGTTTTGGATGGGAAGTCATTTTTGTTAGTTTTACACGACAAAGGGGGAATTAGCATTCTATCTATCTCTCTATCTATCTATCTATCTATCTATCTTTCCCTCTCGACTGCACTCCTTTAACAAAGTCTCCACCCACATCACACATGCACGCATGCCAACATCAAACTACAACAATAATACCTAATATTGTCCATCACTGAGACTTGTGCCAGCCAATACACCCTTACTTAAATTAAGCACAGCAGTTTCATCCTATCATTTCGTGATGAACGAGTCTCAAATGCCGCATACATTAACATGCAGAAAAGTTACAGACGGCTCATTAATCTGTATCAGTACTGTGGTCCTCCATGTTATTTATATATATATATATCTATATACAAAAGCATTCATTAAGCTGGTTATTCTTGTTCTCTTCAACACACACACACTCATCTTGTTCTCTCCAAAATGGCATGCAGTTCTTCTAATAACCAGACCACGGACGTCAGTATTTGTACAGTAAGCATTCTAAACGCACCATTGATCAATCTGGCAAATGGCTTTCCAGATACGTATCGAGTGCTGTTTCTGTACAGTATGTTCTTATAGTTTCCACACGTCCAAAGTAGATGGAATAGCAATTGCACCGAGTTAGGTGAGGGACATGAAATTTTCAGGTGGGTGGTCTTCTAGGAAGGGCAAGACAAGTAAAAATGCTTACTTGGTCTTGGTTTCTCAACTTGGTGACTCTAATGGCGTGCAAGTATGGCATCTATAGGAATGGAGATAGATAGGTAGCCTATCCCCCTTTCTCCACCTTCATGCAGATGCCAAGTCCAAGTTTACTGATGGAGAATTAATTTCCGAAGGGTATACTTTTTCTTACTGATGGGGATTTCACATCTCTTTTGGCTATATTATTCTCCCAATTCTTCTTCTTTTTTTTCATCACTTAGGATTTATGTTGCCACAACTTTGACTCAAATATTTGGTTAAAACCTATGTCTTTGCATGTATAATTAGTTAGTTATATATCAAAGCCAAAATGAAACACAGAGAGTACTTACTATTTAAGAATATTATATATTATATATATTTATATTTATATATTACTTGTCAGTTGTTTTATCAATGTTTATCAATACAAATGATCTGATTTTTTAATCCAATCATAAATTAATATTAATAGCTTTACTTGTAAGTATAGTTAGATATAGACATAGATATTGAGTGGGTACAACTCACATGTCATCGACTCATCATGTTTGCTTGGTCAAAGTCGCTCCACCGGTCAACATATATACCAGGATGATGGAGCGTTGACACGGTCAACATCAATTAGTCCATAGGCATATAGTATGTGGTTCATTGAACCATAGGCATATGTGTGCCGTGAACTAAAAAGATGGCACAATCCACATCCATGTGTTTATGTTCAAATGCCTTCACATTTTACTTGGCATTGAGAGGGATGCTTAAACCGATGGCCATAAGAGGAAGGAACGAGGATATGCGTTGTGTTTGAGCATTTAAGGAACACCTTCCATGATCAAACAAGAACTTCTATGTCACGCATGAGAGCACATACGCATCATATGTCATGGAAAGGTTTATAGATACTAAAAGGTTTCCTCCCCCTCATGACATCAAATGAGGTGCCATCAGAACAATGTCATTTCATCATCACAGGATATATTCCACCCCTTAGGCTTGGAAGTACGTTATCATCACATGCTTCCTTTGACGACCCACCCACCCACCCACCTTTAACGCCACGTCATCCTATGTACGTCACGAAATGGGTGGGAAAGATTTGAAGTAGCTCTCCCCAAGTAATTAATGAGCTCGGCTTGTTATCTGCAGTCACGTACATTTCCTTTCCTTGGGAACGACTCGAAGTCGACACATGTCTCCGAGTGCAACAACCTTTGTATCTATTTCCATCACCACTCTTAGTTTTCGACGCCGACATCGCCTTGACAGCAACCAGCAACCGTAATGATTCCATCCTCACCAAATTGGTTTCCGACTCGAACCAACATTGTTCTCCTTAATTAAATAGAGGCAATTAGTGGTGATTATATATAATTGATTTATGTGTGTGTTTTGATAGGTAGCGAAGATGTCGATCCACCAATTTACCGGTGTATCAAGTTTAAATCACGTCCGTTCGTTTTCGTGTCATCAAGTTTACGCGGCACAAGTTTCGGCCATCCGCTCCGCTGCTCACACGTGTACGCGCGAGCCATATAAATAGAGCAGATGCTTCGAGAGTCTGGAAACCGCTCGGGACGACGAGATCAGGAAGTCCTCGAACCGTCTCTCGCTTCCGTCCTCAGAACGTCGCTTTCTTCCGTTGCGACCGGGCTCCCATGCCGAGGGGCAGGAGGACGGAGCCGTCGCGCGGCCCAACGCGTTGCTCCTCCTTTCGGGCTATCGATGGGGTTCGCTTGGGCCGATCATCATCGGAGTCGATGTGGAGTGTGATCTGCTCGTGTCTCGTGCTTGACGTTCTTGATATTTTGCGCTGTTAGTTTCTCGATCCTTGTTTATGATACTAAATTCGGAAGACGTGATTTAGATTCCGATCCGACCTCTTCATCGGACTCCGCTGCCGCTCGCACGCGGGTCGTCGCATTCTTCTGCTGCTGCCGTGGCGAGACCGATGACAAGGAGCAGGAGGACGGAGCCGTCGCGAGGCCCGAGGCGGTTCTCCTTCGTTGGGGCCGATCATCATCGGACTCTCGGGTTTCTCGTCGATGTGGAGTGTGATCTGCTATAATCTCGTGTCTGATGTTCTTGGTCTGGTAGCTCTGTTTGTTTTCTTGATTCTTGTTTCAGGTCTTGCATATAGAAGACATCATTTAGATCCCGATCCTACCCTCCCCCCCCCCCGCCCCCCAGGCTTATGGAGCTATCGCGGGAGGTTCAACAAGTTCACCTCTGTTTAGGCCCAACCCGGCTTCGCTTCGGCAGATTATCATCGGAGCTTCCGGTTTCCCGCTGATCCCGATCTCATGGTGACATCTACCCTTTGTTCATGATCTGTTGCTCTCTCTCTCTCTCTCTCTCTCTCTCTCTCTCTTGAAATCTGCCCTTTGTTCATGAAATGATCTGTCTCTCCGTTTCTTGAATCTGCCCTTCGTTCATGATATGTTCTCTCTCCGTTTCGTGAATCTTTGTTTTGTCAATCTTGGATCTTCAAATGGTAGAAAACATGGTGTAGATTTGGGTTCAACTGAGGGGAGTTCTTATTCGTGGGAAGTTGTTGCCGATGATCAGTTAATATGAAACTTGAAATGATATTGAAGGCTTTCACTTAGTGTTTTAGCGGGCTGGAAATTTAGAGCATAAATGGGGTTTGGAGTCCTCCTTTTCCTAAGAAGGAAAAAGATAAAAAGATATAATGAAGACGAATCTTCGGATAGTTTTATGTTAATTTGTTCTCATCTGTCATCGTTAGGGTTATAGAAGCTTACTTAAAGCACCACACTAGATGAAGATCTTTGTACTTCCTGATTACAAAGATGTTTGAACTGGTTTAACTCACAAAAGCAACATGAATTTGGATCATTAATGCAACCATCGGAGGCAAAAGAAATTCTGTTTTCTGCTTCGCTAAAAGTAGCCTCATCTCACGCATCTACAAGTCACAAACTCTTTCAAGATCCAACTCTTGACGTTAATTTCAAACGCGATATTAAATGGAACCTGTAACTGTCAAGCAATCAAACTAATCCCTTCGATTTCTAAATGTTCAACACCAATCAAATGGAATCTGTAACTGTCGAGCAATCAAAATAATCCCATTCCATTTCTAGATGAATAATAAAGAGTGCAAGGCAAGGATTCTTGTAAATATTCAACACCAAAAGCCATTGATACAAAAAGCAAACACTTCCTGATGATAATCCCAGTAATTAATTAATTATAGCCAACGTAATAACCAACAAATCGATCATAACAACTACGATTTTTCCTAACTAACTTAGAAGGCATGCTCCCAACATTCCAAAAACAATCTCGAAATGGAGATTGCCATCGTTTAACTCCTCAAGTTACGTAATAATAAAAAAAGAGAATAATACTTGATTCAACATCTTCGGAGCAACCACGTCAGTTTCACATTATCCTATAGATACATATAACCATGGGGTGGCAACATTCTTTAACAGACCCATGAAAATGATCAAGACAGACAAGAAGATATGGCGTTGGAGACCAAACAGACGGCAATGAACAGGCGAGCAGAGGCCAGGTTCGTGACAGACGAATGTGGCACCTGCGATGACCCAACTCAAGAAAACAAGCAAAAGCGAGGGGACATATCTTTAAAACCTAAAGAACCGTGAAAAAGAACTGCGATGAGGAGATAAGATAAGAAAGAAAGTGCCAAAGGCCATGCCATCATTTACATGAAAGAGTACTTAGATACCACGAGACCTGGACAGGGGTTTGTCGCGGGCTTCGTTGCTTGCGATGATCTTATCCAAGAAACGAAACAACCAAGAGGACAGATCTAAGAACCCACAAGAACCCTCGAAAAGAAATGGGAAAGAGATCGTTTACCCTCCGACCGACGACGCGATACAAGATGATCGCTCGGATCCTGCGCCTTCTTCGACCCCTTGCTCGAGGGTTTCACGGTGAGATCCTTACCATTAGTTCAACGACGAGAATGAAGACGATGATCGCTCGGATCTTGTTCGTTCTTCGACTCCTCGTTCGAGGGTTTCATGGTGAGAATGGATCGAGGGTTTCATGGGGAAGGGAAACACCGTTGCGATAAGAGAGAGATACGTCATATATAGTACCGAGAGCGAGCACGTGCTTTGGCAGGTGAACATTCTAGAAACTGCCAACTCATCGCAGATCACGTGCTTCAGGTCCTTGTACAAACGACTTGCGCGGCAAGATCACCGCTCGACTGTAGCATGATCCGACTGAAACGGACGGTCCAGATTTCGAACCCTTGGCGAATCGAGGCTTCACCAAACAACCTACTTCACATTAAATATGCACATTTCTCATTCATGACATGGAAGAAGAATGAGAAGGCGACGACGGCAAAAAAATGTCATACAATAAGAGTCTGGCACATTATACCGGCGTGCTTTCAAATCATTTCGTGGGAAACATATTGTGCCCACAGTCAAAACTGTTTGTACTTCTCGTGCTTTGCTGTATTCTCATCCACTGCTCCTCTTGATGAATCCCTGGCAAGCGAACAGTAATGTTAGAGAAAGCAACCTAATAATAAAGGTCAGAGACGGTCAAGATGTCCATGCAAAAAGGGCCTACCATAATATAAAAAGAGATCAATGTTTGACACAGACAAAGCAAAGTGCCACTTCAGCTCGGGCTTGGAGTTCTTCCAAGGCTCGCACAACTTCTTCACGATTAATATTTTCGTCACAACCCTCGTTGAGCATTTTCCTTAATCTTCACATGTACAAGGATAAGAATAAGTGGTAAGTGGAACCCAAGAGAAGATGAAAAAGTAAAAGAAATTAGGGAACCAAATCTAGAAATAACACCAGCATAATACAGTAAACAGAGAGGAAGCACACTGTTGCTATTTGCTGGAATTCACCACTCATGGAAATCTTGTGTAGGGGTGTGTATGATGACTTGAAGATACTGAGAATAACTAAAGCATTGGACTTTGGAGTAAACATGTAATTTGAACTGACAGAACATGATATTATCATGAAGATTAAATACAAATTCCAGATTAGTGTGTACTGGACATGAAATAGTTTGCAGATTGCCAAAATGTGCAGTTTGAAGAAGGATGTAAAGAAGTGCAAAACATTATAGAGAGCAAAGTTGTCAAAACATCTATGAACAGTAGTCAATAACCCTTAAACAGGCCTAAACAAAAGGCTAGGCACATAGACAATCACCTAGAAATTGTATAAAAGAATTAAATGCTAATACTTCAACAAACCAGCCTTGTAGCAAACATGATATATCATATGCAATTCCCGTCTATTAGTTTTTGTGTGTGTGTGTGTATATGGTGTTCTTTTCATCACATCACAGCCAATAGTTGCTAGATATTCCCCTCTAAATAAAATCCCTTCCCATAGTGTTTTCATGACGATACACTTTCTCCATTCCCAAAAACCACCCAATATCTGAGTAAGTAAAAAGTGTTCCAATTACCATTACAACTAAAAGACATCCTTCTTGGCCTTCAATGAAAAATATGAATCAAATTTGCAATTTGCACTCAGGTAATAAAAATAAAAAGGAAAAACTTCTGTTAAACTATATTCTTTCCAAGTTTACTTTCTGCTGCACCGTCTGTGTACCTCTTATTCTGCCCCCTTGTTTGATTTGACCCTTTTTTTTAATCCATTGCATCATTTTCTTTTCTTTATTGTTTCACTAGGGAGTCCTTGATAAAAAGGTCCTAAGAAAGAAAAAAGCGGATAAACTTTGACCATAGTTTCGAAAGTATCAAGACAACTGCCAACCTAAACACATCACTAGTTCAAGTCATTTGCTCCAAAAAAAAAAGAAAAAAAAACAATATGAAATCAGATCAGCGAAAGTAAAAGAGTAGCTGCTTTTATTGTAGAGACGGTTAAACTTACCTCTGAACAATAGCTGTATCTCCATGACCGGTAGAAACTATTAATAAAGCATTATTAGGTAATGCATTGTACAGCTTTTGAATTTTAACATCTATCCCAGTTAGGATATCCTTCAATTCTGAGCATAGTGCACCATGCTTTATGGTTGTCCTGGCTTTTTTTCTCTTACATGTCATGGACGATATCACCTCTGCGATTCCATGTCTCAACCTCTCTACATCTTGAGCTTGCTTCTTGAAATAAGAGAACAATCCAGAAAAACGGGTCCAAATAAAGCTTACTTTTTCATTTTTTACCTACATTAAGAATAAATGTTCATATCCAAAACCAATTGATCATTAATAAAAAGCAACTCAGAAAGCTGATTCAAAGAGTAAAAACATTTTGAACCTCTTTTATAGCTCTGGAAAGCGCCTCAGAATCTGAAAATACTGGAATTGAATTGCATGATTCATCAGAATATCTTTTCAGTATCGATACATCATCAACGAGAGAACAACTTTTCCCACTTTGATGCAAAGCAGCAACCAGCTTGCTTCGAGTGAATTTTGGTGGTAAGCCAAAATCAGGTCCTGGTGCAACAGAAGTTAAGAAAATAAGGCACTGAAAGATTGACTCATATTTGAATAAACAAGTATCAGATGCAGCACAAAAGAAGCCTGATTCATGTTACAATCCAAAGCAAGGAAACAGTATGTCATGCAACAATGGGCATGGATAATTCTAAATGGATGATCATGGATATAGAAAAAAGTTGCCACGATATTGTTTTACCATTTTCACTGCTTTGAAGTAAACTGCAAGAACTACAAAGCCTGATTTATGCAATTCAGTAGTTTTGGGGGATGAATTGAATGTTTTATATTTTATACCAAAAGCTCAAAATGCAGAATCAGCAATATCAAGACATTTCAATCCTCTCAATCTCAATGTAACTTCTTGTCTCATCCCTCACCAAGTATAAAATGACAGTAAAGTTCAAAGCCCCCCATATCTGGAGGGTAAAAACAAGACAGCTCTTCCTGTACAACTCTACTTTCCAAATGAAAACAAAGATTTACCGGATGTCATGTACAAATTAGCAACTCTTATGTACAGCATAAACCCAAATCTACCTCCAAAAAATTTGAAGCGTACAGGTGACTATCAACTCACAGACAAACCAACTAAACAGGGCACTTTCAGTAATTAAAACCATTCCTTGCTGATGAAACAGTAAAAACTCTACATCCGTCTCACTGCTCAAGCAAAAAAAAAAAAAAAATCCTCAATTCAGATATGCACAAACAATTCTGTTTACAAAAAACAAACTGTACAAGACTACAAGTAGGATATAGAGGCCTAATAATGATGTACAGCTGTCACGTGAACAACTTAATCCTAAGTTCCTCCCAAGAAATCAATTGTACAAGTGACATCCCCTTGTAAGGAAAACACAATTCTACATCAAACTTGCTCAAACAACAAATGGAACAGTACAATGAGTCAAATTAGATATACAGCACAAAGAAACAGCTGCTTGCTGCAATCTCCAGAAATCAAGCTGCTCTCTGTTACTTGGGATCATCCTTCATTGTCACTGCCACACTAATCTTTGATCTTATAGCCTCTATAATATGAGACGATGAACCATTTTTCTCAATTTTCCTTTTCTATTTATCCCAGTGTTGTCAAAAGAGCTAGGTGCTAAAAGATGCCAAAATTCCAAAATGATCAAGGCACTAGGCGCTTCAGTCCATTTGTTTGTATATCTATCTGAATGGTGGTTTGATACTTCTAGTCACTGCCACACTAACTTTTGATCCTATAGCCTCTATAATATGAGACGATGGACCATTTTTCTCAATTTTCCTTTTCTATTTATCCCAGTGTTGTCAAAGGAGCTAGGCGCTAAAAGAAGCCAAAATTCCAAAATGATCAAAGCACTAGGCGCTTCAGTCCATTTGTTTATATATCTATCTAATGGTGGTTTGATACTTCTAGTTCTAGTCATGTTCATAACTGTTGCAATAGAAGCAACAGTTATCCAAAGATTATATACCAGACCATGTCCAAGTTCCTTAAGTTCATTAATTTACCCTAATGTGTAATTAGAGAATAAAACGTCAGAGCAAGAACAGATATCATAATCAGGTACTGAGTCATATTAGTGGAGAAACAACAAATACCATGACAACTTGCATATGCCATATGTATCTAGAACAAAAGAATATTGACAAACAAGCACTACACTGAACAAAACAAGTGATTTGGCCAGAGCAGTCTTTAGTGTGATAGTAGGTTTCTCATTGAAATATGGAAGACAATGGACACTTAGGATGGTCCTTCTAGTATCATTTTCAGCAACCTGTAACAATACTAGGATACCAGGTGCTATACCAACTTGTACTCCCTGATATCATGGTTTATAATTATTAAAAAAATTAAAAACCAGACTAAAAAGAACATTAACTGCTTGAAAAAAAATGTAGTGCTTTATAGAACTTCTGCATGGTGCATGATTGCCTACTACCACAAAAAGGTGAAACTAGGTCAAGACCTGAGAAGATTTGGTTGAATAACCTAAATAATCCAAAAGTAATCAATTGTTGGGAAGAAACTGCAAATATCCTTCAAAGACATCTGACATACGTGACTATAGTTGGAGAGTGACATTAACAATACATCAAGCCTTGTTAACAAGATAAGTACTGACAATTCACATATAGAAATAGCATCACAACCAAAAAAAATAAAACATAACTCCCTTAACTATAATATTAGGGTAGGTTGCTCACAGTGTCTTGCAAAACATACCATGTCTAATCTTCAGAAGTGCTAATTCCATAGCAGCTCTTGCATCTTCGATACTGTCATGTCCATTTCCTGATGCCTGAATCTGTCGTGAAAGAAATCTACTAGATAGAACTCGCAGAGCTATCTTGTAGCAAGCACCACGAGGATGCTTGTACAAAATAGCCGTATCGATTACCAAATCATGAGATATCTTTAATGCTAGAAGGTCATTCTCAAGAGAATGGCCAACAAGAATTGTTTCTTTGTGCACAAGCTTTAGGAACTCTTCCTGATGATACAAATCAGAACTACCATCAGATAAATCAATTTCTAATGTACTTATAGTAAAAAAGAATTACCCTAAGTTAAGGTAACAAAAAACCAAGTATCTATTACCATATTAAGCAGAAAGAGTAAGAAATTTTTTTTAATATAAGCATATCTAAAAGCATTAAACAAAAAAAAAGAATATGCATTTCCACTATACCTGAACATCCTTGATTGTGGTCGTCACATCATTTAGCATCTCACGAGTAATTCCACTGTACCTGCATAAGCTAAAACCTCATTTTTCTGCAATAAAATTAATGCATCCCAATAGCAAAGAAATACTGCACATAAAACTCCATAAGTAGGCAGTCACTAGCATAAGAAAAAATTTATTGAATATTAATTAATTTTATTAGTTATCCTTATCATAAAACACCAAGTTACTACATAATATACTATGTGGACGTGCACCGGGCAGCATAATACCTAAACAGAGTACATGATCAGCCATAAAAATATAAGAATATTCACAATTACAACATGTGACCCTCAGCCAAGGGACTACCTAAGGGAACTGTAGCATCAACATAATATTCGTACACGTCAGACATCTAAGGAATTAGCTATGTACCATCCCAGCACACTATTTCAGATCGGATAATCAGCATCCAGAAAGAAGATAATTAATTTCTTCGAAGAAAGCCCAGATATCTATGAAACTAAATTCCTGACAATTGCAAGACTATTGCCTTCCATATAAAAACATGAAATAATTGCATCTTCCAATCATCACAAGGCAACCAATAAATAAACTGGTCAAAAAGAGCAAGTAAAATGTCGAAAGCTAGCTATTCATTCTAATAATCGATATCCAGTAAGCAAGAATGGCATCATTTGGTTAGAAGGAAAATTACTAATTAAATTTATCTAAAATGTACCTAGTATTGTAGTCGAGAATGCTGTTGGAAGGTTTCACTAGTTTGTCAAGACCTGAGAAGATTTGGTTGAATAACCTAAGCAATCCAAAAGTAATCTATTGTTGGGAAGAAACTGTAAATATCCTTCAAAGACATCTGACATATGTGTGACTATAGTTGGAGAGTGACACATTAACAATACATCAAGCCTTGTTAACAAGATAAGGACTGAAAATTCACATATCGAAATAGCATCAAAACCAAAAAAATAAAACATAACTCCCTTAACTATAGCATTAGGATAGGTTGATCACAGTGTCTTGCAAAACATACCATGTCTAATCTAAATTCCTGATAATTGCAAGACTGTCGCCTTCCATATAAAATCATGAAATAATTGTATCTTCCAACCATCACAAGGCAACCAATAAATAAACTGGTCAAACAGAGCAAGTATAATGTTGAAAGCTAGCTATTCATTCTATTAATAAGTCAATATCCAGTAAGCAAGAATGGAATCATTTGGTTAGAAGAAGGAAAACTACTAATTAAATTTATCTAAATTTACCTAGTATTGTAGTCGAGAATGCTGTTGGAAGGTTTGACTAGTTTGTCGAGCACCACCTGCAAGGAAAATATTGTAAGCTCAAATAATTTCACAGTAACCTTTAAAGGCTAAACAAGAAAAATCCCATATCAAGGATAAAGCATCCATATGACATCCATTATACATAGAATACATGTGCTTGGAATAACAAGAAGAAGACAATGGCATTTTAATATACCACAGATTTCAAGAAATTTTATTTGTTTTATTCTCTACAAGATAGAAAAGGGAAGCATAGTTGTATTAATGTACCCATTTTACGCCATTCAGCATGAATATCAACATAGGCAAAAGTTTGGCAGAAACAGTCACCCCTCAGATTTTGTGTTTTGACTCTTGAAAAGTCAGTTTTAAAATTTTGAATATTGCAAATTTTACAAACAGCTCCATGTTAGATTACTCATAAGAACAAACTTCAGAACAAACAAAACATTTAACCAACGATCCCTTTGACTTTTTTCTCACTATTACTCATCAAAATCAAGATCATTCTCACGAGAAAAAAAAAGTTAATGCAACTCTTTTTAGGAAAGCCTCTAAGTATAGATCCTTCATATCTATAATATATAGCAAAAAGAAAGTCAATTCATCTAATAGGTTTTGGCTAAAATAAAAATTTTAAGGTCGGCACTAATTCTTAAACATCTTGCAGGAAGTTATGCTTAATACAATGGGCCAAACGTCTGCAACAAACAGAATTGTCTTAAAGGTTGTTAAACGACAGTTAAATCCTATGCCCGTTCAGTGCATGACAACGCAAACTTTAAAAAAGACTCTAAGAAAGCTACAAAATTTACCTTCCCAATTAGAATTTGGAGTCTGTAATCAAATTGCCTAATGAGTGTCCAATGATCAACTACATAACTAACACGATTAGTAGGAGCGGAAGCAACAATCCACATAAACATGGGTGCAACTAGTTATGCAGTCATCCATCACCCAAGATGGAATTTACTTGGAAACTCCAAAAATTAAGGAGAAAAAAAACGAATAAATTCAGAAGATAATGTTCGTTAAATGTAACGACAAAGAGAAAATCAGAGAAAAACCAATCAAGATTTTTCTTTGAAGTAAGACCTAGATGTTTACAATTCAGCAAGAGAAAAGACACATGGGCAATAAATAACAAAACTGGAATGCTAGATCACCTATTCTACACTGGAAAGCATAGAACTGACTCAACTTCTTTAAACTCATGCAGAAACCCAAAAGAAAACTTACCACTTCAAAATGAAAACAGGTGGTAATACAAAAGAGGGCTTTTGACTGTCGGAACCGGTCTACCAGGTGATAACCTTACCCTGGGTTATCGGAACTGAGGAGACTCATCAAGGGTCTATTTCGACTTTTTTAACCCTCCTTTCCCTTCCTTTCCTCCCATCTTACATCTCTCTTCATTCCCTCTCCCAATCCTACCCAAATTTCACTCAAATTCTATCCCAAGCTCAAGATTTCTCAAAGGAAAGCTCAATCTCAACAAATTAAAGTCTCATTTTGAGATCCAAATTGGATTTTCTATTAAAAAAAGGTTAATCCATGAGGATCAATTTATCTTTCAAGCTAATCACTATCTAGTTTGTTGCGGTTATTTGATGAATCTAGGGTTAGGTTTTAGATGATTCCCTTAACAGATTCAGGGTAAATCCATGACGATCAAGGTGTGAACCTTGCAGATGTAGGCTAGATCCATGAGGATCAAGGCTAGATCTGTGAGGATCAAGGCTTCATCCGCCTAGATCCACAAGATTCTAGGCTTAATCCTACCATCTCTAGCTTAGATCCGTGAAAACCTAGCTTAGATCCATATTAATCAAGTCTTGATCCTCGCAGATTGACCTAGATTCGCAAAATTGTAGCCTAGATTCAAAAGGCTAGATCCGCATAGATGAAGCCTAGGTCCATGTTTAGAATTCTTCTATGTATGTTTTCTCTGAATACAATTTGTAATCCACATGTTAAACTTGTTTTGACTCATCACTCATTGTTTTCATAGTCAAAATCGACCCATATAATTAGTAAATTTTGACTCTAACAATGTAGAATTCATTGAAAAACCCTAAACTAGGTTCATTTCTTTTTATGGTCCATCCAGTCCAGACAAATCAAAGCCATGATACCAACCAGTACACCAGCATATGGACCCACTGTATGCTGGTACAAACCTGACCACTACCGGTCTGACTGGTATCGTTCCAGTACTGAGACTTGAAACTTGACATAAATAATAGCTTATCCACAATTAAACACATAATTAGACAATTATTGGATGGTTGTCAAATAACTGTCCAGCCAAGTATAGAAGTTACTACAATATGAAAAAAAAAACAATATTACCTAAACTTAATGAACAAAACTAAAAAGGGAACAAACTGCCCACCTCTCCTGCAACATTTACCAGTGTAACTCTTGTGAGTTCAAACCCTTCTGCAGTCACGCACTAACACCAACAAATGAAAGGTGTCAGTTTTAAATTATGAAATTAGGAGAGTTATTAAGTCGCAAAGGAAAGTTACACTACAAATAAATATTAGAAGAATAAAAAACATACAATTAGTCTAAAATGATAATTAAATTACCAGGAAAAAAGTTTTAAAATATCTATGTCACCTTATATAGGATTTGGACGCTCCCTATGAACACTCTGTATCTTAAAGAAATACCTTGTCATGTAAGCCTATATGAACACACCCTATCTTAATGAAACAAAACATTCAACTACAAGAAATTAATCTAACAAAATTCCCTTGGTCTGAGGCTGTAGATTTTGTATGCGCACAAAGGGGCGATATGGAGTGAGTCCACAACCATAATAAGTTCAGCCCTTTATCCCTTATCATTTTTCATCTGAACTCTTAACTTTCAAATTTATTTCCAGCAGCCTATTGCTAGTTTTATTAATTGTTTGGGTCTCAATCTCTATGCAATCTCTAATATTCCTTTATTCTTGTGAACATTTGACTGACAATCTCAACTTAATCCAAACCCACATTTCACTAATCCAAGTTCCTGACCATCTTGCCCATCAGTTTATTTTGAAATATGTTTCATATACCTTGAATCCCTTTGCATATCATCCATGCATGAAGCCTGTTATCCAACTCATTATCTCAACCAAGTTCATTTACTTAGAGAATGGACGTGCCTATACTTGGATCAGCACCTTCTCTGGGTCTAGAATCAAGGTCTCTTATATCTCAGAAAGAGTAATAGTGTAACAGATTTGTTTGTTAACTAACTTTTTTTTCTACAGGTAAAACAATATAAAAATAGTTTCATATATCATAATGTGACAAAGAACGCAAACCTAGCATTACATAACAGCAGTCTCAATCCTATGCTCCTTATCTGATCCAAGGAAAAAGGAGCACTTTAAACATGACAACCAATTCCTTTAAACAAATGGTGGGTACATAATCTTCAACTCATTAAGTTCACAGGATCATTTTTGCTTAGTAAAAAAAATCTGTAATGGGTTATAAATTTGCGCTGGGGTTCTTCTTGATAAGGTTCCAACAACATAATAACTAAGCATTAAATTACAATGTAGGATAAACACACCTCAAGATGATAGAATGTTATCTGATAAACTTGTGAGCAGCATCCACTAGAAGTTTGTAATGAATAAATTCAATCTAAAACATTATTTTTAGTAAATGTTACCATCTCACAGTCAAGTGCAAGAATTTCATGCAATGGGGACCCTGAAGGAGAAGGAAGAGTGGCAATCACACCTGCATAATAGATTTAGCATCACAAACTAATAGAAGGACTAAGAAATATATAAATCAGCAAACTACCTGGCTGATTCAAGATATATCCATTATCCTCAAGTTCCTTTCTGGAAAGGGTATAATAGTGGATAGGAAAAGGCAGTTCCCTTAAATTTTCCAGAGCAAATAATTCTCCTGCAAGATGCATTGTTATTATTTGTTCAAGAATATAATGAAATTTATGTTGTAGACATACGAACTGAATATAATAGATTGCATAAATTGCACTGTTGGGTAATACCACAAAGACATGAAATTCTAATTAGACATTTAGATTTCATCAAACTATGGGTTTAAGGAAGCATCAGACTAAAGCAAAAAAACTTAACATAATGGAAAGGTTAACACGTGAATTAGTTCTAACAACACAAGTACTCGGTTTGGGCACAAACTTAATTTAACAGTAACAATTTAGGATTTGCTAAGCAGTAGATTTTCAAATTTTGGTGAGTTTCCAGCCATGCTGTAACGTGTCGTGTGCTATCAGCATGAAGGGTCCATGCCATACTACACTCAAGAATGGAAAGCCAGATGCACAATCAAGCAAAAATCTCATTGCCCATGTCATATGGAGTGTTTGCCAACATCAAATGCATCATGTCACTGAGATCTATACATACCTTGTTCGAAAGTTTGACCAGATGTCTTGGGTTTTAAATCAACCTCATCACGCTTTCTTTTCACTTTGCATGTTAGAAGCGCATCAATTGTTTGCAATTCATCTGAAACACAACTGACATCTAACATAGTAAATTAACAATACTGATGTCTATGTTCCAGCAAGTATCTTAAAACAAAAAACATAAGCTCATGTGCTGACAGAAATGTTCCAGAAGCAAGTCAAGAAACTAATACTCAGCCACAGACCTTAAAGCCAATGCTGGCTTGGGAGTACCACAACTGTCCCTTAGACCAGTAAGTAGGCCAGAGTTTTCCATGTACAAAGCTGCATCCAGGCCTGGAATATAGAGTAGCATGACTTTCTGTATAAGTGGCTTGTTCTGAGAAAAATAAAGAGATTGATTAGGTGCTACTAAAGACACAAGAACTGCATCACATGTTATCAAATAAATCAGTCATGATACAAGTACTTGACTGCAAATGAATGGCATTAGGACAGTTAAAAAAACTAGCATAAGGGTGGTCAATGTTTGGCCAGACAAGAAGGTTTTTAGCGTGAGCAGATGAAACAACAAGAGCCAGAAAGATGAATGACATCAATGCATTGACAAATGCAATTAACATATACATCCTTGGTAGTGTCATTTAATATGAATCCACATTTTAGTTGAATGATAATCAATGAGAAACAAACCAATGCAACATTGTTGATCACCATGAATATTGAGTTTTCGTTCTAAAATACAATCTTCAACCAATAAGCATAAAGACAAAATTTCTTCATCAAATCACACAATCAACAACCAAATCACATAATTTTCACAACAACCTCAATCTGTAATCATGATCCAGCATTTCCCATCCCCAAACTTGTTCTGACATGTCCATGAAACATGAACCACAAAAAATTTGGAATTCTTCCATCCCACTGTTGAATCTCAAGAAAGGGTTTATCCATAGGGACTCTATGCATTCAATGATGAACCAGAAGGTCTCATATTGTGTTATGTTAGTGATACATCCAGCAAAGATAACTCGTCGACTACGACAATAAGCAGACAACAGCCTTTATAATGCACTACCATTTCATCCAAATAATATCCGACTGAGATCTGAATGTAGATTAGGCAACAATGTTATCAATCACTAAGGCAGGAACTTTGCAAGAAAATGTGAGCAGCAGCTCACATCAGGTGCAACAAAAGATTTCAATGATTAAATTATGGACTCATGAAAGACAAAGAACATTCTTTTTTTACCTAAGATATTTATAGGAAGAAAACCTCACAAGCAGTTATAACAAGCCTAAAAAATCATGGTTTATTGGGAACAGCTAATAAGTTACACAAATATGGCCTCTTATCAATTTCAACTGAATACATAAGGTAAAAGGGTAAGAGTCTTACAGTCCATTAAATTATAGGAGTTAAACATGTTGAAAAACATATACTAGATATCATCATAGTAAGAAAGACAAAGCATTTGTACCTTGACAAAAACCCAGGATGGCATGAGACCATCACCAATGACCCAGGTTACAAGCCCTTGAATATCCTGCTTCACAAGAAACACATGTCAAATTTAATAGAGCAAGAAACTTCAAAAAAAAAAAAGCATTACATAACCTGAAGATTTAGAGTTAAATCAGCTGCAGGGGTTTTATATATAACATCAGCCTTTCCCTGCAAGACATAATCCATAACATATATTAAACACAAACAGGATAACTGCATGTCAGATCACCAAATAATTAGATAGAATCATCATGCAATTTATAAAAAACATAGTTTTAAATAGAAATTAAATTATTTACTTGACAATGCAACTTTATATGCCAACTTTGTCGGCATCATCATCTTCTTCAAAATAACAAATATTTAAAATAAGTTAACATACGCAACACAGCTCAAGTCATTAAGGACCAAGGATATAGACAGAACATTTTGTTTGAAAGAGTCGGTTTATTCCCCACTCACTTTAAACCAGACATACCCAAAAAAAATGCAACCATTAACATGGAAATTACACTTGGGTTGACCTTAAAAGTTATTTGTTGGCTCTCCTGGGACAGAGGCATAGACAGTACCTGCACCTAGCAGGAGTGTTGTGCCCTTATACTAAACCAAAAAGGTAAAATTTGAGTCTTCGGTAACCAAAACAATAGACAGTAGATGACAATGGAATACGTAGCAACAGATACAGGCAAAATCCCATGTCTGGTAGCGGATTAACTGCAAGCATTGCATCACATTCTATTCAGTAAAAAATTATTCCATATTACTAGGAAACCAAAAATCCAACTTTGGTCGCGAAGTAACCGTAAGCCAACCACAGTAAACGCATCCCAGTGGTACTCCGGCTTCGCTTCAGCCAATCTTTGACTAATCACACACCACTTACGACGATGGCCATAGGGAGATTCAAAAGTGTCACAGCTTTCTTCAGACAACTTCAAGAAAGAAAAATAAAACAAGCAAGACAAACTCTCGGCACGCAGGGAAACCCTAGGTTTCCAAGAGATCATGCTCTCGAAGATGTGAGAGAGAGAGAGAGAGAGAGAGAGAGAGAGAGAGAGAGAGAGAGAGAGAGAGAGAGAGAGAGAGAGAGAGAGAGAGAGAGAGAGAGAGGACGAAGGATGCTTACGTCAGGTCCATAGATGTCGAAGAAAGAGGCGGCGGCGCCATCATCGTGGTTCTCTCGGTTAAGGTTTTCAGGGGCTTTGGGGGAGGAGGACGAGCCCATCGAAGGCGCCCGCGATGGTTTTGCGACGTCCGATAGGGATAGGGGAGGCAAAGCGGAGAAACAAAGCGAGGCTCCCGAAACAAAGGGGCTTCGAGTCATAAAGAGGCCGAAAAACCAAAGGCTTCCCTTCTCTCTTAATTTTTTATGCCTTTTCCTTTTTTATTTTTCTTTTAGAAACAGTTGGGTAAAACTACAGCGGTCGGATACTCGCTTAAGTCGAATTTAAATATTATTTATCATTATTCTTTCAAAGATTAGTCGTCTAAGAAAATTAATAACAGCTATTTTCATATGTTGTCTTTCGTGAAATTAGATTTTAAGTTCCGAATATTTAATTTCGAGTTTGGAGAAGCCAAAAAATTTCAGGTAAATCGGTTTTGGACCGACTAATTCTACTATTCTCCGACCTATTTATGGTATGGTGCGAACCCAACTAGGATTCGATTTCCGGCCACCTCTGAGTTTAGGAATGACTCGACAAATCTTACCAATTGACTCGATAAATTAAACCGAGCCAAACCTGAGTTTTGGTTTAGTCCACATTACATGCGAAGAAACTCATCTAGACGAACACACTTTGACTTGTCCCATTGACAAAGAAAGGCAGGCAGCCAAACTTGAATTGGACTACCCACACCAGACAGCACTTTGGGAAACCACAAACGAAAATGTGTTCACGGAACATATATTTTTTGTTGCAAAATATCTGTCATTGAACATATAAGAAAAACAAGAAACAACTTTGGTGTGAATGACATCATTGATCTCTGCAAATATACTACATGAGGATGAAGCTCCCAGGTCACATCCTCTCGTAGTCGAGTTTCTCCGACTGCAAAAATGATGTTAGAAGTGTGAGGGATATATGTGTGGATGGTATATAATCACTTGAGCTCATTCTCCTGCTTCTTTCAGTAATAACAAACTGTTCAGTCCTCTAATTAGTCCCTACAGTATGTCCTCCCCAATTTCACTGAACATTCAACACATGCCGGTAATCTTACAACGTGAATAATGTCAAAAGCATTTTAGATAGAAGCGTTAACCTTGATAAGCATGTCTGTTGGTAGCCATGCAGGTGCAGTAGGAATCCCTACCCAAGCAACCTGTGGTTAGAAATAAAAAAGTTGAAGTTATATTGAATTCCAGCCTCTGGTTACACCATACATTGGCCAAAAAAGGAAATCTCTCTAGTGGCAGACATATCGAGATTGAAGTTACTTATCATTGAAACAAAATAAAGGAAGTACTGATGAAGAATACGTTCTGAGCGAACAAAAGACACATTTGAATGATTAATTTAGATGCATCATTAATAAAATCATAGTTACACAAACAAGTCAATGGCAGAAGGTTTATTAACAGTGGAAGTATTATATTGTCAAGGTAAAAGGCCAACTATAGAATAGTTGAATCTGATGAGGTTTTGCCATGACTTTCCCAACTAACAACATATCACAGAAAAACTAAACCAGACTTCAACTGGTGCTAGCATTTGGACTTCTTGATTGATTCTAAAACAATCATATATGGAGAAGGCACCAGTGGTTGGTTCAATCAAATTAGTCCCTGATCAAACTCAAAATGATTTTAATAAAAACTAGAACGGCATATCAAGCTAACTAGCTTGATAAAGATCAAGCCTAATTTCAAGCAAAGCCATACATGACTTGACTACAATCAGCTTGATAATCTTCAACATTATTGAATATCAGATCAAACTAGACTAGAGCATTACTTATAAAATTTTAGATAGCCTCAAGCTTGAGAAGAATTATAACTAGGGGTGTTCAAATTGAACTGGAAAATCAAATCCAACTGGAACCAAACCTGAAACAAACTGGTTCTGTAATATCCCTCTCTTTTGAAATTTATTTTATAAGGACCTATTCGTAAATTGGAGGACCTATATGTAATATTGTAAATTCAGTGATTAAACCGTTAGGCTGCAAAAAAAACCAAAAAACCAAAAATAGCAATTTTATCCCACTGCCTCCCACACACTCTGTTTCCCACATGGGAAACAGAGGAGAGGCAATGTGTCGGGGAGGAGAAGGGAAGCAGAGGAGAGGAAGAGAAGAAGGGAAGAAGAGGGAGAAGAGAAGAAAAGGAGGAGAGGGAAGAGGGAGAGGAGAGGGAGGTAGCTGCAGCTAGTGCTGCAGCACCTCTATTTCCCGCAGGAGGAAACAGAGGAGAGGAGGTGTGGGGCATCAGGGAGAAGAAGAAGAAGAAGAGGAAGAAGAAGAAGGGGCTGCGGCTGCGGTGGTGGCAGCTGCAGCTGGAAGAGAAGAAGGAGAGGAAGAAGGGAAGGAGAGGAAGAAGAGAAGGGAAAGAAGAAGGGGCTGTCGCTGCGGCGGTGGCAGCTGCAGCTGGAAGAGAAGAGAAGAAAAGAGACGAAGAAGAGGAGAGAAAGAAGGGAAGGGAAAGAAGGGGCTGCAGCCATGGCTGCGGCAGCTGCATTTGGGAAAGAAGAAGAGGAAGGAAGAAAACAAGGGAGAAAGAAAGTGGCACAGTGGAAGGGGCTGCGGTTGTCGCTGCAGCTGCGGCCGTGGCACCTGCGGCTGGGAAAGAGAAGAAAGAAGGAAGAAGAGCAGGGGAGAGCAGGTGACTGCGCCTCTACGTTATACACGAGCTGCAGCAGTGGAGGAAGAAAGAAGATAGGTGCAGAAAACGAAACAAGGAGAGGAGATGGAGGAAAAGTAGAAGAAGGATTTAGGCTTACACCTTCTTCGGATCTTTGGATCGAAATCTTCGAAAGGCAAGTGTTTCAATCTTTTCTACTGCAATTGTTCTGTTCCTTTTTTACTGTAAGTGTTCTGTTCGTTTTCTACTGCAAGTGTCCTAATCCTTTTCTCCTGCAAGTGTTCCGATCCTTTCTACTGCAATTCTTATCTTTGCTTTTGTCTTGAATATGAGTAATTTGAATTGTTCTAGCCTTGCATTTGATGTATCTCTTGTTTAGACATAACGATTTGAATCTGGAAAACTTCCGGGATTCTGACCCTTCCACCTTGTTTTAGCTATCAAACCCTGCACAGATTTTCAATTTAAATAAAACTTGTTTGATCTGAATATAGACTCGTAAACCTTTCTTTTGATAGCTTATTTGAAGAATTTGGAGTAAATTTGCCTACCTAAACTTCTATTTCAAATGACCCTATGGATTTTGCAAAACAGGGATCGTAATTTCTGACCCTTTGATACTAAACTACTTATAAGTCCTAGTTGAAACCTCTGATTTATGCAAAACTTACTTTGTTGGAATATAAACTCACAGATCTTTCTTTTGATACCTGGATTGAAAGATTTGGAGTAAAAATATCTGCCCAGTTTTCTATTGAAGCCGACCCTATGAATTCTGCAAAACAGAGATATTGTTCTCTGACCTTTGGTTACCAAATCATTGGTAACTCTCTGTTGGAAAGTTCGATTCGTACGAAACTTATTTTATCTGAAAGTAGATTGAAATATCTTTCCATTGATACCTTTCTTGAGTAAAATAGAGCATACTTGATAGTTTGAATTAATTGCACAATGTCCCTCACAGAATCTGCCAGAACAGAACTTTCGTCAAACGTGCCTATTTTGGTTTCATCTCTTTGGACATTGAATTCATCTAGCATTCTTGCTTCAATCGAGCTACATGTGATTGCTTGGAATCCTTGTACACTCTTGCTTTTATTTTCTTTCAAATTTGAATACATTTGCAAAAGATTATGCTTGTATCGTATTGACTCATAAAGGCACATGTACATTTCGTTGTTCCGCATGTGCTTCTGATATGTGTCAATTTTATTGTTCATAATGTCCTTTTGTACTCAGGTGTTTGTGGGATTATTTGGATCTTCACCAAAAATGGCAAAGGGATGATTTGGAGCTTTGCCAGAAATGATAAAGGGATTATCTGGACATTGCCAGAAATGGTAAAGGGCATGCGCCTAGAGCCCGCGATGCTCTAGATTATGTTTGGGATCCTACTTCACCTTCTATGTATTTGATATGATATCCAAAGTTTTGAATAAGAATGATATGAATGCAACGTTTGAGCTTCTGTTTCGTATTTGTTCTTTGATAAGTTCCGAAATGTTTTATATACCTTTGATTTGCGTCAAAACATTTCATACGCCATTGATATGCTTCGAAATGTTTCATTTGCCATCGATATGCTCCGAAGCATTTCACACGTCATTGATATGCCTCGAAATGCTTCTTATGTCATTGATATGCTCCAATTACTCTCTATTCTATTTGTTATGAACCAAATATGTTGTGAATGAAATGACATTTATGATTCTGTATCTAATGAGATGATATCCGTGAATTCCTGTATCCTACCTTGCATTTTAATACCTTGTGAGGCAGTGGAAAGTTATTCAGAATTGTGGGCAAGTCTAGTTGATTATTATGTTATTGTTATATAAGTGCATTTTGTATGTGATGAAATATTGTTGACAGATGTGAATTGATATATCATGTAAAAGTATTAAAAGATCTCTCACATTTAGAATTTTGAAATGTTATGTTTAGTTTATGATGATATGAATTCATGGTAAATAGTTGGAGTTCTGATTGTATAAATTGTTTAGCTTGTAGATTTACAAGTGTGGTTAATGTTTTGTTAATTGATTTGGATTTTCATAAAAGTTTTAAGTGATGTGGTATAATTATAAATTGCACAGGTTTTATAGATATGAATTCTGATTGAATGTTTCTCAGTGTCCTCAAATGTTAGTTTGGATTTTGGATTTTCGATTATTAATGAAATTTAATATTATCGATTTAAGATAGGGTCACACCTCTTGAATGTGATAAATTCGGAGGGACGTGACAGGTTCGATCCAAACCGATTCACCATCTTGAAGGCTATAAACAGTTCTAATTTGAGGGTACTCTTCTTTGATTCGGTTAACCAATTTAAATTGAACCGATTTTAATTTAAAAGATATCAATCGGGTTGTGTTCACTATCCTAAGCCCTTAATCGGTTCAAACCGATTAATCAAACCAACTCAAAGGCCCAAGTTTACAAATGACATGGGCTCAATTTCATAAATCTTGTCATGTTGCCCAATTGGACCAAGATTCTAGTTCAATTCGATTAAATTGAATCGATTCATTTAATAAATATTTTTTTTGAAGTTAAAATTATAAACCGATTAACCGAATCGGATTAACCTGTTTTAAATCAGTTAGGTTATGTAGATCCAAATTGGTTCTAGTTTGGACTAACTTACTTTAACCGAACCGAAAAAAGGTTCGATTCAATTTGATCCTTACCGGTTCAATTTAAACCACTAATTGTAACACCTCAATTAGTCTCACATCGAAAGTGGGTAAAACGAAGACTCACTTATAAGGGTCTACTAGGTATACTATTATCAACTTCAGCTTTAAGCATTTGACTAGTGGTTTGGGCTAAACGAAGCTGATAAGTCAACTATCACATTGTTATGTTGGGCCTTAACGAGGATGTCAGTTAAGCATTTTGAATTGAGTTATATAATCCAAAGAGAATAAAGGTGACCAATATTTTTCCAACTTTTAGCAGGATTAAAAAGCTTCAAGAATATATGATCAATCATTGATAATAGCTTGGATGTACCATCATGAAATAATACGATCAAGATGTTCAACGAGCTAGTTATCACATCAGGTCGGGTTATGACAAAAACACTTGCTTGAGTTAAATAATCCAAAGAAAAGAAAGATGATAAGTTTTTTTCCATGAACCTCAAACAATTTGGCCCGAGTTATATAATCCAAAGAGAATAAAGGTGATCGATATTTTTCCAACTTTTGGCAAGATTAAAAAGCTTTAAGAATATGTGATAAGAATTTGTGAACAATCATTGATATAGCTTGGATGTACCATCATGAAGTAATGCGGTCAAGATGTTTGACAGGCTGGTTATCCCATCAGCTCGGATTGTGACAAGAACACTTGCTTGAGTTATATAATCCAAAGAGAAGAAAGGTGACAAGTTTTTTTTTCCACGAACCTCAATAACCAACTATAACTTTCGGCAGGATGGGATAAAAAAGCTTCAAGAATATATGATCAATCATTGATATAGCTAGGATGTACCATCATGGAGCAATGCAGTCAAGATTTTTGACGAATACTCATAACGCTTTTCGGTTCTTGTTTCCCATAGCTTTTTTAGTGTTTTCAAGTGTTTTCTTGTAGGTAGCATGTATGGGGTAGAAAGTACCCATCAACCTCATTTTGATTTGTTGTTGATGTTTTTGTTTTATTTTTTCTATTTTGTAAAACTCGGAATATTTCTAACTATACGGCATCACACGGAGGGGAAAATAGCCAAAACAAACCAGTTCTTACGTGCCATAAGCTGGTTTCTAGCTGATCTTCTTACAGTGCGAAACGTTCTCAGCATCCTAGAACCCCCTGGGTAGCACTGGACCTGATGGGGCCTTGGTTATATGTTTGAGATGTAGCGCAACATCTTTAGTGTGCCCGCTTTTTGTTCGACAAAAGTGCTATGTGAACATTGTGCATGCGCCTGCCTTCAAACCCTCCCCACCTTTGTGTGAGGTCATTCAACCCATTTTCGAGAGCTTTTTGTGTCAAGTAAAAGCAAATTGCTTTGGGTTGCTTGCGATCCTAGTTATCTTAGTACCCACATGTCCGTATCTCTAACCTTTTTCTTCTTTGTGCAAGTCCTTTATGGATTGCACAAGGTTAAGGTCTAAGATGACCCTTGTGCATGAATATCGTTTGGGTGTCACACACCTTAAGCAATCTCAGCTAAGGACGTGACAGTATGATGATATAAATGTCAAACCCTATAAGCTACAAGTGATTTGTCAAGTAAAGTATTAAATAGGCTTTCAACTTAAGTATTCATTTACAACTCAAGTAGTATATATCGGAAAAAGGTTTAGTAAAAGGCCATAAACAGAATGGAAAAGGAGCAGATTTTGAGCAGTTTAGTTCAGTTACAGTAATGAGTAATCAAATGCATAATACTGTAAACTTACAACACTTACAACAACTCAACAAGATTTTTGACTGTTATTTCCTACTATGCCTTTAGTTGCTTATCTACTGCTATAAAATTCCATAGATTTCTCTGGGACTTCGTTTAAGTGAAGATAAGCTGTAAATATACTTCACATAATATGTGAAGCTATCATGCGAGGTATTTCCTTTATGGACACATATAGTCCATGGATTCATGAACTTAATTCTTAGTAGGTTTAAGACTCATCTGGCCAACATAAACCAAAGGACTCAGATAAAAGAATGCATATCAAAGTAGTACCAGACACTTTTTGAAATAGCAGTGTTTTCAAAAGGCACTCGGGCACTCCGGCAAAGCGAGGCACAAGCGCCTCGCAGAAACTCCAGGCACAACGCTTCAATGAAGCACTACTTGGGCGCTCGCCTGAGCCTAAGGGCCAGGCGCCTCGGGCAAGCGCCTGAGCCAAATTTGGTTGGGTTCAAACTTTAGTTCGATTGGACTTATAAGTTGGTTCAATCGAACCAACTAATGTAGTTACCCTAACACCATCCAACCCCCCTCCCTTGCCCGACCCAGTAAAAGAAAACAAAGGTGAAATGAAACCCTACATCTGTCGCCTTTGTTCGCTCTGGCCGCCGTCATCGGCAGCCTCATCCAATTTCGTTCGTTGTTACAACTCGATTGCTGTCATTGCAACTCGTCCATCACTGCAGCTCGTCTGCCACTACAGCTTGTCTAAACCCTAAACGTCACCCACCATTATAGCTTTGTCTGCTACTGTAGTAGCTCTATCTACTGCCAACGGCATCCTCTTTCATCGCCTTCGCTCACCACCTTTGCATGCTCCGTCTGACACTGCAGCTCTGTCCGCCATCATCAACAACATCTTCTGTTGCCTTCGTCCTCCGCTGTAGCTTCATTCATTCGCAGCGGCAGTTTCTTTCACCGCCCTCTGCCTCCCCCACAAACTGCTTCGTCCATTCCCCCACCTTTTGGTTAATTAAATTGTGAATGGATGAGCAGCAACTCATTTGGAGCAGTTTAAATATATCTGTTTATCTACAACATCATGGACAATATGCACTTTGATTTATACATGAAACTCCCTTAGCTTTTACTTGATGATGTCTTAGAGTAGCAAAACATTCCTAGTTAACAAGATCCTTTTGAAGCAATTAAATTCTAACATAGGTCTCCATAAACCTATTTAGCGTATTTCTATTTAGCCGCATATTATTTTAATTATAATATTCAGGAGCACCTCGCTTCGCTTGGGTGGATGCCTAGGTGAGCACCTAGCGCATCAAGCGTTTTGAGACCTTGGCGCCTAACACTTTTAAAAACACTTTGAAATAGCAATCGATAGTATTAGCAATTAGATCTCCACTGCTCTAGGCTCATCAATAGTTGACTATGTTCACTTCTTTCAAACTTAAGAAAGTTCCAAATAAACTTAGAGGGAAACAAGTTTCGGGATAGCATAAAACAGCAACATATGGAAAGAGGCAGGTTATAGTAGTTATATAGCACAAGAATTTGACTGTTATTCAACATAAAGTAACAGTAGAAAAACTGGAAGCCGGCCAGACTTGTTCTGAAGGTTAATCCAAAATAAATTGAAATGAACAAAGTAATATTACAAAAAGGCCCCAGAGGAGCCTTTGCAAGCCCATCAGCATAAAATCATGAAGGAAGAAGGATATCTTTGGAGTAGTAAATAAAGAAGAAGAAGCAGGGATCAGAATGAGAATTACTTACAAGAGCATGTTCCCCAGTCTCGAAAATTCGGAGTTCCAAGACCTAAAAGTACAAAGTAAACAGCAAAGAGAGAATACAATATGAGCACAAAAAAGCACAACTACTGGATTGATTACGCAAGTGGAAATAAAACATGAGAAAGACAAAAACAAGTTGAACGTGCCAATATCAACTCAAAAGGTGTAACAGAGTGGGGAGCACCTCACCACGGTCTTCATATATGTAATCCAATCCCTTGTAATAAGGAGGGTGGCCAACAGACAGATACTGAAATGTAAAGTATAACTGGTTATCCATATGACAACTTTGCTATGATAGTATAAGCACTCAGAACATAATGTAATGAACGCAAACTTCAATAAAGATATAAGGAAGTCAGCAGCTAAATGTTCTTTTTAACCACTCTGTGAAAATAATCTGACAAAATTTGAATCAACTTCTGTTCAAAATTAAACAGCAGAAACAAATCTAGCTCTCAATCCTAACAAAATTAGACAAACAACTAAAGGGAAAAAATGACACTCTTCATAAGTCAAATAACATGTCTTGATTATTCCTTTTAAGATAGGGCTTGGCTTTTCAAATTCCAGCCTATATAGTCAAAATCTATCGACCCTCCAATTTGTACAAATCCTCCTCCCCCATCCCATTGTGCTCTCTGTTCCCCTAGTGCTTTGTCCTCTCTACGCTTTTTCTCTTTAGGCTTTGTAAATCTTGTTTGCGCTGTGAAAGACAATGTGGCTCATCTGTAGTCAACGCTCACCACCACCAAACCCTTATGCTGCATAATATAAGAAAGTATGTGATATGGGCAATAATGACGATGTGACCCGGGCTGACGTCGGCTGCCCCAGATGACGTCCCACGCCTCGGTCGACCCGGGAGCACCTGGTCAGAACGGACCGGAGCGCCGACCAAGGCGCATTAACCCTCTGCTCAGGCCCAACCCTTCACGCCACGCCAACATCGCTGTCACACGTGGCCGGGAGTATGATCCTGCTCCCTGCAAAACAGGCACATCAGATACAGTAAGTCACCCTATATAAACCCTGCCCTTGACGGGGACTAAGGGGGGATCCCTGGCTCCACATCTATTAACTTGATCGTCGGAGGGGTCGGGCCAAGCCTCCGACCCGACCTGTGTGCAGGTACGAAGCCGAGGTCCCTTACCAAACATCCGGGAGAGGAGCCCCCTTTCCAGAGGCAGAAGGGACGACCACGATCACCCTGCGACAGAGTCAGTCACCTCAAGCTCCCCCTGCAGCAAAGTCCCCGCTCATTCGGGCCTGAACCAAGCCGCGTCGGCCCCGAGGCCACGGCTTAAAGTTGTTGACACCAACACAAATGGCGCTAGAAGGAGGGCCCTGAGCCCTTGGCTCCCCTATGAGGGGGGGTCACTGATAAGGCCATTTAGTCCCACATTTGTTGAGGAGTGAGGGAGCCAAGCACTCATAAGGCAGCCATGCCTCCCATACCCTGAGAGGCGCCTTTTGGAGCTCACACGCTCTGAAAGGGCAAAACCCTTTGGCGCTGCGCCCAAAGCGGACAATTCCTCGCACGCCTACGAATGGCGCTAGAAGGAGGCCCTTGGCTCCCCTATGAGGGGGGGTCACTGATAAGGCCATTTAGTCCCACATTTGTTGAGGAGTGAGGGAGCCAAGCACTCAGTAAGCACCATGCCTCCCATACCCTGAGAGGCGCCTTTTGGAGCTCACACGCTCTGAAAGGGCAAAACCCTTTGGCGCTCGCCCAAAGCGGACAATTCCTCGCACGCCTACGCGCTGCACCAATGCTGGCCTGGTGGTCCCTTATCAGAATGGCGCTAGAAGGAGGGCCCCGAATGTCAAGAGATCAACAGATCGACCTAGAGGAAACCGCGCCGGAGGGGCTGCTCTCAAGAGTGGCTCCAGGGGAACGCCCCTCGCGGGATGAACCGAGAGGCGAGCTCCCCACCGCGACTTCCGAGCGTTACTGGCGGTTGTTCGACGACCCGGGCTTATCATCGCCGGCGGGATTCCCGGCCGAGCCGTCGCCTGTATCATCTGAAGCGTTTGATGTGCAGGGCATTCCCCACAACTTTGAGAGGGCTAGCCCGCACGTGGTACAGCAGTCTTAAGACCGGAACGATCACTTCTTTTAATCAGTTTGCCAGAGATTTTGAGTCCAACTTCTTAGCTTATGCCTGGCCAAAGTCATCCATCGCACTACTCCTCGGACTCAAACAAAGGCGTTCATGGCAGGTTTGCGACCCTCCCGATTCTTCTGGTCGCTGGTGGAACGACCCCCCACCGCACTCCCAGAGATGCTCCAGCGTGCCACCCAGTTCATTGCGGCGGAGGCCTGAATGGCCGAGAAACGGGAGGACCACAAGAGGACCAGATCAGAGCCATCCCGTGAACGACACCCTGTTACGCAAAGGCACAGATCCGAGCGGCCAGGCCCGTCGGTATCGCAACCACCCTCCTCGGGGCTGTCTCGAACGAAGATATTTCTCCAGATTAAAGACAAAGGGTTGCTCAGGGACCCCCTCCCAATGAAGAACCCACGGGAGCTCGCGAACCGGTCGAAGTACTGCCGTTTCCATAGGCAGCATGGGCACGACACAGAGGAGTGTCGTGAGTTGAGGCGGCAGATCGAGGAGCTAATTCGGAAAGGACACCTCGGCCGGAACCCCCCGCAAGGTGAAGAGCATTCCCCCCGCCCGGAGGGTCCCATCGAGCGTATCATCAACGTGATTGTGGGTGGCCCGGCATCGGGGGAGACAGCATGTCCGGAAGGAAGGCGTATGCCCGCTCCGTTCGGCCCGACGCCGTCAGGTCTGGCCTCGAGCCAGAGGTCACGTTCCCCTATGGTGGAGTTGAACAACCAGAGCACGATGACGCGCTTGTGATCACGGCCAGGCTCGCCAACGCTCAGATGAGAAGGGTCATGGTTGACACCGGGAGCTCGGCCGACGTGCTCTACTGGGATGCATTCCAAAAGCTTGGGATAGCAAGGGAAGCCCTAGCGCCAACACACTCGTCACTTACCGGCTTCACCGGCAGTTCGATTTAGCCGATAGGAGCAACTACACTACCAATAACTTTGGGAACTCCGCCGAGATCGAAGACGGTCATGTCCACCTTCTTGGTGGTCGACCTCCCCGCCGCGTACAATGCAATCCTCGGCCGACCGACCCTTAACAAATTCAAGGCCGTCGTCTCCACCTACCACTAGATTGTGAAGTTCCTGACCCGCTATGGGGCCGATAAGGTCCTGGGAAGTCCCCGTGAATCCAGGCGTTGTTACTTGGCGGCAGTTTCCCTTTGCAAAAGGGCGAGGATCGAGCAACCCCTCGGTGATCCCAGGGAAACGAAGAAGGCAATCCCCCACCCTGAGCCGACGGTGCCTACTCACGACGTACCACTGACGAAGGATCGACCAGACCGATCTATTAGGATCGGGTCGGAGCTCCCCGATCATGAACAAGAGCAACTCGTCGGCTTCCTCCGAGAAAACGCCGACGTCTTCGCATGGTCGCCCTCCGACGTGGTCGGCGTCGATCCAAAGGCTGCCCAGCATCATTTGAATATAGCGTCCGACGTTAGGCCAATAAAACAGAAGCCCCGACGGCACGCCCCCGACTGACAGTTGGCCATCCGCGAGGAGGTAGAACGGCTTCAGGCGACGGGGTTTATAGAGGAAGTTCAATATCCGCAGTGGCTATCCAATGTGGTCTAGTAAAGAAACCTAACGGGAGCTGGCGGATGTGTGTTGATTACACCGATCTCAATTGTGCATGCCCGAAAGACTGTTACCCTCTCCCAAGGATCGACCAATTGGTCGACGCAACCGCCGGACATGCTCGCCTTTCATTCATGGACGCCTTCTCCGGTTACAATCAAATCAGAATGGCACCTGAAAACCGGGTGCACACGGCCTTCCTCACCGACCAAGGGGTGTATTGTTACAAGGTCATGTCGTTCGGGCTCAAGAACGCTGGGGCCACGTATCAGAGAGCCGTAAACCAGATGTTCACGCAACAGATCGGACGGAACATGGAGATCTATGTCGATGATATGATAGTAAAGAGTCATATAGCGGCGGATCACCTAGCTGACTTGGCCGAAACATTCGATACGTTGCGGAGATACGGCCTGCGCCTTAACCCGGCCAAGTGCGTTTTCGGTGTCAGCTCGGGAAGATTTCTGGGGTTCGTCGTGCACGAAAGGGGAATCGACGCTAACCCAGAAAAGGTCCAGGCGATCATCGGTATGCAAGCCCCCCGGACGGTCAGAGAAGTGCAACGGCTGAGCGGGAGGCTCGCCGCCCTGTCCAGGTTCCTGTCCCGATCGGGCAATCGTTGCCTCCCCTTCTTCCAGGTCTTAAAGGACCCGAAGAGCTTTCGCTGGACTGAGGCGTGCGAGGTAGCCTTCGCCCACGTGAAGCAGCATCTCGCCAACCTTCCCCGCCTCGCCTCAATATTACCAGGGGAGAAGCTCAGCATCTACCTAGTCGCCTCCCAGCATGCTGTTAGTTCCGTCTTGACCAAATAAGCTGCCGGAGAGCAACTCCCGATCTACTACGTTAGCCACGTCCTTAACGGACCCGAGGAGCGGTACCCACCAATCGAAAGGCTTGTCTTGGCACTCGTACTAACGGCGCGTAGGCTTCACCCGTACTTCCAGGCTCACCCGATTGGGATAATCACCGACCAACCACTCCGATAGATTTTGTCTAAGTTTGACATTGCAGGGCGCCTCCTCAAATGGTCGGTAGAGCTCGGCGAATTTGACATACTGTATGTCCCGAAAACCGCCATCAAGGCACAGTCGGTGGCCGACTTCATCTCGGAGCTCACTCCGAGCGAGGATAAGAGCCCCGATCGGGAGGAGGAAATGTGGACCTTGCACATGGACGGATCGTCTGGCTTGAAGGGTGCCGGTGCGGGCCTGGTTTTGACAGCCCTCGACGGACGGTCATTCGAGCGCTCCCTACGCTTTGGCTTCCGGGCTACCAACAATGAAGCCGAGTACGAGGCGCTCCTGGCGGGACTCAAGCTGGCCCTCGAGATGCAGGTCAACGCCATACATGCCCTCACATATTCACAGTTAGTGGCCGAACAACTAAGGCGGGGGGTATGAAGCCAAAGGGCCTACCTCCCCACTTCTGCGGATCAGTATGTCGACCCAAGTTGTTCCTCGGCTGCTTGTTGCCCGAGACCACACCTGCGCGGCTAGCCCGCCTGCGTCGTGCTCCTCGGCCGCATACTGCCCGAGACCACACCTGCGCGGCCTGCCCGCCTGCGTCGTGCTCCTCGGTTCTATGCCTCCCGAGACCACACCTGCGCGGCCAGCCCACCTGCGTCGTGCTCCTCGGCCGCATACTGCCCGAGACCACACCTGCGCGGCTAGCCCGCCTGCGTCGTGCTCCTCGTTCTATGCCTCCCGAGACCACACCTGCGCGGCCAGCCCACCTGCGTCGTGCTCCTCGTTCTATGCCTCCCGAGACCACACCTGCGCGGCCAGCCCACCTGCGTCGTGCTCCTCGCCGCATACTGCCCGAGACCACACCTGCGCGGCTAGCCCGCCTGCGTCGTGCTCCTCGGCCGCATACTGCCCGAGACCACACCTGCGCGGCCTGCCCGCCTGCGTCGTGCTCCTCGGTTTTATGCCTCCCGAGACCACACCTGCGCGGCCAGCCCACCTGCGTCGTGCTCCTCGTTCTATGCCTCCCGAGACCACACCTGCGCGGCTAGCCCGCCTGCGTCGTGCTCCTCGGTTTTATGCCTCCCGAGACCACACCTGCGCGGCCAGCCCACCTGCGTCGTGCTCCTCGTTCTATGCCTCCCGAGACCACACCTGCGCGGCCAGCCCGCCTGCGTCGTGCTCCTCGGCCGCATACTGCCCGAGACCACACCTGCGCGGCTAGCCCGCCTGCGTCGTGCTCCTCGTTCTATGCCTCCCGAGACCACACCTGCGCGGCCAGCCCACCTGCGTCGTGCTCCTCGGCCGCATACTGCCCGAGACCACACCTGCGCGGCCTGCCCGCCTGCGTCGTGCTCCTCGGCCGCATACTGCCCGAGACCACACCTGCGCGGCCTGCCCGCCTGCGTCGTGCTCCTCGGTTCTATGCCTCCCGAGACCACACCTGCGCGGCCTGCCCGCCTGCGTCGTGCTCCTCGGCCGCATACTGCCCGAGACCACACCTGCGCGGCCTGCCCGCCTGCGTCGTGCTCCTCGTTCTATGCCTCCCGAGACCACACCTGCGCGGCCAGCCCGCCTGCGTCGTGCTCCTCGGCCGCATACTGCCCGAGACCACACCTGCGCGGCCAGCCCGCCTGCGTCGTGCTCCTCGGCCGCATACTGCCCGAGACCACACCTGCGCGGCCAGCCCGCCTGCGTCGTGCTCCTCGGTTCTATGCCTCCCGAGACCACACCTGCGCGGCCAGCCCGCCTGCGTCGTGCTCCTCGGCCGCATACTGCCCGAGACCACACCTGCGCGGCCAGCCCGCCTGCGTCGTGCTCCTCGTTCTATGCCTCCCGAGACCACACCTGCGCGGCCAGCCCGCCTGCGTCGTGCTCCTCGGCCGCATACTGCCCGAGACCACACCTGCGCGGCCAGCCCGCCTGCGTCGTGCTCCTCGGCCGCATACTGCCCGAGACCACACCTGCGCGGCCAGCCCGCCTGCGTCGTGCTCCTCGTTCTATGCCTCCCGAGACCACACCTGCGCGGCCAGCCCGCCTGCGTCGTGCTCCTCGGCCGCATACTGCCCGAGACCACACCTGCGCGGCCAGCCCGCCTGCGTCGTGCTCCTCGGCCGCATACTGCCCGAGACCACACCTGCGCGGCCAGCCCGCCTGCGTCGTGCTCCTCGGCCGCATACTGCCCGAGACCACACCTGCGCGGCCAGCCCGCCTGCGTCGTGCTCCTCGGTTCTATGCCTCCCGAGACCACACCTGCGCGGCCAGCCCGCCTGCGTCGTGCTCCTCGGCCGCATACTGCCCGAGACCACACCTGCGCGGCCAGCCCGCCTGCGTCGTGCTCCTCGGCCGCATACTGCCCGAGACCACACCTGCGCGGCCAGCCCGCCTGCGTCGTGCTCCTCGGTTCTATGCCTCCCGAGACCACACCTGCGCGGCCAGCCCGCCTGCGTCGTGCTCCTCGGCCGCATACTGCCCGAGACCACACCTGCGCGGCCAGCCCGCCTGCGTCGTGCTCCTCGGCCGCATACTGCCCGAGAACCACACCTGCGCGGCTAGCCCGCCTGCGTCGTGCTCCTCGGCCGCATACTGCCCGAGACACACCTGCGCGGCCTGCCCGCCTGCTCGTGCTCCTCGGTTCTATGCCTCCCGAGACCACAACCTGCGCGGCCAGCCCGCCTGCGTCGTGCTCCTCGTCCGCATACTGCCCTAGACCACACCTGCGCGGCCTGCCCGCCTGCGTCGTGCTCCTCGGTTCTATGCCTCCCGAGACCACACTGCGCGGCCAGCCCGCCTGCGTCGTGCTCCTCGCCGCATACTGCCGAGACCACACCTGCGTGGCCTGCCCTCCTGCGTCGTGCTCCTCGGCCGCATACTTCCCGAGACCACACCTGCGTGGCCTGCCCTCCTGCGTCGTGCTCCTCGGTTCTATGCCTCCCGAGACAACACCTGCGCGGCCAGCCCACCTGCGTCGTGCTCCTCGGCGCATACTGCCCGAGACCACACCTGCGTGGCCTGCCCGCCTGCGTCGTGCTCCTCGCCGCATACTGCCGAGACCACACCTGCGCGCCCAGCCCGCCTGCGTCGTGCTCCTCGTTCTATGCCTCCGAGACCACACCTGCGCAGCTTGCCCGCTTGCTTCGTGCTCCTCGTCCGCATACTGCCCTAGACCACACCTGCGCAGCTTGCCCGCTTGCTTCGTGCTCCTCGGTTTTATGCCTCCCGAGACCACACCTGCGCGGCCTGCCCGCCTGCGTCGTGCTCCTCGGTTTTATGCCTCCCGAGACCACACCTGCGCGGCCAGCCCACCTGCGTCGTGCTCCTCGCCGCATACTGCCCGAGACCACACCTGCGCGGCCAGCCCTCCTGCGTCGTGCTCCTCGGCCGCATACTGCCCGAGACCACACTGCGCGGCCAGCCCTCCTGCGTCGTGCTCCTCGGCGCATACTGCCCGAGACCACACTGCGCGGCCAGCCCGCCTGCGTCGTGCTCCTCGGCCGCATACTGCCCGAGACCACACCTGCGCGCCCAGCCCGCCTGCGTCGTGCTCCTCGCCGCATACTGCCGAGACCACACCTGCGCGGCCTGCCCGCCTGCGTCGTGCTCCTCGGTTTTATGCCTCCCGAGACCAACCTGCGCGGCCAGCCCGCCTGCGTCGTGCTCCTCGTTCTATGCCTCCGAGACCACACCTGCGCAGCTTGCCCGCTTGCTTCGTGCTCCTCGGCCGCATACTGCCCGAGACCACACCTGCGCGGCCAGCCCGCCTGCGTCGTGCTCCTCGGTTCTATGCCTCCGAGACCACACCTGCGCGGCCTGCCCGCCTGCGTCGTGCTCCTCGCCGCATACTGCCCGAGACCACACCTGCGCGGCCTGCCCGCCTGCGTCGTGCTCCTCGTTCTATGCCTCCCGAGACCACACCTGCGCGGCCAGCCCACCTGCGTCGTGCTCCTCGTTCTATGCCTCCGAGACCACACCTGCGCGCCCAGCCCGCCTGCGTCGTGCTCCTCGTTCTATGCCTCCGAGACCACACCTGCGCGGCCAGCCCTCCTGCGTCGTGCTCCTCGCCGCATACTGCCGAGACCACACCTGCGCGGCCAGCCCTCCTGCGTCGTGCTCCTCGGTTCTATGCCTCCCGAGACCACACCTGCGCGGCCAGCCCGCCTGCGCGTGCTCCTCGGTCTATGCCTCCCGAGACCACACTGCGCGGCCAGCCCGCCTGCGTCGTGCTCCTCGTCCGCATACTGCCCGAGACCACACCTGCGCGGCCAGCCCGCCTGCGTCGTGCTCCTCGGTTCTATGCCTCCCGAGACCACACCTGCGCGGCCAGCCCGCCTGCGTCGTGCTCCTCGGCCGCATACTGCCCGAGACCACACCTGCGCGGCCAGCCCGCCTGCGTCGTGCTCCTCGGTTCTATGCTCCCGAGACCACACCTGCGCGCCCAGCCCGCCTGCGTCGTGCTCCTCGGTTCTATGCCTCCCGAGACACACCTGCGCGGCCAGCCCACCTGCGTCGTGCTCCTCGATTAAAAACCATTCAGGCTCGCCGCCACACACTCAGCTCTTCTTAGCTGCCGAACTCTACGACGGACCGGCGAACGCCCGTCCAGGACGCTCTCAAAATCAAAGCCACGCCTCGGACCTCTAGCAACAACCGAGGCATGGCTTCCTTCGGGGGGGAATGTGATATGGGCAATAATAACGATGTGACCCGGGCTGACGTCGGCTGCCCCAGATGACGTCCCACGCCTCGGTCGACCCAGGAGCACCTGGTCAGAATGGACCGGAGCGCCGACCAAGGCGCATTAACCCCCTGCTCAGGCCCAACCCTTCATGTCACGCCAACATCGCTGTCACACGTGGCCGGGAGTACGATCCTGCTCCCTGCAAAACAGGCACATCAGATACAGTAAGTCACCCTATATAAACCCCGCCCTTAACGGGGACTAAGGGGGGATCCTTGGCTCCACATCTATTAACTTGATCGTCGGAGGGGTCGGGCCGAGCCTCTGACCCGACCTGTGTGCAGGTACGAAGCCGAGGTCCCTTACCAAACATCCGGGAGAGGAGCCCCCTTTCCAGAGGCAGAAGGGACGGCCGCGATCTCCTCGGTTCATGCCTCCGGAACCACCTGCGCGGCAACCCGCCTGCGAGTGCTCCTCGGCGATACTGACCGAGACCACACCTGCGCTGCCTGACCCGCCTGCGTCGGGCTCCTCGGTTCTATGCCTCCGCGACCACACCTGCGAGCTAGCCCGCCTGCGTCGTTGCCCTCGGTTCTAGCCTCCCGATACACACCTGCGCGGCCAGGCCTCCTGCTTACATGCTCCTCGGACGCCTAATGCCCTGGACCACACCTGCGCGGCCTTGCCCGCCTGCGTCGTGCTCTCGGTTTCTAGCCTCCCGAGACCCACCTGCGATGGCCAGCCCGCCGCGCGTGATCCTCGACGCATAATGCCGAGACCTACACATGCGCAGCTGCCCGCTTGATTCGTGATCCTCGGTCTATGCCTCCCGAGACCACACCTGCGCTGGCACCAACCACCTGCGTCGTGACTCCTCGGCCGCATACTGCCCCGAGACCACACCTGCGCCGGCCTGCCCGCCTGCGTCATGCTCCTCGGTTCTATGCCTCCCGAGACCACACCTGCACGCCCAGCCCGCCTGCGTCGTGCTCCTCGATTAAAAACCATTCAGGCTCGCCGCCACACACTCAGCTCTTCTTAGCTGCCGAACTCTACGACGGACCGGCGAACGCCCGTCCAGGACGCTCTCAAAATCAAAGCCACGCCTCGGACCTCTAGCAACAACCGAGGCATGGCTTCCTTCGGGGGGGAATGTGATATGGGCAATAATAACGATGTGACCCGGGCTGACGTCGGCTGCCCCAGATGACGTCCCACGCCTCGGTCGACCCAGGAGCACCTGGTCAGAATGGACCGGAGCGCCGACCAAGGCGCATTAACCCCCTGCTCAGGCCCAACCCTTCATGTCACGCCAACATCGCTGTCACACGTGGCCGGGAGTACGATCCTGCTCCCTGCAAAACAGGCACATCAGATACAGTAAGTCACCCTATATAAACCCCGCCCTTAACGGGGACTAAGGGGGGATCCTTGGCTCCACATCTATTAACTTGATCGTCGGAGGGGTCGGGCCGAGCCTCTGACCCGACCTGTGTGCAGGTACGAAGCCGAGGTCCCTTACCAAACATCCGGGAGAGGAGCCCCCTTTCCAGAGGCAGAAGGGACGGCCGCGATCACCCTGCGACGGAGTCAGTCACCTCAAGCTCCCCCTGCAGCAAAGTCCCCGCTCATTCGGGCCTGAACCAAGCCGCGTCGGCCCCGAGACCACGGCTTAAAGTTGTTGACACCAACAGTATGCAACTTATGTCAATCCAGCATGCATGACCTAAAACCTCATTCTCATTATCTCAATCTTTGCACATCAACTATCTATCTACCATCAACATGCACAAACCATAGCTTTTAAAAATGAATTCCACTTCGTAACGAAAGAGAGTTTGGAAAGCTAATGTCGTTGCAACAATGGTGATGTATGACACATTGCAAGGCGAGGCTTAGAGAGCAAAGAAAATATATTCTTTTAGGATAACTGGACAATCAGGAAACTTGAATTTGTTCTTAGAAGCTCATTCATAAACAAAATAACAATGGAGAAAAAGAACATAAATAATGTCACAGATAGGAAGAGTGCATGTCAGAACAGGCTCACATTGATGCTATTTAGGTATTTCTCTTTGTCCACTCGCACAATCTGCCCTTTTTTCACTGCAAGAAAAGAACAATGAGCAAAGTCTACTTCATCCCTCCCACAGCAATTGAAGAGGAAACATAGTTGCTTTCATAGAGAATCATAATTTCTTTCCATGATCAATCATCCATCAAGATATTTTTTGTAAGAATTTTCAACTGGTATCATTTTCTACACTTACACAAGCTTAATTTCAGTAGAATATTTCAACATCTTGGCTAATCGTGACAAAAACGAATGTGAACTAGAAAAAACAGATTCTTTCAATATAATCAAGGATATAAATTCTCCAGAACAAAGCCAGTTATCAATTTTAATCAAACCAAATTAATCTTCAGACTTCAGCTGACAGTTCAACCAACTATCTTCCGATCCTCAAAATCACATCTTTTTATCGAATAAAATCGTCTGCCGCATAACATTGTTCACGTATGCGGAGAAGAGACATGGTCCATGCTAAGAACTATTTTTCATCTCGAAAATTAGTGTTTATCTTAAAATCCAAGAATCGGCTTGACAAGATAGAGGACGGAAGAGGAGAATACTCGAATAGACGGGCTTCTTGGGCAAGGAAGTAGGTGAGCGCGTGGGGACGGGCGTCTTGGTCGCTTCAGTGGAGATCTTGGCGGGCGTCTCCTTCTGGGGCTCGGCGGAGCTGACGGCCCTGATCCGCGGCAGCCGATGCGGCCCAGCCCTCGCCAGGGCGGCGGAGGGGGAGGTAACGGAGAGGGAGTTGTGGTGGAGAGTGGCAGAAGACGAGAGAAGAGAAGCCATGGGTCGGAAGGGAACCGCGACGGACTGGGGGGTTCTTGGAGTCTCCACCCCACCATCGGTTCTTTCTCGCCTCTCCTTCCTTCGCTCTTTTCGGATAAGACGCGCCGTTTCTCAGTCGCGGGTCGCAGCTTTCACCCCAAACCGTTACGACCACGTTGCAAATGACGCGGCTCGTCGGCCAAGAAATCCTCAGGCAGGCCTACATCACCAACCAGGAAACGACGTCTTCCCATTGGGTATCCGAAACGGGTCCATCGCAAAGCACGTGTGACGCAACACCGCGCCTCACCAGCTGGCATGTTTGGTCGCTGGATCGAGACACAGGAGCACTGTCAGGGTGAAATGACTCCGGTGGAGACATCCAATGCGATACGAGCCGTCGATTTATTTGATTGATCTATCCAAACATTTGAGTTTAAGTAGATATGTGACCTTATAAATTAATTCTATCTACTTCGATTTCTAACCCAAATAAATAAATTAAATTGGGTGTCATAATTTCTCTCGCTTAGCTCTCGTCAAACTCATTAAATGTATATTATTGATATGTTGGCCTATTTTCTATAATGCCATTATACGCATACCGCACACGTCCCTTTTCACAGAGCATTGCAAAACAAAAAAGTACGGAGAGCTCAGTTGAATCTGGAGCAGACGCGCCTGATCTCGCCGTGCGAGCCTGTGTGCACGTCGAGCATTCCCATCCTCACCATGGACTCCGCGAAGTCCCTGTCGAAGGACGGGACTGGACTTAGGAAGCCCAAGTAGGAGTCGATGATGGCCCTCGTCGACGCATCGGCGTAGAGCTTGGCGTCCGATTCGATCACCCCGAGGCCGGAGCGGATGTTGCGGAGTATGTGCATGTCGAACACCGTCTCGCTCCCGGGGTCGAGCGGCAGCCGGACGTTGATGTCCCCGCCCGCCGGGCAGCGCAGCTTCAGCTCCGGCAGAAAATGGGGGTTGATCGAGGGGTCGGAGCCGCCGCCGTCAAAGAAGTTGTACAGCCTGTCCTCCAGGAAGAAGCACGCCGTCGTTCCGATCGTGTGCGCCGCTGGAAGAACGCCATTGCAGATTAGACGGAACGAGGTAGCGGATCGATCGTGCCGCATGCATGGGAGAGGAAGGAGTCGATCGATTACCACTGAGGAGGACCAGATCCTTCTCCGAGAGGCCTTTCTTAGCGAACTTTGCTTTGAGGACTGCGACGGACTCGCGAATGTCCGGCATGTGGGAGGCGTCGGAGACGTTGGAGACTCTGCCGTCCCTTCGCCCCGTCGGGACATCGTAGTACGGCCCTCGGCTCTGCTTCATGCACAGCAAGATTTCCCATGAAACTTCGACGCAAGGCGAAACGTCACCCAATGATTCATTCGGCTTGCAATCTTGTACCAGATAGACGGCGTCGCGGGCGGCGAGAGCGACGATGTCCGCGCAGGAGACGACGCCTTCGCACTCGGCTTCCAACCTGGCTTTCGCTCGGTCGATCACGTCGAAGCCGCGCACCCCGGCGTGATTTGACGATTTCTTCTCTTGGCTGGCGTCATCTGGGTCTCTTATCAGTATCGATCCATCGCATCCCTCGAACACAGACAGATGGAAACAAAGAAACGCTCATGCTCGAGCAATCACAAGCGGTAAAAAGGACGAAGGTGGAAGAGCGGAGTACTCGAACAATGCAATCATGGTAATGGAGCCTCAGCAAGGCTGCAGGAATGGTGGAGTCAGAATTTGCAGCTTCGGTGACTACCCAGCGAACAATTTCCTCGGCATTTGGGCAAGAGGTGGAGTAGAATCCGACCTCGAGTTCACCCACAGAAAACCCTCGGAGCGAGGAGATGAGAACCATGACCGATGGAAGGAACAACATGAAGACACATGGTGGTGTTAAGATAGCCATGAAAGGAGGAGCAAAGAACTTGGATACGGTCAAGAAGAGGAAGGAGCTGCATGTTACATAAAGAAAGGGTGAGGGGAATCGGATATGTGTCACAGTCATCGCATGTAACAGGGGGGGTAAGAAGCAGGTGTCATTGCAGCTCCACCACCATGTGTCACCATCCCTTCCATGACTTCAGCATGGAATTCCCAAATCTAGTCTTTTTCTCTCTTGATTTGGAAGCTGCTCACCATCTGTCAGCTGAAATAATGCAGTTTGTACGTTCGGGTGGCATTGCATCCAAGTTTAGACTCTTGTGTCTTCAAGTGGTAGCACAGTAGTGGAAAGAGCACTCTGTTTCTTCGTTACCTGAACTGGAATTCCTTGTCCATTATTCCATGTTGGGATGTGTACAGGCTTTTGCATGTTCTGAGGCCAATTTTGGGGCAGATAGAACATGGCTTTCGAAATCACAAGCCCATGAGAGGTAAGGTGTGGTCATCTTCTCCCCCCAGCTACGACTCTGTTGCATGTCTTCTCTGCTCAATTCACTCAAAGACACCAATGACATAAAGAACAAAACAGTCTGTGAAACCAATACAAGATTACCCACAGCAGAACGGAGCTTAATACTCCACCGAACATGACAAAGCATAATATCAAGGTAAACAAAAAGAAGATGTTCACCTCTCTATATATACGTATATATTATTTGCAGAGCATCATCGATCCTGTGAAGCTCTCAAACAGCCTAGTTCTAAGAACTTTTATGTCCGTCGGAAAAAAGAATTCAGCGAGATTGGCAAAGCAAGAACAATGGAAGATTATGATTTCGGTGTGGGATTAGATGTGGTGTCATTATCAGACCAGTTGGGATCGCCCCAGTGCCATAGCATGCTCTCCCAGTAGCAGAAGTCTTCGAAACATATCTTTAGACGAGGATCGGTAATGTTTCGTCTCCAATGGGCATCAGAATAATTTGCCTTCTCCGCCTGCCTCCGATCCCACTCCAGTCCAGCTTTCTGCTTTGATCTTAGAAGACAGAAGCTCTGCAAGTGTTGCGGCATCGTATCGTGCACTTTCCACCAAGTTGCATGCGCGACATCACTCGCGAACTCCTGCATTATGTCCACATTCCAGTTGCAGTCATAGTCCCGGAAACACAGCCATGGCTTTAGGCCCAGGTAGTGAAGAACATAGAGAACCGGTGGATCAGCGCCAAACAAACGAATCTTCTTCGCTTTGATCTCCTCCTCATCGCCGAACCAGAAGTGCTTCAGGAAGTTCATGTGCCTCGGTATACGGTGCCACCATGTAAAGATTTCATTCAAGTAACCTTGGTCTCCACCATTGTAGGATTCTATCTCGTTGATATGATCCATTAACAGCTGAAACGTGCAGTTGGAAGGCTCGACAACCATCACGCCCGAGTTGAAGAACGTCACGTTGTTTCCTGTGGCGGTGATCTCAGGCATAGTGAACAAGAAATCAATGTTTCGTAGGATGAGAAGGTCTGCGTCGATGAATATGATCTTGTCATACTCCGTGAGCTGCCAAAGCCTGAATTTGCTGTAGTTCCACTCGTTGTAAGCGTCACGCTCGGCCTTGGGATTTCGGATCCTCGTGATAGTTTTGATCTTCCATCCTGCAGCTTCGAGACCGCCTCTGTGGTGATCACTGACTGTTTCATCAACGAGGATCACTAGGTCTCTCTCTGATCCTGCTAACCGAATGCTTTGGGCTGCTGCAATGGCACCACAGACATAAACATTGGCAGAGTGGAGGATGGTGGCATATGCTTCTCGGTGAGGAGTATCAGATTGCGGCCGCTCTGTTATCACAATGAGTCAGAAGGTGAATATGTTTAGGTTCTACGGATTCAATGATGCTAATTGGGAGTACAAGTGAGAAATTGATGAGCCTTTCAACTGCCAAGTCCTAAAATTATAATCTGAGTAAAACCTGCCTAATAAAAAGGCAAATTAAAGAAAAGAAATGAGAATCATACTGACCTTTTGCCTCGAGGGGGAGCGCGAGCTGACATGATCCGATAGGAAGCTGTAGCTTCTCCTTCAACAGATGCAAGTCTGGTTTGTACAACCAATTATTTCCTCTCCTCATGACAAGGTTCTTGCATGTAAAAAGGTTCGGGATAGGGAAACGGTCGGTCACGAAAAGTACATGAACAGGGTGGCGGCCTGCCGGAGACCCTGCAGCGACTTTTGCAGCTGCAAGCTGCAAATGCAATCGAGCAACATCTCTTGACCAGCTCACTGAGCCACTGCAAGGAAGCTTGACTGCAATGAGGTCAAAATGGAGGCCTTTAGAGAACTTGGGTTCAGGAAGGTTGGGACAAGAGGGGACTTCGGATTCTTCTTCCTCATCGATCCATTCAGGATAAAGGACCTCCCAAGTAATCTTACTCTCTGCATAATCAAGTTGGATGACAGAAATCCCTGTGTTCGGTAAGAGTTGGCGCCACTGGTTGATCTCAGAAATGTTAAAATTCAGTAAGCCAATTTTCAGATTTCCTTTACTGGCATCCATCTGTGCCACACACATCATGATTTGAGCCCAATCAACATTCGAATGCGACACATACCGCGGATCAGGTTTCGATTTGTCCCATAACCATCCAACATCCTTAAACCTGGTCCTGCATTGGCATTTCTGACCAGCATAAGCTAAGATTCCCAGCAGAAACAGTAAAAAGTCATGGAATATGATCATCTGTTTTTGGAAAACAAGCACAGAACATGTGTGATGATTAAAGTCCAGCAATGAAAAGCAGATCAGGAAAAGGCACTTACCTAGAGCCAGCATGCAATGAATGATCATTATGATAAGCCGCAGGAGAGTGGAGAAAGGTCAAAAAGGTGCAAAATACAATGAGTATCAATCCAAGTTTCAATGTGTGCAGCTTCCAGGATGAATTCCTCTCTGGAAAAAAACTGTTGAACGGCTTGTCGGCTTGTCTGAAGTCACTGCTTCTGCAAGAGCTCCTTTTGTTTGCACAGACACTAAGTCAGGATGAAAGACTAATTAGCCAAAACAGGTATGTTAAATTGCAATTAGGAAATCTAATCGGTCCATGCAGATTCAGAATACATGAAATTAGACAAGCAGGTGACAGCAGTGAAGCTTGTATGATGCAGTAACAAGAGATGTTGATGGCAGCTAAGCTCACAGTGACACACTCATACATCCTGACTCACCATTGTTCCGAATCAAATATTCATTTCTTTACCATTAATTAGTCAAACTTCTTACAAAATAACATGGAATTTTGCCTACTCATCTAAACCTTCTTCATCCTTGTTTAGATTTGTTGCTTCTTACACTCGGTCGTTCTTCCTTCAACTTCCCCTTAAATCAAGGTTCAATTAGGAGCATGCATTAGATGTCCTGAAACACAAAGCACCATCTACGATAGACCGAAATAACACAACAAAAACCTGAACATTATGAAACCTCGTTACATGGTATCACAAAATCTAATATTGGCAATTATAGGTTTTTCCATCATGTGTCCGTCGATGTGGCCGAAAAAGGGTATAGTTTGTAGTGATAACACTGCTTTCCTGCCTAGGCAGCAAATATTGCTAGATTCCCTGTGAACAAGACTTTATGACCAAACTACTATATGTTTGATGATGAACTTTCTTCGTTCTTTATATTCTTGCATATGTGATTGGTCCCAAAGCATTCCTGCTAATATAGTCTCTATCCAATTATTCTACAACTGAAAACAGTATAATTCAAACTAATTTTACTTGAATGCATTGTAAGCGCCACCTTAGTCGGTTCTTTTTAGAACCTCCTTAATTGATTAGACTATAGAATTAAATTCAGCTTTACCTAAGCAACATAAATTAGCCTTCAAAAACATGCTTCTAACTCAAAGACATGGTGAGCATCAGCAGTTCAAGGGGAAGAAGAGACTATCCGATGATGCAAGGAAACTAGAGAACAGATGAAGACCTACATCAAAATTATAAATGACTCTGCAACAATAGAAGAGCAGATTCAACACAGCGGATGAAGCTGATTATGGAGCATATGATAGGAACGTAGCTAAGAATTCTTCCTTCAGAAATTTTGATTCAAATCTCTTTTCTGAATGAATGCATAAATCCAAGAAAACATGAACTGGCGAGCCATGAACTAAGCTAAGCAAAGACAGAAACAACAAGCATTCATTTTTAGGGTCAATCTCGATTCTTAAAATGGTAGTTTATCTCCAATTCCAATCCTATAGCAGCAAAAGCATCAGAATATACCAATCGGAACTAATGGAAATAGTCACTGCCGACTTCAATTCTACACTTCCTTCTTGAGCAAATCATTGAACACAAAGATGGCAAAACAAGAAGCGACGAACAGAACAGAGCAAAAGTAAGCATTTCATGATTACTTGACAGTAGAACGCAAGAATTCAAGATGGCTATATCGAAACACGAGGCAATTGAACATCTCAAGAACAGAGACACTCACGGACTTCCCCCGGATCGGTGCCTGGCCTCGCTCTGGCCGGCCCCGGCAGCGCCCACCCCACCTCTCATCTCGATCCAGCCACAGCAAGCAACGCCGTCATCTGTCCTCGATCAACGCAAGTAACCGATCTCAACTGTGAGACGCAAAAGAGCAAACAAAAAATCAATTTTTTACGACGACCGGCAACCCTTTCGCACCTCCCGAGATCGAAAAACCAAATCTTTGCGACTAAACAAGCGATAACAGAGGAACCACTCCGACAAAGCGGAGTCACCCACTCCCGGAGGGACGGTGGCCATCAAAAGACGACGCGGAACCTTCCACGCGTCGTTAAAACCACGAACTCTCTACCGAAAAGCGGGAGCGAGCAGAACAATCCTTGAAGAAATGGCCAAGAGCGAAGCCGAAAGAAAACGATGACAGAGAAGGAAGGAGGTCACCAACCAAATAAAGAATGGATGTGATGAACACGCTAAAGCAACCGCGAGTGGAATTTGGAGGCTGCGACCAAAGCAGGATAAGAACGAGGACCCAAGTGGCACCTCAAACCAGGCGAAGAACAATGGAGGGAGGGATCACATAAAAGGAAGGATTTTTCTATAAGAAAAGAACGAATTAATTACAGGAATAACGCATGCAATAATGACCAGTGTTGATTCCCCCTGCAATCCAACGCGGCACAGAGCATGGAGCAATGGACACCTCCGAGCAGGCCAGGAACAATGGAGGGAGAGATTACACAAAAGGAAGGATTTTTATAGGAGGAAGTGGAATTGATTAGAGAAGGAAAGCATGGAATGATGACCAATGTGGATTCTCACTGCAATCTCGGGGGCCTACAGCACTACAGTCCATGTTCCAAAGATCACTGTTCCTTTGCTTGGCGAGAAAGAGCGAGAGGGAGAGAGGTTGGGCCTTGCAAAGGAGATCAGCAATGCAATGAAGGAACTGTGAGAGGTTGGTGCAAGTGACATGGTCCCTGGGGGACCTTCAAGAGATGTGTTCTTCGGAAGTGGGTGGGAGGATGTTGAGAGAGTTGGCTGGGAAGTGTCAGTGGGAATTCTGAGACAAGCTTGTACTTGAGGAAAGAGTATAATGGGAAGAGTGTTGGATTGAGACCCCATCTCAGAGATTTAGTAATTGATATTTGGAAAATAATGTATGAAAATGTTGAGATTAAGATACTACAATATTTCTCAAATCTCACAACAATAATATTAGCAATAGCCTCCTATTTAGGTAATAATAGTCACTAGTTTCCTCTTTGAGGAGTTTTCTTTATTTCAATCCTTTTGGTAAGGTTCTGATTAAAGTATTTCTCATAAAATATAAACTCATACTCAATGTATAAATAGTATAATGATAATAATAATAATAATAATAATAATAATAATAATAATAATAATAATAATCTCTTGGCCTGGTTGTTAGTCCTCTTTTCCTTGAAGAGGTTAGGAAGGAATATAAAGATAATTAGTAAAGAATAACCTCATTCTAAATAATTTTTCAATTAATTTTTTTTAATTATAAGATAATAAAAAAGACTAATACATAACTATATGACTTACATAAATAGTAAATATTTAACTAAGAGATACTTAACATAAATAAATAAATAAAAACTATACACAAATAATGATTAATGTTTCTATACCAATTCTAAACAATGTTATCTTAATGAAGAGTAATAATAAAATTGAATTAACTCAACTAATCACTTCATGCAACAATTAAAACAATTCATAACCTACCATTTAGACATCTTTCCAGAAAATGAGCAAAGCAAGCATGATGCTTGGTTGGATGCACCATAAGGCTCCATGCATTGAATTTTGTTGCCAAATCTTTGATAGATGGAAAGTAAATATCCAAAAGGAACAAGACACAGTTTGAGGATCTCCCACCAACCATGGTGACTGTCTCAGTTAGTACATAGCCTTTTACAGAAACCAAATTGGTTTTGGTTTTGGTTTTGGTGGAGAAGGAAAGCCTCATTGGGCTTATTTACCTCTCAGGGAATGAAAAGTCACACCTTCATGAGGTGGATCAGTAAATGCTTTCATGGCTGCAGCAGCCTTAGAGATAAATAGACAAAAGTCCCCTAAATTGCTGGCAGATGTTGATAAAAGATTGTGTAAGCTGACAAATCATGGCCATAATAATCCCTACTTTTTTGTGGTCTATCTGCCATTGGGATGAAGTGTCTCACATGACTCCTTTAGGTTACATATTAGGTGGAGTTTGCTGGCACTGATGCACATGACATGCACTCAAAAAGTGTCAGACAAACATGAGGTTAAACTCCCACTTTAGGTACCTGCCAAAATGTTACTTGTTGTCTCTCCTGGATTCTGTGTGGTCACTGCCTGCCACATTTCTTTCTCCTCTCTTTCTTTCAATGGCGGATGAACTATGATGAAAGTCCCATGTCCCCTCTTTATGTCTCATGTCCAGCACTGGATGTGAGTGCAATCATATAAATTGGAGTCCCATGAGAAGGAATTACTACTACCCTAGCTTTTTATCTTCCAGTGTCTTAGATATATGGAATTAAATGGATGTGGGTGTGGGTTGGATGACATAAAGTAAGACAGATGAGAGACTGGAGTTGGGACATCTACAGAGAGAAGGATAAGAATCTGATCTTAGGTTAGCAATGAAGATAATAAATATTTTGACCTTAGATGAGTTCAAGAACACAAACATATTAATCCTTCTCTCCTATTCTTTATCCAAAGGTCTTCTCTCACATCACATGAACTTTTGTGGCCATGGATTCACAGGAATTCTGACCAAAAAGGTGGATCTAACCTGTATCCAACATGATTGAATACATTGCAAACCTTAGTATCACCAAAAAACTTGATATTTTGTTGATGCATTTAGTGATAACTAAGCTTTCTAACTATTAAATATGTAGATCTTATATGTCAATTATAAATTTATTTTCTCTGTCTGAGTGTTCAGCATCTAAATTTTGTATGTGAGACTATAGATTTGTTCACACACACACACATTCTCTCTCTCTCTCTCTCTCTCTCTCACACACACACACACACAACAAATAGTCATTGAACCGACAAAATTGCATGAAACCTCTCGAATTGAGGGTCATGATCTTTTTGATCTCATCAAACAAAATATAGCTCAAAATGCAAGCATCTTTTGGAATCCCAAGCACAAGAGAGAGAGAGAGAGACAGAGAGAGAGGGAACTTTTTAGATGCTGCCAAGTTCCGGACAACAAAAGAATGCAGCGGTATACTGATGTCTCTAATAAGAAATAATTAAGTGATGCCATACTGCAGGTAGATGCAGTGATCTTGTCTTGTTACCATCCTTTATGTTAAGTAGATCTTGGATGCAAATATTATATATATGTGTTTAGATTTGCAACCTTAATTCAACTTTATGTTTTGGTGCAAGTGATAATCCAAATTTTGTAATCCTCATCAAACTCTTATGAGAAATCAAGACTGTAACTCTAGGTGATATGATTTCATCCTTTTTTAAGTGTCTAATAGAAACATGCAAGGTTGCAGGTCAAAACTAGGGTGCCAAAAGCCTAACCTAATTTGTCGATTAGGACATAGCAACCTAAAGAGTTGAAGCTGATGGATAATAAGAACAAGACAAGTGTATCACTGAATCCCTGGAATTGTCTCAGATGGGTTGTCTAACCCTGACATGACTCCACCCACCTCCCCCATGTCACCTTCTTCCCATATCCTGGAGTGTGTTGGTGATACAGTGAAGTGAAGCTTTGGGATGGATCAACAAACCTAAAAGAGGTGGCTTTTGTTTTTGTTGAGACATCACATTACAAGTTGTTTGGTGGGGATAGAAACTTATCTGAACGACTGGTAAATGTTCCAATGAGATGACAAATTCTCTCTCCCAGCCATGAGTTGAATTCTAAGCTGTAGTTAAACTCCAACTGGTGCAGCGAGCAAATGCTTATAGGTTTGCGAGGGACACAGTAAACCATCTCTGCTAAGGAAATAAAGCCATGGTAAGTACATTCACAATTAATCTCTCTTCCAAGTTGCTTGAGAATTGGATAACATGGATTCAACTTCAATGACCGGTGAACAATAAAACAGCCACATGTTAAGATGAGATATGTGCTGCAAATGCAATATCTTCTATCATCCTAACGATGAACAAGTTGGAATTACCTTCTGCTAGAAATAGTGTTTTTCCAACGATTTCTCGGAGCATCTGCTTTGATACATGCATTACAGACTTGATATTGCTTCAATATCTGAAATAGCATTTCCTGTTGCTACCGAAAAATGGCATTAAAAATCTCAATCTGGTCTCGAGGAGACCGGAAAAGTAACCATAACAACACAAACATAATTGCAGCTTTCGATGTCAAATCTGGGAAGAGTCGACAACCTTACCTGCATATTTGTATGAGAAGGCGGAATCATATATGCATATACACACATCCAGACTTCGATCCATGTTCGTAAGTTACTTCTGGCGTGTCTTTGGCTTCCATGCCACAAAAACTTGTACAGACCACAGTCTGAGAGGAAATTTCAGAGTTTGGCAGAATCATCACATGAACACTTAAATTCATACCTACAGTATTTAACCCACAAAATTTCTACCATGGCGACTACTTTTCTGAACAGGAATGGAAGTGTTTGAATATTGCGATCAAAGGCCAGATTCAGCTACAATTAGTTCATCGCCTAACAAAATTTCAACCCACTAATTCACCAACTAACGACATTAAATGAGGCTTGTAACTGAAATGCACTTCAAAACAGTGTCACGAAGGTTTTCATCGGGAAACCTGCCAACAGTTAATGAATTAGAAATGTCCTGTGTCCATCATTCTAACAGCACTAAAGCAGAAATAATAAAGTGAAAAGAGAGGTGGATACAAGCCAAAGGTAGCGAATCTTGATACTTTGCTCTCATTGCACTTCCATGAGGCCTTTACTCCTAGAAGAAATCATAATATTAAGTTTATCAGGTCAAAATACAATCGTTTGACAACTCAAATAAATAATCTCAGTGAATGCCATATCAGTGGTGGTCACGAACAAAACAAATTATTTCCAATACTCCTATGATCATTGAAGCTCCACAAGTAAATAAACCACCTAAGATGGACTCGCAGTTCTCCCTAGGAGCCTAAGTCATGAAACCTGGACCTATATAGGCTCACGTGGTACTGATTGGAATTATTTTATTTAATATTCTCTAACAAAATCCACAATTTACCAAATAAACTGTTTGTATAAAACTGCTCTTTGTGTTGGACAACATAATAGCACGATCATATATGAACTTCATGTAACTTTTTTAATAAAGGCATTCATGCAGGCCGACTAATCCATATGATGCAACTTATGCACACTGGATATATGCTGATAAAGCATTAACCCTACTTCCAGGCTGAATGGATTTCATTGTGGAAGCTCTCCAATTCTTCTAATTTAAACCAGTCCTCGTTAACCTGACAAAAGACAAAGAAATCCAGAAATGACATATAACCCCTACAGTAATTCAAAATAAAGAATATTGATATGGAATTAAGACTTACAAAGCAAGGGCATCCCTCTTGTGTGTAACTCCTTGGGACATTTTGCATAAATAGGTGTAAGAAATATAAAACAAAAATGCCACACTCTTCGCCTTTTTTTTGCTGTGGCACCTGCAAATAATTGTCAGCTGTTCATAATTAAGAAGCTACCATAAAGGGAAGATGTCAGTGGGGCATGGCCACCTTGGGAATTAAAAGAGGAATCTCAGATAGAAAGTCTTCATTCTCTTCTCTTTCTTCTGATCTGTAGATGTCGAGCACGAACCTGAAAGTGAAGATAGAGGAACGCATCATAATTCAAGATTCTATGCATAGAAAATTCTGTAATTTGATAAAGAAACAAATTAGAAGAAGAAACAAACCTTCTGATGTCTGGCTCTAGCCTCCTTGGATCTGTCTTGTGTAGAGAATCTAGCAGAAGCATATATGGCTTTCTTGCCCTGGATTGTCGTTTTTCTCCAAAATGGCATAAGATAAGAAGGCTCCAATGGCTCCTGTTATTTAGGATCAGTCAAGAAAGTATAGTGTTTTTACAAAATCAAAAAACACTAACGAGCGAGAAAACTCACCAACAAACAATGGGAACAAAGATATATCTCTTTGAGAATATCTGCTTCTTTTTTATCCAGCTAAGCACTTTTGTTCTTGTCAATTTATCCTTATACAGAAAAAACCATAAACAGTCAAGATATATACAGGATCTTCTTCTTTGTTCAGGAGTCCTGCTCCATAATTCTCTATATAAAAAAAAAAAAAAAACTCAGTTATGTTGTTTCATGTTTGAGAGAGAATATGTATAAAAGTTGACGGATATGGAACTCACTCTAGTAAAGACTGAAACAAGTTACTATCTAACTTCTTATCATGTCTGCAATTGGTCTGTTTGCTAGCTCTGAGCCTCTTTGAACGCTTGCACAAAGGAAGTGCACTAAAAATATTTGATGTAGATTCTCCAGATTTCTTCAATGTTTTGGCTGCTTGCCTTGTTATCATCTTAAATCCTGGTAAATACTACAAACACAGAAAATAAGTTGCATTGTTGTATCAGTAAATGTAAGACAAAGAACACCTTGATAAATGTGAAACTTTAGAGCAATCACTAGTGTCCAAATCATCACAGATGCTGGTAGATGAAGTATACAGTCCTTTTCCTGGACCTAGGAAAAAGGATTTTGTCCAAAGCATTACACAGATTCTGGTGGTAGAACCATGCAGACCATTTCCTCGGACTAGAAAAACGATTATGTTCAAAGTGTAACACCGTGGTGGAATAGCGAGCAGTCCTTTTCCCTCACCTAGAGAAGACCTAAGATCAAGAGATCAGGTTCTCGTGCGAAGAAGAATTTTTTGTTTAGTAAATAGAAAGAAATGGTATTTGGTACAAATTGGTATTTAATCCTTGATACTAACAGTGGTATTGCATGCCTAGGAACTCCTGCAACCAAGGGATCCTGTACTTTCAATGAGATACTCACTCTTGTTTGTTACTTAAGACTCCAATAATATGCTCAAACAAGTATCAACCCTGTGCAATTGGACCATGAGAGATGGTTACAAGAAGATGCTTTGATGGATTTGCAGAGGCAATTTAGATAATTAAGGGGAAATAAAGGCCAAAATCAAAAATTATTTCAAAGGCTATTGTCTTATGATCTATGGTAATTATTTATTTATAAACTTAACTAAAATTTCAGGAAGGCAACTAACTGCATATATATTAAGGTCAAGATAATGAGATTTTGAGGAGGAGGAAAACATAGAGAAGGAAAATGGAAAATATTAGAGCCGTAATGGCTCCTAGAATTCAGACCTAGGGCTTCTATCTCACAAAAATCTAGGTTATATCAAGCCAAGTGCTTGATTCATACGTAAACATTAATTGTATGCTAGAGAGATCGAATTTTCAGCTTGAAGTTGGTACACTAATATATTAGTCTTTCATTTGATACAACTAGCCCCATCAAACTAGAATGTCTTAAATGCTTCTCGATGATCTTGCAATAATGTACTTGGGCAAACACCTTTCCGATTTGAGATGTTCATACATTAGCTAGTTTTGAAGGCTCCACAATAATATTTCTATTATCATTCTATATTACAAATAACATGACCAAAATTAGTTCTTTCACAACCACAACATCTCCAGACAGGATTCGGTACTTAACTCTCTCTGGTAATTTCCCCATCCTGCAAAGCATGGCAATACGTTATAATGTAACACTATCAGGTTCAAGAGCAATGGACAACAATGGGAAATCCAACCTTACGACATGCTGCAAGAGGCAACAAACATGAAAGGAGCAAAACAAAGAAAGTAAAGAACTGCAAAAAGCCGTATAAGTTTATAAGATTAAGTGCAGGTTTCAAACTAAAACTACTGAAAGATACAGTTTTTAGATCAATTCTGAGGAGGGTCAAGAGAAAAGAGTTATGAGATAGACCACAACGAGAAAGTTACGAACAAAAAAAATTAGAATGAGAACCCATAAATGAGCTTAATAAACACTAAATCAGTGAAAATTCGTTCCACAAATAGTTAAAGAGTGCAAAGATCGAACCAACAGAGACAAACAAGAGTCATCCACATTTGAAGACATTCTTCAATGGTTCCCCAAAAGGTAAGAAAGAAACCGAATAATTTTGAAGAAATTGAGGCTTACAGCACGACGTCAGAGTTGGTGCTCCAGATTTGCTCTCCAGCGCCGGAACGAAGAAGCTACAAGGAACGCAAGAATTTTACTGTCGTTAATGGGCGATTCACAGTCTAAAAGAGAGGGCGAGGTTCGAAAGAAAGACAACTAGGTAAATAGGAAGACAGAGGGCGGTGTCTAACACCCACTGCTTCCGGTGATGCAGTGGTGGCCGACGCCAATGGAATGAACGATAGACAAGTTGATCGGATGCCGGCTGCCGTTGCCGGAGTTGCCGCAGTGGGGAGGAGACATAGGAGAGGACAGGAAATAGAAACGATCTTACGCTGAGCGGCGGATCGGCGGCAGACGAGCGGCGGGTGGAGCGCCGGCAGAGACGGGCTTCTTGTTTTATCAGCCTACCCACATTTACATTTAACGGTGTCGTGAACTCTTTTAGTCGGAGACGTCGGATTCGCGAAGCACGGTCACGATTCGCCTTAAGTCTCGCACGGCAAATCAATCAAGGGAACGGATCGTCAAGCAATCAATGGAAATTGAACGGCGAATGGTCAGATTGAATCCCAAAGTGTCCGACTAGTGCCAGGTTGCATCGAACTTGATGATTTAAATATTGACTGCTCGATATAAATGATAATTGAAAAGACCGAATTATGAGGACAAATTATTTTTTTATTTTATTTTATTTTTTTCATAATCTCTGAAATATGCCATTGATAAAAGATAGAATGTATTTCTTATTGAGATGTTCTCCTTATTTATACAAGTTAATTTTCCTCAATAGAGCAATGAGATTTCCTAGTACAATTAGAAAAATTTTATCTGCTATCATGCCCCCGTAATATGGTACTCCTATCAAAGATATCGATATTAGATCGATACAATATAAATAGTTTATGAGCAAGAAGCTTCATGAGTAAGTCTGCTAATTGATCAATCGTATGTATATGAGAAACACATAGTTAACGACGGATAACTTAATCTCGCATGAAGTGGAAGTCAATAGTAATATGTTTCATGCGGGAGTGGAATACCGAATTGATTCATAGATAGGTAGCTCTGATATTATCACAATATATTGTAGAAATAGGAGTGGAATTGATGTTTAGTTCCTTGAACATATTTATGACCCAATTGAGTTCTATAGACTAGTGCATAGTAGATGGTTGCTACATAAATTGTGATAATTTGTTGACGGCAAATGAGATGTCTGGACGGGTGAGAGCTAAATACTGTAAAGAGCCAATTACTTATCGGTATTGAGTAGATTCTGTAGTAGGACTTCTATCAGATAATTTGATAAATTCACTAATAAAGAGGGGAGTTGTAATCGTATTTGCATCATGTATGTTTGTCTTTGATAATAAATCTTGAATATACTTTCTTTGTAAAATGAAGAGACATGAATATGTGTATATTACTTTCACGTCCAAAAAGTAGTTCAAGGTTCATAAATCTTTAAGAGAGAATCGATTTGTTAATTTCTTGATGAATGCTTGGATCTCTATGAGATTATTGCCTATGACAATAATATCATCCACATACACCAGAATATATATTGTGCCTTCATGTTGTTGTCGTAGAAATAACGATTATCAGACTTGGAGTTGATAAAGCCAACTAAAATAAAAAATGAGCCAAGTTCAATGTACCAGGCTTTTAGAGCCTAACGAAGTCTATAAATAGCTTTTCGAAGTTTACAAACATGCTTTGGATATTGAGGATAAATAAAACCAGGAGGTTGTTGTATAAAAACATCTTTAGTTAGAGTCTCCTATGAAAAGGCATTATTAACATACAATTATCGTAATTGCCAACCTTTAGTGGTGGTTAGACTCAGGATAAGTCGGATTATTGTATGCTTAATAACAAGATTAAATATCCAGGATAAGTCGGATTATTGTATGCTTAATAACAAGATTAAATATCTTAATGAAATCAACTTTAGATCATTGATAAAACTCTTTGGCGACTAGACGTGCTTTATATCGGGCAACAGATCTATCTAAGTTCTGCTTAATTCGAAAAACTCACTTACACCCGATGATGTTTTGTGTATGATGAAAGGGTACTAGGTTCTATGTTGAGTTATGGAGGAGGGCATTATATTCTTCACACATGGCTTTACGCTAGTGTAGAGATTTTTGGGCTTGAGTGAAGGTGGTGGATTCAATGGTGACGTGGTTTGAAAATATCATTCTTGGAACGTGTTGTTATAGAATGTTTAGAGACTATGAGATTGTTAGATTGTGTTGTTGGAATAAGATAATGGTTGTGTTTCAAAACGTATCACTTCATCAATTAAGAAAACTGGAGAAGAAATTAGTGTAGTAATAGAAGGAATAGTCAATTTTTCATTAAGATATTCTTCCTATTTATACAGGTTAAAAGGGAGAATTTATAGCAAATTTCCTCGTACAGTTAGGGAAATTTTATCTGCTATCAAAGACGACTACATTAATTAATAATCTTTAAAAATATATATTAAATAATTAAAACTTATCAGTTATATAATAATTTACTAATTATTTCATATGACTCGACAAAAGTATATTAATTAATAAGTCAAAAGATAACAGGCAAAATGATCCATATGCTTATAATAGTCACGGATCAAGGTTTTTAGTATATTAAGAGTTGAGTTGGGAGTTTTGCTATCGGCCTTAGCTCCCATCCATGTCTTTTACTTGATGAGTCAAGAGAGAGACTCATATTGAATTCTTGAATTGTATTCTTTAATAAGTGCATCTAGAATTCATCTTCATCTCATACATTGGTCTTGGGTTCTAGTACTTTGTGTATTATCACTGTTACTTCTTTCTTTTATCCCTCCATTGTCGTTTTTATTTGTATTCAAAACTCACATGTTCAACTGGTATAGAAAGTTTCATGATCCTTTTCTTCACATTCTCATATTTCTTGCATCTCCTACCAATTTTGTTCAGGTCTGTCCATCTCTTTAATATATTAGATTTTAATTATAATTATAATTTAATAAAAATAAATTTAGTTATGATAGAATTTCTTAGAAGATAATGATTAGACTCTACTAATTATTTATCTTAAATTATATCCTCTCGTCCATAAAAAAGATAAGATATTGAGAGATTATATATCTTTTATAAAAAGATAAGATATTAGAGATGAAACAACTTTATCAATTATTGAGATATTATAGATTTATTCTTTTTTTTTCTTTATCCTTAATTCATTGCTTATAGTAATTTTACGAAGAATAGAAATATAGGAGAAAACGAGTTTAACTTTTTTTATAGATCAACATCATTATGGTTTTCAGATCCGATAATGGTACACCTGTAGATTAGATAAAAGTTTTTTGAGTAGCATCAAAAGGAATGCATTGTATATTTATCCACTATTATTTGATTTTATTTTTTAATATTAAAATTATTCGCATAATAGCATAATCATAATTTTTATGTCTACAATTAGTATTAGAGCCATGTTTTAAAATGAAATAGTTTATATCTTAAAAATATTTCAGATCCATTTTATATTTAGATTTGTTTATTAGTACCCTTCACTTACGAAAATATGTAATCTGATTTTGATTTACGATGTTTGAACAATCTATTTGTGTTATCGATCTGTTTTCAATCTAGTTCATCCTATCATCTATTTGCAAGCGATGCAAGGTTCTTCGTGTTTGATCGATGGATCACTTTTCGATGACTATCTGTCAGCGATAAAATTGTTAAGGGTGGTGGCCTCTAGTGGTCACTAGTCTAGCCATGGGCAACAGCTACAAACACAACAGAAGCACCGTGGGGTGTAACATCTTGCAATGGTCAACCTTGGTTGTAGGCGACTGTAGCAATGCTATTGTTGTTGTTGCTTGCAATGACTGCTACTGTGACGTTTGCTAATTACGATCAATGTCAATTGGACCTCATAGGTCGTGATGTGATTCCTATTGGTTGAGCAATAGAAAAGAAAACGATAACAATGATTAGTGGGTTGTATCGCTAGCCCACTATAGGCGACGACTCCATAGTAGGTGATGATGTGGGTGACGTCGTGACAACCACAAGCGATGCGCACTATGCATCGTCGACGAGAAACGTATATATGGGCATGGTGGAACATGACAACGACAGTTGAGAGAGGTTTAAGGGTTTCTTTCCTTTTTAACTAATAAATTACTTTAACCCCTAAAAAATCTAATCTATGTCTTTAAATTTACTTTCTAATTATGCCCTTAAGAAATTAAAAATTTGTGTTATATATCCCAAGAAAAATTATAGTTTTACTTTTTAGAAATTAAAAATTTTATGACTTATGCACTTAATTATAAAATAAACTAATTCAACTTATTTTAATCATATTTTGATCGGACTTGATCATGATTGTATTTTGATTGCTTGATTGGATTTAGATTTGATCAATTAAGTTTTAATCAAATTCAAAGAAAGTTAAATTTTGATGACTTTTTTTTACTTTGATTGGACAAATGATTAGCCCAAATCTCTGAGCCATAATGATAAAATTTTATATGTGATATTTAAAATTTTAATTATTATTTTTGGATATGTATATGATTATTCAAATATATATTTAAAATTATAATATAATATTTATTTTTCATATAAGGGCATGATTTATTATTACAGTTATCATATGAGTTTTCCTTTATATTGATTAATATTTGATAATTATTATGATTATGCCTGGGATACTAGGCTTATGAAATGTGAATTATAATAATAAATTTATTATTTATAGGATATTCTAAACTATTTTTTTATTATTATATTAATTTTGTAGTTACCAAAGTGACATAGACCAATAACTTATAAAATTACATTAAGAAATTAGTCTAAAATGATATTAAAAATATAAAATTCATAATGGCATGCATAATTATGATATTTAAATAATTTTAATGGATAATCTATTTTGAATAATTATATAATATGGTACGATGATACTATTTTAGATATCCTTATAGCTTAGGGTTATATATCTAAAGATAGTAATATTATTCCATAAGGATGATATCAATTATTCATAAATAATTTTGTTTGAATACTATAAATGTTAATATTTCATTCAAGAGTGAAATAGAGATAATATTAATAATTTAAAGTATTAATATTATTTTATTATAATGATACTTCTATCATTGTATTCTTACAAATGTCCTTATATTTCTAAATTAAATTATTATAGATTGCTTAAGCATATGCAATTTATATTATATATATTAGGCCTTCATCAAACTATTTGAAAAATCACACACATAACTACTAAAAGTTCTATAAAATAAATAATTGAGATATATGATCAAAAAATAATTTAAAATATTAAGTTTATAGTAATTGATAATAATATTTAGGTTTCATTATAATCTACAATGAATATATTGAAATATTTTAAAAATTAATTTAAATTTACTAATAATTGACTGACATATTAATGAAAGAACTAACTAAAATTTAGTATAACGATAAAGTTATAAGCTCAAGAATATTTGACATGAATGTAGTTGAGTCATTTCTCATATAATTTATTATTAATTATATTTCTTCTTAGTTTTACTCGTTTAAAATTTACTGTAATAAAATTAAAGATAAGTATTTTTTTAATAAGCTAACTAGTATATGAATTTAAAAGGAATTAAAATTAAAGTAAAAAAGACTCCTAATATTTTGAGTACTACTTAAGAAGTAGGTAGCAATAAAGAAAATATTAAAATGTAAATCATCCAAGTTTTTAAATGCTATATAAACTCACAAAAGGAAAAACTTCATAATAAAGTGTTACTTTTGTGATAAGAAATGTGAAGAACCATACGATTTTGATTTGACAGAAGAAAATAAAAATACAAATTTGAGTCAAACATTATAGAAATATTTTTCTAATACTTAGTAAATTGATACTAATACATTAAGTTATGTTAACAATAATAGAGATTTATTTTAATATGAGAACTAAAAGATTATAAAAGATTCATTATCTAGGAAATAATCTTAAAACAAAAGTGATAATAGTCAGTACTTATCGCCCATGCTTAGAAATAATTCATTTGATATATCTTAAGGATCCATGCTATGTTCTTACCATTCTAGAAGTTTAGTTTCTTTATCTAGAATTATTATGATATTATTTCTTTTTTACTGGTTATAAATTTTATATATTTATAATTCTATAGAAGTTAATTTTAAAATTTTGTATGACATTTGTATAAAATTAATATGAATATTGAGTTTGTAATGATCCTATAATCAAATATTGAAATGAAACATAGTTTCATAAACTCTCTAACATTATATATGTTTACATCTACATATCATTTAATATTTCTTATTTTAGTAGAGAGAGATATTTTATCAAGTTTATATATTAACTATTGAGATATGACTATTCAACATCTTAGGCTATTGGCATCATTAGGTATACATAAGTAAAGTAAAAATAATAATTAGATAAAAATATTTAAATTATCAAATGTGCCACGATAAAATCGGATTACTGAAATATAAAATCATACTTTTATAGATATGGTTAGGAGCATGATAAGTTATTCTTCTATACTTGAATCAATGTGAAAAGAAACTTTAAAGACAACTATCTATATCTTGAATAGAGGTTTGAGTAAGTCAATTTTATCAACTTATTTTGAGTTATGGACTAATAGGAAACTCAACTTGAGATATTTATATATTTGAGATTGTACTACAGATCTTCAAATCATATGAAAAGAAATTAGATTTAATGACTATTTTTAGATATTTTATTATTTATCTAAAAAAATTTAAAAATGTATAGTTTTTATTACCCTAATTACAGTAGGAGAATATGGTTATATAAGATTCCTAAATCATAGCAAATCATGGAAGTAAAAATCTCAAAATTTAATTTGTTACTGATGATCTTATAAAATAATTGCAATCAACATTTTGACAATATCTTAAAGAAAAATAAGACTTACTATTTCTGATTATTATATAATATATCTGCAAAAGTCAGATTATAATATAAGAATTAAAAGGATCTCTCATTATTTTTATAAATTATGAAAGTAATAATTCTGAAAAATGATATACTACAATAAAAGAACAATTAAAATTGATGAACCAAAATGATATCTAAGAACTTGTTGAATTACCTAATATAATGATGAGAGTTATGGCCAAATATTTTACTAATAAAGAATGCATTGATTATAACGAGATATTTTTTTTAGTTTTTTAATTAAACTCGTTAAGAATCATCATCACATTAGTAATTCATTATAATTTTGAGTTATATCATATGGATATAAAAATAAGTTATTTGGATGGAGATCTAAATTTATATGAATTAACTTAAATGATTTGTTGAGAAAACGAAAGAAATATAAAGTTTGGTATACAAATTTAATAAATCTATTTATGACTTTAAGCAATTTTCTGATATATAAAGTTTCTTAATACCATTATTTCCTTCAAGTTTATTTATATTGATCTTATATATATAATATTTTATTTATCGATAGTAATCTTACTTTATTATAAGTTTATTATATTGATCTTATATATAAACAATATTTTGTTTACTGATAGTGATCTTGATTTATTATATAGAATCAAGAAAATTTTCACTAAGAATTTTGAGCTGTTGATATAAATGAGACATCTTATGTTATTAGCATTTAGATATTTAGAGATAGATATCTTAGAATTATCATAAAAAAGATATATTGATCGAGTCTTTGAGAGATTAGTATACGGTATTCTTAAACAAATGATAAATGTAAAAAAATTCCAATCAAAATAAGTATTTTTAAAAAAATATTTATTATGTATATGTAGTTGAAATTTATTACATATTTAAATTTATATTAGACCATATATCAGAATACTGAATATATATGAATATATATTAGAGTGACTTAGGAATAAAATACTAAAAGGCTATAAAAAAATAATAAGATATCTAGAAGGGAGAAAGGACTATGTGCTTACATATATGAAATTAGATTAGTTTGAAATGATGATATTTTTTATATTAATTTTATAAATTATCTCGATAATAAAAAAATTAATTTACATTTTATATTTATATTAGTTGTAGGGGCAATTTATAGAAAAATATAAAATAATATATTATTACACTATCAATAATAAAAACTAATTTTATGATATGTTATGAGACAACTAATTAGGTTTTATGATTATGAAATTGTATCTCAGGACTTGGTGCGATCAGACTCATTTGTTAAGTCACTAAATATACTCTGTGACATGTCATAATCATTTTATTTTTTAAGAATAGCAAGTTTTCTAATAGTTATTTACATTATAATATAAAATACCTAGTGATTAGAGAAAATAGTCTAAAAATAATTAATATCAATTAAAAACTTGAATTTTACTTTATTGATTACTAATTTATTTACTTAGAACTTACAACTTAAGGTATTTAAAATTGACATTATATTATAATTATAATCAATCTATAGAAGATATGATAATGTGAGTATATATTATAATTGACATTCTTGTTTACATAATTAAAGTTATTTATTTTTTCTATCATGTTCATATTTATATATTTATATATTATAGTTGAATGTATAAACAGGATTGTATTAACAATATAAATGATGACATATAATCATTATGGATCGTATTGTTAATCAAACTTAATGTGATATTATTATATTTATTGAACTTATTAGCATATTTTATAAAATTCATACACACATATAAAATATTTTTTCAAAGTTTTAGAATTCAATTAAATAAATTTATTTTTAAATAATCTTTTATGTTTATTTATTTGATTTAATTTTTTTATATCTTATCAATTAATGGTTTATGTGGAAGAATATTAGATTATATGACCCTATCTAATTAAGTAAATTATATTATATATGATTATATTTTTATTATGATTATCGATCAACAACAAAGAGGTCCAATTATGGTAGGATTTATTAGGATATGATCTTGTTACCAGAGACTCTTATAATTACTTATCATAAATCCTTTATTTTTGATAATATTTTAGAGATTAGAAATCTTCTCTTATCTCTTCTTTATTCATAATAATTTTATAAAGAATATAAAAAAAAGAAGAAGATAAATTTAGTTTCTTCTTATAGATTAGTATCTATATAATTTTTAAATCCGACTACGATACTTCTATAAATCACATAAAGATTTTCTAAGTAATATTGAAAGATACGCATTGCATCGTATATAATAATATAATTATCAATTTTCTTGCTTAAGGTTTTGGCTTTGGATTTGGGCACTTAACCCGTGAAACTGTGCCCAATCGATCAGAAAATTAATGTGTGAAAAAAACAATTGGTAAACCCTTAGGATTTACTCCAAGACTGGTTCTACTTTTGCTGATTCCTTCAGTCACAGTACCCGCCTGGAGAAAACCAGCAGCTAGCAAGTCATAGCAAGCTTATTTGCTTCATTTCCACAGTTTATCTGATTCATGGATTTGATTCAGATCAAGAAGCAATGCTTGATTTTTGCATCTCATTTTTTTCCAACTCAGCCATGAAGTTAGCTAATGTTCTTGTTTAATGTCACCATCATTAGTGATAGAAAAGTCTTGAGAATTCATTGTGGGATTTCCAAGATTACTGTTCTTGTTAACTCAGAGAAAGTTTCCATCTTGAGGATTGACTATTGCTAGTCAACTCAAAAGAACTTTCTCATATATTGAAGACACTGAACATGTAAGTTGATTGATGCTTCTACCTACTTTCTTCACTCTTTTGCTTCTTTTTATTTTACTCATCATACCACTCAATTTAAAAGATTGATGGAAATAGTTTGAACTAAAAATGTAAAGCGGAAAAAAATCTTTGGTAAAAATAGTTTTGTTAATCATACAACTCCGACGATAAATATGATATTGTATATGTTATGATACCTCGATAATAACAATGTTTTCAAAGAGATATCATAGAGATTGAGACATTATGTATCGTTAAGAGATATCATGATTACGAACAACATTTAAGATAATTTATAAAAACTAGAGAAAAATCTAAGAACACAAACAACATTTAGATTATCCAAACGAAGTAGAGGGTATTAAAATAGGCACAGGAATTTTCTCTACCAACAACTATTGTGGTGGCTGACAACAAGTGCTCTAACTCAATCCACACACACAAACACAGGGAATCTAAGAGAGGACAAGAGGATAGCCACACTGTGAACGACCCATGGCCACAGCTCAAGGAATCCAGAGACCATGGCAGGTCCACAGCCGAAGCTCCACACTCCATGATGCTGTCATGATGGTATAGTGTAAGATGTGACAGTGTTGGTGGTGGGCAACACAGCAACAATTTCAGCCACAACACAGCAAGATGAGATACAATATCTATATATATATATACTAATTATCCTTTCCTGATCTCATCTTTTCTTCATTGCATTGCAATAAATGCTACAAAAAGTTAGAAGCCCTGCATAAATGCTTCTTACCTTCCCAAATTAATCACCATAATGATGGACAAGACCTTGAAGCTAAATAAATAATTGAAAAATCAATAACAAAATACAAACTCAAATGATAACAAGTAGAAATGGCAGACATATAGCCATCAAGTCATTAATGGCAGACAGCAGTCCACATCATAATTGTCGCCAATTTCCTTGTTCCCAATAATTGGTCAATGCGGAAGGTTTGATCACTTGATCTTATCGTTGAGGATAACTTCCAGATAATGCTGATGATAAGTCAACCTGGGAGTTGAAGAGTAAATGGCATGCCATTTACTCTCCATCGACTCCAAAAACATTTTAGCCTTTTGCTCCCCAACAAGCAAAGCCATCAACAAGATTCTTGGAAATCAACATCATCCTTCTTATTTAAATGATGATGACATTTTTCATTCACATCAAAATAGATTCCCAGAAGGATCAATACATGCAAAATTTACTTGTTCAAACAAATTATTGTATTATTTTTTGTTCATCCTCCTTTACCAAAACATTGATAATGATTTGTATTGGTATTATTGATCTCAAATTCGAATCTATATAAATATCATATATTTTAAATAAAAATAGCATGAGCAAATGCAGCCATATCTAATCCAATTCCAACTTTGCATCTAGAAAGGTCAATGAAGGCACTCGGTTGACGCCATGGCGGAAGAGATAACAAGGTCATCAAATTGGCGAAGCAATACAATTGGTCCAGTGAGAAGGTCAGATAAGCCAATCCATTCAAGATCATGAAACATGCATGGCTAATGCATCAAGAAACGTGTGAGACGTGCATTCCATGATCTGTACAAGCACTTTCGAGGTTCCTTCATTTTATAATTAACTTATATATATAATATATATATATATATATAGTCACTCTGCCACGCGTCGCGTAGACGGAGATCCACGTGGTATATCGTATGCTTTTTTGTTATTTATTTATTAGGCCTCCACGACGAGACGTCAAAAAGCCTACGACGCGTCGGCCGAAGTGGGCCCCGCTCCCGCTCTGACCGCTCCGAAAAGTCCAACCGCCCACACCAGCGCGCTTCCGTTGCTTTCCCAAACCGCTTACGGTGGATCCAACGGCCAGCGTTCCATCGCCGTGCCCACGCCGTCCCCGTCCATTTTCATGCTCCCCGCTCAATCAGCTTCCGCGTTCTTCACTGGTAACGCCAGCGGACCCCACGAGGCTAATCCTCGTCGGTGGCCACAACGAATCCGTACCCTGTTTTGAACGGAACAGGATATCCTGGCCCGTCCTTGGAATCGTCGACAAAGACGGGAAGTAATTCTGCTCTCCTCGGAGGCCTGATTTCGTAATTTTACGAGAGGGATCCGAACGGCACGGATTTGCTGCGGGAGAGAGGCGTCCGCGATCGGAGAACCGGCGTGTATTCTTTGGTTTCGTCGCTTTCGACCGCCGCGTCAAACGGGTCGGCGTTGGCGGGCTTCGAGGGAAGCAAACACTCGATCCTCCGCAACCCAACGCGGTTACGGAGAGCCGTCGTCTCGTCGTTTCCACGCCATGAAGACGATGAGATTCATACAAATCCTTTTTCTTCTTTTATTATATTTCACTCGAAAAGTTTACAGAAAGCTCCAGTAGTTTCTACACATCACTCTGGGATACCATATTCCGTCGCTATTTACGTGGTCGCCGAAGAGACGTTATGGTTCAGTCTTTGCCCTTTTCCTGAGGACCATTTTTTGGCTTTAAATTATATTCACAAACAACTTCGCAGCTTTGTAGTCATTCGACGAAGTGTGCAATTGGGAGAGTCTCGCGAATAGCGGTCCTCTTTTTATTCGATTTATTCCCGATCGCACCAAATATAATTTCTAAGGTCTGCAATCTGTACGACGAAATGCCATTCGTGTCCACATTTATTCCAACCGAACGATTGATGGAATCGAACTAAATAAAAGTAATAATTTAATTTGATTAAAATCAAATACTCTGAAACGAAATCAAATATACCTAATCAAACTGATTTAAAATCGATTAATTCGATTTGATTAACTAATTAACTGATTTCTAATTTTAAATTAATTATATATATATATATATTAAATAAATCATTTTCGATTCAATGAACTGATTTAATTTAATTGAATAAAATCAATTTTTTGATCTAATTAAACTGACATTCTAAAAAAAATATTAGATATAAAAAAATAATTACTCGGGTTTTAGTTGAGATTTTTATAATTAAAATTAATTTAATTCGATCTGAATCGATTAATGGAATCGAAAATATTTATCCTTCCAAATCGAAATTATTTATAAATTTTAAAATTAAATTATTGACGAATCGATTTGGCTGAAATCGATTCGAAGCTGATTTGATACAGATTTAATCCGGTTTACTTTTTCGGTTCGATTTGACCACACGATGCTTAAGCCACAAAATGAGTAGGTGCGGGTTTGGCCGTGACCGTCTGATGTTAAGGGCTTTTCCGTCCAAAACCTCGCCAACTGGCATTAGATGAGCCTTCTAAGTTAGCCGTTCACTAACTGCTCCGTCAAGAAAAAGCAATTAAGATAAAGTAACTCAATTATAATTACTTTTGCCACACATGGGTCTCACCCGAATCGTTACCCGTCGCCTCAGGCGGCCCACAGGTGTCGCGAACGATTTGATTTTCCAACTGAAATGTGGGTACGAATGAGGGTGGGGAGGGAAAGAAAAGGTCTTGTTCAGATAATAAAAAGAGCCACCCCCAAAAGAAGCCATCCCTTTATAAAGCGACCGGAGAGGAGAGAGGCTTGGCGAACTCAAAAAGAAACGTGTTTCCTTCGTCGAATTGATCTCGATCGATACCTTCCCATTCCCATTCTTCTTCGGGTTTGTTCGGAGGAGTCTCTGCTTGGCCGATTCCTTCGTGGAGGGTTTGTGGAGCGACCGTGGTCGGCCGATGGATTCGTGCGGGGCGGTGGAGCCACCGGAGGCAAGGCCTGCGGCGGTGGTGATCGACTTCACCGATGGGGACACGTCGCCATCCCGCGCGAGGATCCCGAGGAGGATACGCCGGAGGCTCCTTGAGGGCAAGAGCAGCGGCGGCCGCTCGAGCGTGGAGGAGATTGAAGCTAAACTCAGGGATGCCGACCTCAGAAGACAGGTGGTTTATTCGAGAAAATTTGTGTCTTCGATCGTATTTTGGTTATTAGGTTTACATGTTGCTTCGATTTTTTTTGTTCTTTCAAGGAATTTTAGGGTTTTTCCCCCTCCGATTTGAGAGTCTGTGGTTCTCTGAATACCAGTGTCGTTTCGAAGTTGAATTCAGAGAAAACTAGCTCAGAAGTCGGCTTTTGTCGAAAGATCGAATTTTTCGTTGTTCTGGAGTCATTATTTGGTTTTATTTTCTTTCCTTTGCTTTTCTCTAGTAAGTTTGATTGCAGGTTTTAAGTATGGGGCTTTTTTGGGGGTCCTTTTTAATGATCTGGAGGCTTTGTTTTCTTTTGTTTTTATTCTTTCTCGGTTCTTTCATCTTTGGATGCTTCTTGGGTAAATGATTTTGTTTCTTCTTTGTGTTCGTTGGTTGTGTTTCAATTATGTCCTCCATCAAATTATGTCATATCTTTGGATGTTCGGTCCTTCTGCTATCATACCAGGATTTATTAGCTCCTTCAAGTACTTGCCGTAAGTTTTTCTTCGAGAACCTAAGACTTCCATGTGGATGACTTTCTTTTTATAAAAAAAGGTGCTTTTTCCTTGCCATATTTTTTATTCCTCACTATAGAACACTGTGGTATTAACAACTAATTTTGTTTATATTACACAACTTTTGTGTTTTTTGCTATTTGTCCGAGTAAGCTGGGGTAGCTATTTCCAATTTATAACTTGTAGTACTCCGAGAACAAAAAAAAACTGTAGCACTCCGGGAATTTAAAATAGATTTTTTTTAATATTCTGCTGTCCCTTTTGTACGACTTTTTTTTGTTTTATGTTCACATAATTGCCTGAACCTCTCTTTTACTTCTTTTTTCTTACTCATTGAATTTCCTTATGATGTATGGCTAATTTTTTTCTCTATCCTCCATCTTCACAAAATTGTCTGGTAATCTATCTTACTTTCTGCTTGTTTTCTTTCTCCTATCTTTTACATCTGATTTGCTCATGATGCATGGTTGGTTTTTTTTCCTTTATGTATGTATGTTTCTATGGAAATAAATGGTTCCTTTGCGATTTTTATTACTGCTAGATTGTAAGGCATCAATGTGGTCCTTTAAGAAATCGCCTTTTATCAATTTTGATAAATTTCCTTCTATCTATTTGGATCCTAAAAGATTGTTTTTTGTTAAACATGTTCTTTCTAGTTCTTGATGTTGAATTTATATGCACATACATTTCCTTGTGGAGGTTTTGTACTCTTAGGTCCTTTATCTGATTGTCACTTCTTTGTTTTATGAATTGTAGAAATTTCTTTTTCATTTGCAAGCAAAGTGTAGGTTTGCATTGGGCTTCTTCTTTGACGTGACATGATAGTTATTGTGTATGTTGACGTTTGTTTTTTGTGTGGCAGCAATTTCACGAATTGTTATCGAGCAAAGCAAGGCCAAAACCAAGAAGCCCCTCATGGTCATCTCAAGAGGATGATCCTGGTCAACGGCTTGAAGCAAAACTTTTTGCAGCTGAGCAGAAAAGGTGATTATCTTGGTAGTCTCAACCTTTGGTTGCATTATCAATCCTATTATTCTGTAATACTTGTTATGTAAAATTTTTCTGTAACAGTTTAGATTGGTGTGAAGCGTTCTATGGCATGTATCGCTATTTCCAAATATTGAAAAAGTTTTGTTTTTTTTTAGATTTGTACAGCTTGAATTTGTTTATAGCTAACTTAGCATTCTTCCATTGACAACTAAATATTGTGATTTTTTCTGAAATTGTACCTTATATTTCCTATCCACTTTAGCTTGTTTTTGAAAGCCATTTGAAGCATCCAAAACACTGTGGTGGTCTACAGTTACAAGTTTAAAGTTGAGATTACTTGGTTATGTCAGTTGGAGCAATTACATTTTTTTGTCATTTTGTCCAAACTGAAAATTGGTTCTTCCTCTTCGAGTGCATAGGTTGAACCTTTTGGCAAAGGCGCAGATGCGGTTAGCCAGATTGGATGAGCTACGACAAGCTGCTAGAAGTGGTGTAGAAATGCGTTTTGTAAAGGAACGTGAAGAGCTGGGTACAAGAGTTGAATCCCGTGTACAACAGGCTGAGGCAAACCGTATGCGCCTTCTTAAGGCTCATATGCAGAGAAGAGCTGCCATTCGCGAGAGAACTGCATCATCTCTGTTGCAACGGGTAATCCGAGAGAACAAACATAAAGAGTGTGTGCGCTCTGCAATGTTTCAGAAGCGTGCTGCTGCTGAGAAAAAACGTTTGGGATTGTTAGAAGCAGAAAAGAAAAGAGCCCATGCTAGAGTAGTGCAGGCACGCAGGGTAGCCAAAACTGTGTACCATCGAAGAGAAACTGAAAGGAGAAGATTGAAAGAGCAGTTAGAATATCGGCTCCAAAATGTATGTGCCAGTCATTTTAGGTTCTTTTTCAATATATTGTAATCTTGTAATCTCGTTACTCTAGTCTAAATACTATCTACTGGTGTAGGATTATAGCTGGATACTGTTTTAGCTTATAGTAGGCATAGCTGATTGGACTTATTTTGGCTGCAATAGGTTTATAGGATTACAGCTGGACTCAGTGATTAATATGAAACTGTTGTTGAGAAAATTAAGGATGCATGGGTTGCAATTATGTAGTTTCTGCCATTGTTTTAAGGTTTGGTTGCTCGTACTTATACAAGCTATACTGGTGTTCAGGCAAAGCGACAAAGGGCAGAGTATCTTAAACAAAGAGGTAGCTCTCATGGTTCTGCACGGACCAATTTGGTCAGACATGGAGATTTTCTTTCAATAAAATTAGCAAGGTGATATTTTTTTACTAGTTGATAATTGCAGTCTCTGATTTTTATTTGCTTCTCAAAGTTGATTGGGTATTTAGGTGCTGGAGGCAGTTTGTGAAATCAAGGAGGACTACTTTTGCCTTGGCTAAAGCTTATGCAGCTTTGGGGTTAAATGAGAACTCTGTTAAATGTATGCCATTCGAACAAGTCGCTCTCCTTATTGAATCATCCAAAACACTGGCGACGGCAAAATCCTTGCTTGATCGGTTGGAGATCCGTATCTCACTCTTACTTTCATCTGGGCCTTCGAGTGTCGAAAATATTAATCATCTGCTTAAGCAGCTAGCCTCTCCAAATAGAAAAGTCCCATCCAGTAGAACCTCAAGAGAGAGAGGTGGAACAAAAAGAGTGGCTGTCAGAGAATCTAGAAGTTCTGAAACAAAGATGTCAAGGTATCCGGTCAGAGTAATACTTTGTGCTTACATGATATTAGGTCATCCAAATGCTGTTCTCAGTGGCCAAGGGGAGCGCGAAGTTGCCTTGAGGGAGGCAGCTATAAACTTTCTTTGGGAGTTTGAATTGTTAGTGAATACCATATTGGATGGTCCTAAAAGTGCTCACTCCTCGAGGCAATCATCACCGGATGCCTTGTCTTTGAATCATCATGAAGACTCCTCTACCAGTTTGCCTCGGGAACAGAATTTTAGATGCCAGCTGAGAGCATTCGACACGGCATGGTGTTCTTACCTTTACAGGTTTGTGGTATGGAAAGTGAAAGATGCTAGATCTCTGGAGGAAGACCTTGTGAGAGCTGCTTGCCAATTGGAACTGTCGATGATGCAGACATGCAAGATGACTGCAGAAGGACAGACAGTTGATCTTAGTCATGATATGAGGGCTATTCAAAATCAGGTTTGTCTGATCTTAACCGATTATTTTTCTTCTTAAGACAACATGTTACTGGAACATGCATGAGACAATGATTTTCCATTACTGTAAAGAAGTGGGCATAACAAGAGTTGGATGGCACAAAAATGTTCTTGTAGCCAGACAAAAATCTAGTAGTTGAAGTTTGTTTTATATTAATCATTGACTTTGTTTGTTAAACATGAGTGACAAATTCATATAACCCAACATTCTAAAGTTGTTCTGCCTTTATCTTTAACTAGCACCTTTGTTTTGCTCAACAAGGATAAGCTGAACCTTCAATTTGAAAAGGAGTCTTTTGGAAGGAGGCTTCAAAATTCTGAGAGAGAATTACATGAGACCATAACAAGAGTTGGATGGCACAAAAATGTTCTTGTAGCCAGGCAAAAATCTAGTAGTTGAAGTTTGTTTTATATTAATCATTGACTTTGTTTGTTAAACATGAGTGACAAATTCATATAACCCAAAATTCTAAAGTTGTTCTGCCTTTATCTTTAACTAGCACCTTTGTTTTGCTCAACAAGGATAAGCTGAACCTTCAATTTGAAAAGGAGTCTTTTGGAAGGAGGCTTCAAAATTCTGAGAGAGAATTACATGAGACCTTTATTGTGATGTTACAAGGCTACTCAGGCTTTTCTAAATTATATATTCCGATCAAAAAATTTTGTGTGGTTTACTTCCACTGGTTGATTAGGAGAATTGTTGGCGTGTTTATGTTTATTGTTATCACCCGACTATTGCAATCTGGATAGAGAAATCACTGATATTTTTCCAAAATGAAAATATCTCCTTGTCTTTTTACTCTTTTCCAAGGAGGACAGCAAGGCAACTTCCTCATCTATCCATTTCTCTTTTATCACCCTCCCCACACTTCAACCATATGTTTTACTTGCTAGCATCATCATAACTGAGAGAGGGAGTAGGGTAATGATAATAGAGGTGAAAGAGAATGAGGATGACTAGGAAAGGGAAATAATTGACAATGAAGAGAAATAAAGAGATAAATGAAAAGTGGAGCAAGTTGAGGAGGAAGTTGGGCAAATCAAGAGCAAAAAAGGTCGAGTTGGAATTAGAGAACTTGATGGGTAGTCGCTATCAAACAGAACTGTTGGGTTGGAATTAGAGCAAGAAAGGAGGGATTGCCTTAAGAATTTTTACTAATTAAATCCAAGAGTTCTTTTTGACTTTTTAGAAGACAGTAACAGTTAAATCATCACTATGGTAAATCTAACAAGACCATCAGATGTTTTCTGCAATAGGTAAGTTCATAATTTTCTGAGTCTTATTTACAAAATTATAGGTCTTAACTAATGGATACATATAAAGAACACAGATGTATATATGCCTAACTTCATTAGCATAAAGGAGTTAACTGCTTCACAAATGTTGATTAATGATAGAATAATTTAGCACCTCGAAATTACAAATATTTGTAATATTTTGTTCATCAGATTAAAAGCTTCATGGCTACCATCATGTTCTTTCTTTTTCGTTTGTGTCATGAATATCCTAAGGGTGTTTTGATGTAGGTTATTGAAGACCAGAAACTTCTGAGGGAGAAAGTGCAACACCTAAGTGGCAATGCTGGAATTGAAAGAATGGAATGTGCTTTATCAGATACACGATCCAAATTCTTTGAAGCAAAAGAGAACGGTAGCCCTTTGGTAACATCTGTTGCTCATATTTCATCACCTTCAGCACCCGACTCTTCAGGAAAAAAGGTGGTCTCTGTGCCACATGAGCAGAGTGTTGATATTAAAGGGAGATCCAATCATGTTGTTCGTTCTCTGTTTGGTGCTTCATCTTCCACTCAGCCTAAAGTTGGTGCAGAAATTCAAAATGTAGATGTTCAGTCAAGTTTCAGAACGGTCACACAGTCGCCCACGGAGAATGAACTACTTGTGAATGAGATAATGCATTGGGGCAATGGAAATATTACTGATAATCTTGACCTCAAAGCTGAAGAGATTGGTATCAAGGTAATTGGACTTCTTTCCCCCCAAACATACAGGTGGTGCTCAAAACATTTTATTTTCTTATATGAGCCATGCCATAATGCATGAGAATAGAATAAGTAAGACCATTTTGACATCAGATGCTTTAGGCATGAATGTTCATATTTTATGCTCCATTGTTTGATAATCTTTTAGACCTACTTGTATAGAAGATTTAATTTTCAGATTGATGATGTCTTTTGAGGATGATCGGTGATGCATGATTGGGCAATTTTTTTCTCTTGTTTTTTTCCAAGTCACTGGCTCATGTGAATAAATTTATTGCACATGGCTGGTCTGCTGTTCTCGAGGTTGATCCTTCTTGTATTAGGTTTTTTCTTCAAGGGGCCATTAACAGATTTTGTTTCATGTTTTGTCTGTCTGGTAGGTTAAAGAGACGATGGAGAAGGCATTTTGGGATGGAATATTGGATTCTCTAAAGGAAGACAGACCTGATTACAGTAGAATACTGGGTCTTGTCAAGGAAGTACGGGATGAATTATGTGATTTGGCTCCACAGAGTTGGAAGCAAGATATTCTCAATAGTATTGATCTTGACATTCTCTCCCAGGTAAATCTATGATCTACTAGATTGTGTCTCTATGGTGTTAGTGTTTCTTTTTGTCCCTGACATTTTTTTATAATATGTCACACATATTGACCCAATATACATTTTAATCCCTTGGCCTTGATTTCCAACTTCAAGCTCATACTTTCCTTGTTAATTTTGGTGGAAGGTCCTTGAGTCAGGCTCTCATGACATACATTATCTTGGAAATATTTTAGAGTTTGTGCTGACCATCCTTCGGAAATTATCTAGTCCTGCAAGCGAAGATGACATGAGAAAGGACCACCAGAAGTTGTTAAATAGTTTGGAAGATATTGCTCGATCTAATGACAAACAGAACAACCCTTTTGTTATTGCCGCAATCAAGGGTCTGCGCTTTGTTTTGGAGCAAATACAGGTCAGGTCCTTACATTATTCATCAAAATACTTTAGTGGATAAACTAGATGAAAAAGCATATTATTGTGTTTTCACCAACTTAATTGATTCAATTTTATATTGAAACATGGATAATTATAATTGTCTTTTCAGAGTTGTGGATTTCGTGGATGATACATATATAAATGTGAACAAAGTGATACTTGTATATAATCTTTAGTTAAATTGGCATTCAAATGTTCAAACTATTTTGATGCCAGTGCAGATTCTGTAGTTAAAATGGCAGAAAATGACCAACATTTAAAGAGTGAAGATCTTGTCTGAGGAAACTATGGTTTATGATAGTTCTTATGAGGAATCTTGGCTTTTGAAATATGTGCACTCTTTAAATGTTGTCATATTTTTCAAAAATATTGAACTAATATATTTCACTGTATAAACTATTTGTCATACTTTTCAAAAATTTGATTAAGACATTCTGTTGACAGACACTAAAGAAGGAAGTTAGTCTTGCCCGTATAAAGTTGATGGAACCAATCATCAAGGGATCTGCAGGATTGGAATATTTGCAGAAGGCATTCATGGACCGCTATGGAGCTCCTGTTGGTGCTGCCAACTCTCTTCCAAAAACTTCTCGATGGTTATCCTCATTAGTTGACAGTTCGGAAGAAGAATGGAACAAGCACGTCGACCTCTGTTCTGTTCTATCGGCAAGTCATGTGAGTTTCTCTTAAATTGGCTTTGGCACTTATCATGTGTAATAAATTGCCTAACAAAATGTGCTGGACATATATTCAATTTAGGGACTTCCTATTACTACCCTCCGAACAGGTGGTGGCCTTTCATCCTCATCAAAACAGTATGATGTTCTTTTTAATGCTTCAGGTAAAATTCTCTGTTAATTTTCTTTCTTCACAACTTTCAAGATGACCAAGTTCTGGGCCATTTGAATAATTAACAGTGATGTAGAGTGCATGATTGTTCATAATCATCAATGCCATAGTAATTTATAGTGACCTTGCTTCCCGACCCAGGTGGTGACGAACTACCAGAATGCAGTGGGGAAAAGGTGGAGAAGTTGGTTCGGCTTGGTTTGCTAAAACTTGCGAGTGCAATAGCCGGATTGACAACTGAGATGGCTCCTGAAACTCTTGAGCTTAATGTTTTGAGATTGAGAGCTGTTCAGAGCCACCTCCAGCAAATAATTGTTGTCGCAACAAGGTGATTTTTCTAATCTGATTATTAGGCTAGGTGTGCTCTCCATCAGTAAATAAATGGTTCAAACATTAGTAGTTTGTCATCTGTTAGTTACCCCTTGATTCATGGCATGCAGCATTTTGGTTCTCCGACAAGTTCTCCTCAGCGAAAAATCTGTTGCTCCTTCAGAGTTGGAACCTGTAGTTTCAAAAACAGTCGAGGGGCTCTCCGAGCTCTTGAAGAATTCACCTGATGTAGGTTTTGAAGAGATCACTGAGATGATGGTGAGCTTATCTGGCTCATATTCAACTTCCTCTCCGGAAACAAAGCTTCAAAGCAGAAAGGAGATTATGGCAAGAATGCTCACAAAAAGCCTGCAAAATGATGATGCCATATTCGCAAAGGTCTCACGGTCAATTTACTTGGCTGTACGAGGAGTCGTACTTGGGGGGAGCGGAGCCCGAGGCCGGAAGCTGGCAGATGCAGCACTCCGACGAATTGGCGCTGCCATGCTCTTGGACCAAGTGGTTAATGCAGGCAACATGATTGTTATAATGGCGATGGTCACCAGCCGAGTTCATGGGCCATGGTACAGGGTCTTGGTGTAAAGATTCAGTGATTCAGTTTGCATGGGCCATGGTACCGGGTCTTGGTGTAAAGATTCAGTGATTCAGTTTGCATCTTGTATGTAAGAAATCAGCATAAGCACTTCGGATTGGAACCTGTGGGGAAGACCTGCAAGATATTGTGTTAATAATTCATCGTCTAGTCTAGCGTAGGGCTGCTTTTTTAGCTTTAATCTGTTTAACATTGCAAAGTGTTGTGGGGGGAAGGAACTCTGCATTGTTATGTACATAATTGTATAAAGATACATAGATAAATGCGACTGCATTACATGTTTCAGGTCCTTTAGTCGTATGTACGGTGTTCCCTAATGTAACCCTTAATATAAAGCTTTTCCGTTTTAGGGTTTGCCAGTTCTATCTTGAGGTCGATAAATCATATTTCGCCTCAAATGTGATTGGATTTCTCTATCTGTAATCATTTAATTATGGCCTCATCATAAGTAATTTACGGGCACTTTCAGATACATTTTGGTAACTTTGCACATGCGCTAAACTTACTTTATCAATGTAGAAGAATTAATAATGGTATGAGGTAAGTCCGATAACATTTTATTGGGATATCTGAAACATGATAAAATCATTCATATAATATCTTTAAAAAAAAAAAGAGGAGCAAATGGTTGAGGTCAATAAAAAGCCATATTTGCAAAATATTTAACAACATCTAACACACAAAGGAATTGGTAATTACATATTCCAAAACAGTGTCAACCTAACAACAGTTGGAGGAACAACTACATGGAGTCAGATACCAATCATCCTCAGTAAGAGAAAACTTCAGTTGCTTGACAGATCTAAATCCTTTTGTTCGCGTTTGGTGCAGATGGTCTCAGCTTGTTACCTTGAGATGCCATATATGGTCACATCGGGAATCAGTTACCTTTAGGAGGGGAGCCACTGCTCCTACTGTTGCTGATGCTTCTTCCTCTAACAGGTCTGCGTGATGTATCCAAGAGTAAGTCGAGAGAATATTCTACTTTGTCCAATTCAAAACGAATCGGTAAAACTACACTCTTTAAGAGGAGGAAAGAGCAATTCGGTGAAGTTAAATCTATTGTGCATCCACTAGAAGGAAAATAAAAAGTGAACCGCAAGCAACGCAGCTCACACTGAACCAATTTTCAGCGATCATGACACATCTACCACTATGTTGTGTTTCAACCTAAATGTAATCATGAGATGCAAATGTGCTCGATTAAAAAGAAAGCCGAACAATTACCTTCTAGGACTGCGATTTTTTGATATCTTGCGAGCTCCCTGGGAGGCAAAACAAGAAAAATAAATATTAATATTCCCAAATGTGTACCATCCGCAATTGAGGAAGATGCAAGAATGTGGCGCCATGTAAGTGCACATATAGCAAGCTGAAGATAACTACCTTGCGAGGACTGGGAGAACCAGAATATGATGAACCAGAACTTGCACGCCTTGGTGGTGGCCCTCGCCCCCTGCTTTCAAAGATGGTCAGAATTGACAAATTTTAAGACAGGCATGCCATGCAAAAATAACCATGGAAAATTAGACAAAAGATCTTTTGAGCTTGGCTTAGAAAAACTAGGGAAAAGGGGGAACCAAATTGAACTAGATAAACCAGAATGCAATACTGCTGTTACCTGCGAGGAGAAACTGATCTAGAACGCGAATGAAGAGGCCTCCTTATCGGTGAACGACTACGACGGCGAGGCGGTGGTGACCTCCTTGGTGGACTCCTTGGTCGCCTAGGAGGTGATCTGACATGAAAGCAAATTCATTGAGAAAATTAGCACAATAATCAAATGGAGCGTAAGTTCCTTGGAGGCATCATAGTGTATGTCATCATGACGTAATAAGAAAATTTAGTACTATATTGATTTATGCCAAAAACAGCTCACTGGACTATTAGAACAACAAGATCTAATGAAAAGAGAAATGCAAGGTTTAAAGAAGTTTGTCTAGCAACGGGGTCACAAAAGTGGCAGGTTCGGGGAGTTGCACTGCTTCAAACAAGGCAAGCAGGTTTGCAGGTGGTAGAACTCGTAGATCAGTAAAACAACATAATTCAACCAAATCTAAAATGGGAACCTGTACCTTAGTTAATCGAGTTTGAATGCTAAATCATACAAATCACGATCCAGATGGATTTCTCATTAGGAAGAGGTCAAAACTTATTAGCATGGAGACGATAGATGAAAGATTTGGAGTTGATTTGCCTAAATCTGAAGTAACTTTCCTCAGCTTTTCATTAGGAAGAAAGAGGGCGGGCACTAGTTACACCAAGTTAGTGTCACTTTAGACATCAGGAAAATCTGCTGCCAGTGTCTATTAAGATATTTTGGTTGAGAGTTCCTTTCAATGATAATGAAAAATATACTATATATGTATATGTTACAATTTCAGATATATGTCATGATTAGATGCTCTAATGAAGGTTGAGAGCTCCTTCATTGGAGCATCAGATACTCCAATTTCAAATATTTTGGTTGAGAGTTCCTTTCTCATAGTCAGATGCTCCAATGAAGGTTGATCTGAGTAGGTAATACCGAATAATACCGCCCGTATGTACCGGTCCGACGGTATAACGGTATGCGGATCGCCCGCTACCGGACGGAACAAATAATAATAATAAAATAATATATATATATATATATATATAAACGAGGCGACGTCACCCCGCGTGGGGAAGGAAAAGGCGACGTCGCCGAGGCGATGTGACGTCGCCTTATATATATATATATATATATATATATATATATATATATATATATATATATATATATACCAAATGGTATACCGCTCGGTATACCGTTCCGTACCATATCGAGCGAACGTCGAAATGCCGGTACGGTACGGTATTTCGAACCTTGGATCTGATCATGATCAGATAAACCTTCATTGGAGCATCTGATTATGAGAAAGGCAACTAGAGGATGGTCAAGCTGTTGGTAAAAAAAGCTCTTCTTAAATGTGAAGATCTATTCCAACCAGATATAGGGACAAGTCCATTCACAGGCCAACTTAATGGAGCTTCCACTTAAATAATGTAAAAAACGTAAATACCATGCTTGAGAACAAAAGACACTGAGAAAGCAACAGCAAAGAATGTCTGCATAAGACATTCACCTATATCCTCCAGAATATAGGTATGTCAATTCCTGCAACAAATTATGATTAACACTATTTTCCAGTATCATTTCCACAATGGAAGGACGATTGACATCACTGTTTATCAGATAAACTTCAGAAAAAATTTTAAAACATGACAAGTGACAGTGATTAAAAATAGCATATCATATTGGTCTTTCTTCAGTGTCATTGAATGACACATCATATTCATAATTTTTGCTTAAATTCACAGCAAAACACAGTATCAATACGTTATCATAAAAGACAACTTACCGCCGCCTTGGAGGAATAGGGGATCGTTTACGGACAGGGCTCCCACGCCCCCTTCTTGGAGAAATCCTACAAACATATACCAATTATATTAAACATACCAATTGACAAGATAAAAACATTGAAAACTTCAAAAAATTAACTAACCGAGCCGGTGACCTGTGCCTTCGAGCAGGAGAAGGAGAACGTCTTCTAGGAGGAGATGCTGCTCTTCGTCGAGGTGGTGTTTCACCACGTCGGTGTGGGGAAGAATCTACACGGCGACGTACGGGAGACTCCACACGACGACGAGGAGAGGAATCAGGTCGACGTCTGGGTGAACTAACTCTTCTATTTGGAGGAGGGGATCGCCTTGGTGGCGGTGACAGAGGTTTCCGCCTTGGAGAAGCTAATATAGTAAATCAGAAAAAGAAGATAAATTTGCAAAATCTTGATGACAAGAAATAACAAATAAAACAACATGCTATTGGACACATCCATTTTAAGTCGGAGTCCTCATATGAAAGGAAATAAGTCACAATTTGTCAAAAAGGAAAAGTGGAAGAAGCATATAAATCACCATGAGCCCCAAAAGAGATCCTTAAAATAACAAGTTCCTGGAGAAGAGAATGTCCAAGTACAGCTAAGAAGAATAATTTGAAAAGTTAACTTACGCTCTCTAGGACGCAGTGTAACATCTTTTTCTGCACTAGTACCAACTTTATCTCTCGGTGGAGCTTCTCTTTTTGGAGCCACAGGCATAGCCTTCGGGGGGGAAGAAGGTTTTTGGCGTTGTGTTAATGTAAATCTCACACGGACAACACATCCATCAATCTGGCCCTGCAATCCAAGTACGAAGGAAGCAAGTTTGAAAAAGGATCTTCGAGTGTCTAGAGTTGGGTCAGAGGGTCTCAGCTTATGAACTATATGAATTTGCAACATTTTTATTTGAAGGAATGAGAAACATACACCATCCATGTAAAGAAGAGCCTTCTCAGCATCGACCCTCTTCTTGAACTCAACATACCCATACCCTCGAGGAAGATTAACCTAAGCAGCATGTAGAAAAGGTGATCAGATGAAAAAACTAGTGTCCGGGTCCATAGGTTACAACCAGAAATTGTTAACATACCAGGCGGTCCATTGCCAGTTCCACATTAATTACATCACCAAAATTGCCTGCAGAGCCAATAACACGGCATTACAATTTTCCACCATCATACTTGAAAAGAACATATATAGCATGGATTAGCAAGCCCTATGCATGAAAACAGAAAGCACTTATATAATCAATAAAATGAACTTAAAAACATATGCAAAGCAACTAAAATGGCTCAAAACTCAGTTAAGATCTTATATCAGCACAGGATATTTTGATATTCAATTATCAACTTTCTTTCTTGTTTTATAAACTGATCAATTTCAGGTAAAAGGATCTTCATACTCATTCACTACTAAGAGGATCCTCGTTAATGTTATATATAGCCTGTGGCAGGCACACAAAAGTGAAGGATACTCATAGCTAAAACATATTTATATAAATTCTACACTCTTGGAAACAAATGAAACAGAGCTGAAATTAACTTACCAAAAATTTCTTTAAGATGTGCTTCATTAACATTCCTAGACAGATGATCAATGTGAAGAACCACAGACTCTGACACTGGAGATGGTTTCCTGAAGCAAAAGAAAATTCCATCATATAAAATTACTTTCCATCACGAAGAAAATGGGTAAATAACCTCTATGAGAGTCATGAGGAATTATCAAGTGTACAGATAAATGTTGCTTTTCTGCTTTAATTTTGTTTCTGCTCACATATTTATGTGTGAGTCCACTTTATCCTATTTCTAAAAGAACTTAATATCTTTGCTTTAATTGTATTGTTCACTGCTTGGGTATTCCGCTAGTTAGGCCAAGCAACTAATTGTCTTGGTCATGGTGTTTTGCATAGATCCTATTCAATGTGTAAATCGTGGCATTCTTTTTTATGTTTAGAAACTACTTGAAAATTATGGAAAACCAAAAAAAAAGTTTAACCAGAATAACTATCTTGTTCAATTTATACTAAACCTGTCTGCCTTGTTAGGATGCTCCACAACAAATTCCAAGTTCTAAACTCGCCACAGTTCTCACTAATCACAGTGAATTTCACCATTTAAAGCATCCCTTTAACAGAAACATTATAAAAAACTTTAAAGCAACAATATAAGAATGACTGAGCATTGCTATGTGCCTGCAAGGGAAAGAAATTATTCAACAAAGAAATTGAAGACATGCTCTATGTTACTGTTTACATAACGATTGAAAGAAAAGTACAATGAGTGTAAAGCATGTAGTCATTAAATTCAAGGTTCTAGGCAAGAATTTAATAGGATCAGTTCAGATTGGGCAGAGCTAGGATCAACACCAATAGCAATCAACTAGAACTAGCTATAATATATTGGCTGGTTCTTATAACCAATCCATGATTTTTTAGGAATTCTGGGGTCAGCAATATGGATCCTCCTGATTTTGTTTGACCAATTCTTCAAAACATTCACAGAGTTTACTCGGCATGCATAACAAGGATCAGAACACATTGTAAATATAATCATACCTCTCTGGTGAAGCTTTTTTAGGTGGTGGTGTTGGCGAATGAGCTCTTCTACCAGTTAGGGGCGGACTGAGCAGACAATCATCATGCATGAGATAACTTGTTTCAGAGAAATTGACAGTGTCTTTGACAAAATGGATAAGATACATACAAGAAAGTAAACTAGTGAACACATTGCTGCAAATTTATCATCACTAAACAAAAGAATCATTCAATAACATCAAAGGCGTATTGGAAGGATATTAAAGGTGAATCTATTTATGTCTAAGCATACCTCATTGAGGAAGAAACAGGAGGAAATGCATGAAAGCGTTACCAAAAACATGTTTTGTAGCACCAATCTACTATGTTGTCATATAAAAGCAAAATTTATAATTTATATTGGATCAGTCTGCATAGACCATTATTTCTGGTTGGTGAAGACATAAGCTAGATTAGTATAAATCTAAAAAATATTTGTGCATATCTAGGTTAGATCCATGCAAATTCAGCCTAGATCTAAACAAATATATTCTACATCCCCTAGACCTAGATTGTATGTCCACTATAGTGTAATTATTTTTATTATATACGTGAAATCCATATTTTAACGTTTGTAAGATAAACACACTGAAGCAACTCTGACATGGTAGCAAGCTCATCGCTTTGAATACCTATGTTGATTGCATTGTAAGACTGATAAAACTAAAACTGCATTTGACTAGTGGATTCGACATGGCCAAATGCACAAAAGTCCCACAAGAAATCAGATGGATTTTCATGGTACTATTGGATGCCCAAAAAGCCCTAATAGTGCCAAAAGCACTATGTGCAGTCTGATAGGAATCAATCAAGAACTGGTCTGGACCTACTCGAAGAAATCAAGGATTCATCTGAACAAAAGAATGGAAACTCAGCAGAATTGCAGGAGACCAGCTGCAACAGACCAAATATAATTTCAATACGTGTGGAAGCACAAGTAAGGATTAATATTTCTAACAACTGATCGATTCGGGTGATGCTAGACGACTAAGCATATCTACCAGCATTTTTGTGCTGAGCAGGAAACAAAGACAACCACTCTTATGCAAACAGAGATAATATGCAGATCCCAATAAACCGCCCACCAACAAAAAAAGACAAACATATTTAAATCAACAAATAGTAATTCAAAGGTGACCAATTGTCGTCAGATTTTGTTACTCCAGAGTACCACATGCACGAAAGAACACATGGAGAACACAGTAAATAAAGGTCGAGGGGAGACACATTTTCCTAGCTCAACAAATCCGACTCAAAAGTTTGGACTTTCCGGAAGGTCTCCAAAGCGATGTTTCGAGCACAGATTTAACGTGACCGGCTCACCTCTTTCTCTGCGGGGGAGGGGACCGGCTTCGCGAGCTCACGCTTCGCGAGGGCGAGGAGGAGGAGGAGAGCGACCCGGAACGGGATCGGGAGCGGGAGCGCGACGGGGAATCCGACCCGGAGAAGGAGCGCGAGGGAGACGAAGATCGCGACGGCGACACCGACGGGCTCGTCGGCCGCGCTCTGCCGAGCTTCGCCATGGGTACGGTGGGTGTCGGTGGAAACCCTAGAGAGAAAGGGTAGGGTTTTGCGGCGAGGAACGGCCGAGCGATGCAACAATGAGAGACGAACACGTAGAAGTGAATTTATCTTTCTCCGTTTACTAAAATACCCTCACGTTTTGCTCATATTTAGTCATTGGGTCCGACGAATCCAACGGACTCATTAGGGAAAAATTGTGTGGCTTTTGCTAATATTAAAAAAATATATTCCAATAATTTTTTTTTATATGTATCAGACTTATAACAATTATGTGGCTTTGAGGGTTATTATATTAGATCTCGTGATGTTATACTAAATTTATATATCAAATATTGATGTTTGGAAACTTCATGTTATATATTTTAAAGATGTCAACTATGTTAACTAATAAATATCGATTTATTTTTTGAGTGATGTTTATATTTAAGAAAATATTATTTTCTAAGGAAATGCAGTCGATAAGTCGTGACTCGATCAAAGAAAAATATCATTTCACTTTAGTTATGACTTATAAGTTAATATCTATTTGTTGATGGTTTTAGTATTGGTCCAAACATACCTTGAAACAAGGTTTGTCGTACCAAAGCATATCGCCCGGTACGGGGCGGTACGTACCGGTCCAACAGGTTATCGATACACGGACCACCTCGCATTGCTATAGTGCTACAGTACTGTACTGTAGCACTGCTACAATATGAAAAAAAATATAAAATTATTCGATACACCAGTATTATACCGTATCGAGCCTTGGTCAAAATGTCGGTACGGTATGATCATACCACGAACTTTACCTTGAAATATACTTTATATAATATTTTATTTTTTATAATAATTGATTGTATAATATTAAATGGTTTAATGAGATAATATTCTTTTTAGATGTCATATTAACAGAACATGTTCGTTATTTGATAATTAATCCTTTATCACGTCTACAAGTCTATGTTAGTGGAAAATAATAATCAATCATATAATATGCCTCGATTCAAAAAAAAAAAATCATTTTATATCATATGTATCAAGAAAAAAAGGACATTTTAATTGTGATAACTATGCCTCATATATATATATATATTCAAAATTACTAATCATATCAATAAAATAATCAGGATTCACTTAACAGGAACTTGACCATCTGTAAATTGCATCACGAAGATGGCAGCAGCAGCAGCTTCAAATCAAGAGCTACGAAGGATTGCACACCACTTCAAATCCCATCCATTCGACCCACTCATCCCACTCGTCACCATAGCCATCCACCACGTCCGAGTTGCTCTCTTCCTCAAACTTGGCCATGAGGCTCTGGCCACCTTACACGAGCACTCGTCAGACACATGCAGGAAGAGACACCGAACGTCTATCGCCTCCGTCACTTACCTCGTAAGCCGACTTGATCTCCCGAAACGTCTCGTCCTTCTCTCCGCCCCCGTCGTCCGCTCTCACCACGTCCGGATGATACTGCGCACGTTGACGGAGCGCGCATGGCAAAAGAGTTGCCGAGTCAACCAACAGGAAATGGTCACAGATCAAAGCTTCAATCTAATATATACAGTTCCTTTTCGAAAAGATTGTGACATGAAACTATCCATCCATCATGTTCTAACATAGAAAAGTCAACGTGTATGCACTTTGACTTTGGAACTGCTGCTCCACGATTGTTTCCATTGAGAAACATATATCAGCGGTAACTCTTTTGATCACATCTCAACGATGTCAATTTAATTTTCAATCTAATTTTTCATTCAATATCCTAATTCAACATGGAGACGAAATCAAACTCAATCCAATTAAAAATATACATTATAGATTCCACAATCCTCCCAACCATTAAAAGAACTAGCCTGCGCAAGGCATGGGCACACAGCACAGCTTGCAGTAATATAATTAGGTAGCTTATTAGGGTTCCAACCGGTGACACATTATTGTACTCGGACCAGCAAATGATGCAGTGGCACTGAAATCAGAGTACCAAAAAGCCGTACTGATGGTAACAGTATCCTAATATAAAAATAATACACCATCAGAAACATGACCTATCTAACTTATTCACTTGGATTCACGTCTACTAAACCCAAAACTGCAGCCTGCGTGACACATTCACCTCATCAACCATGCCATGCTGGAAACAATGGCATCAAGTACACTGAAGTATCCACCTGATTTCCATAGTCAACATTGTCAGGAATGCCTCTCCCATTTGAAGCCAGCACAGCTTGAATCAGTCCTTTCTTTGTTTGCTGGCGAGCCACATTCAATACGTCACACACACCGTGGAATGGTCTTCCACGTTCCCGTGACTTGCGTGCGTTTGGTGCGTCCCCATCCCATACGAGATTGCAAGAGGTGGGTGCAACTCCACTAGCCAAATGTCACATCCCACCATCTTCCTACAACCATTTGTAGCCCGAATTTTAAAGCAGCACTAAGAGGCATACAAATATCTTTTATTCAACCAATGAATTATAGATTACAAAATAAAAAAAAAGAATTGGGAAGACGTGCGAGCCGCTTCGCGTTGGCGGTTCAGATGGACCGGACCGTGGTGGACCGGTCCAGGGACCCGGACGGCGCGTCGCAAGCCGCCACGGCCCGCTCGAGCCCGTCGACGACCTCGGTCATGGTCGGCCGCTCTCGGCCCTCCGGACTCACGCAGTCGATCGCCAGGTAGCCGACGTAGGTGACCGCCTCGATCTCGCTTGGTATCGGGGGCGGGAGGTTCGGGTCGAGCACCCGGTGGATGTCGTGGGCCACGATGTGCGGCACCGCGAACTCAACTATGTTCTTTGGCGTGCCGCTGTCGTCGTACCGCCGGATCACCTTGCACCCGGTGAGCAGCTCCAGTAGCACGACGCCGAAGCTGTAGACGTCGCTCTTGGCGGTCAGGTGCTGGAGGCGATAGTACTCGGGGTCCATGTAGCCGACCGTGCCGGCGGTTCGGACCGGACGCTGCTCCTCGTCGACCGGGTTCATTAGGGAGAGGCCGAAATCGGAGACCTTGGCCGTCCATGTGTCGTCGAGCAGGATGTTGGAGGACTTGATGTCACGGTGGATGATCGGCGGGACGGCGTAGGTGTGGAGGTACTCGAGCCCGCGCGCGGCGTCGAGCGCGACCCGGAGACGCGCGCTCCACGACGCGAGGCTGGCTCCCGGGAGCTTGTGGAGCTGGTCGTGGAGTGTGCCGTTGGTCATGAACTCGTAGACGAGGACGCGCTCCGCGCCCTGCTTGCAGTAGCCCAGCAGGCGCACCAGGTTCTTATGGTTCACCCTGGAGAGGAGGGCGAGCTCGGAGAGGAACGCCGACTCCTTGTCGTGGCGCCTGTTCTCGGCCGCTGCTGATGCGGGGGCGGCGGGGGTGTTCGACGTCGAGGCCGACGTCTCGGCCCGCTTGATGGCCACGACGCGGCCGTCGTCCAGCGTGGCCCGGTAGACCGACCCGAAGCTGCCGGATCCGGTCTTGTGGGACTCCGCGAAGTTGTCGGTCGCGGCGAGGAGGACTGACAGCGGGAACTCCTCCACCATGGGACTGCGGCCTCTGCCGATCAGCGAGCTAAATCGCCACTCGATCGGCGTGTGCGAGGTTTCCGAGCCGTGCGGCATCGCGAGCGTTGACGGAACGCCCGGAGGCAGCGCCCCTGCCGCCGCGCTGTGCATTCCGCCCGAGTCGTGGACGCGGCCATTGCATCGACCGAAGTGGAGCAGACAGAAGCAGAACGATGCCGCGACCCCGAGGGCGAGCCCGACGGAGCCTATCACCACGAAAACCGTTCTCCTCTTGCGAGAAGTCTCGGCTCTGTTTGTCGATGGAGGAGGAGGAGGAGAGGAAGGAGTCGGAGATGCCGTCGGATTCGATATTTTCTCGGGCTCGCATAGACGGCAGACGGCGCTTCCTCTGTCGCACAGTGTGCCGGAGCCTTCCAGGACGCCGCAGCGACAACTAGATATCGGCACGCAAGTGCCGGGCAACACGTTCGCGTAGACGACCGGATTGTGATCGAAAACGTCGCTGCCCCAACAATACAACGAGTAGTCCACCCTGAGGATCCCACAGATGGCGCTGCCCTTTGCTTGAATCGCCATGAACTGGGTGTCGTTGAGGCTGCACGGCAAATTCGACCTCTCTCCCCAGCACGTCACTCTTCCTTGGCTTCCGAGGGCGCACGTCTTGTTCTCCCCCAAGGCCAATGAGCTGATCTCGGACGGAGTCGCTCCCATTGCTGGCGCCCCTGTTCCCCAGCAGATCAGTTTGCCTTCCCTGGACACCGCGCAGGCGTGCCGGGATCCGGCGGCGATCGTCCGATACGACCCCGTCGGCTCGTGGCCCACGACGCCGGTGTCATTTCCGAAGCACCGGATCTCCATGGAGCCCCGTAACAATCCACAGACGAAGTCCCGGCCGACGGCGATGTCAGAGAGTCTTACCTCCTCCGGGAAGACCAGCTGGTTCCATCGCCAGCAAATGGGGCGGCCTCCGGCATGGATGCCGCAAACACGCGAGTCTCCAGCCGAGAGGTCAGCGAGGGGCGGCCCACGGTAGACCCTCTTGTAGTCCCGCGACGAGCCATAGTAGTCGGATTCATGATAGAAGCCCCACCACACCATGGTGGAGACATTGGTGGACATGCGGAGGAAGCACAGGAATCCCTCACCGCCAGCGATGGCGGAGGAGGAGATGTTGCCCGACGTGTACGTGCGTTGGAGCCCCATGGGCAGGCTGGTGCAACTAAGCTCGTACTCATCGTTGGCTATGGAACGAACCACAGCACAAACCACCGTCGTGTTGGACGCACGGGATATAGCTACCGTCGACAGAGGAGAAGCAACACTGGCCGGCAAAGAGATCGAAAGAAGGACCAGGAGGAGGAGGAGGAGTAGGAGGAGCAAGAAGCTTGGAGGACGCATTGGAGGCGAAGGGCGGCAAAGAGGATGGCGTATATCATTGTAACCCAAGAAGAGACGGACCGAGGAGGAATAGTGGGGGAGAGAGAAAGAGAGGAAGATGAGCTTGAAGAATTGAACTCGTCTTTCGGATCATTGTTAATTCCAAGGGTTGGGAGGTGATGGTTTTGTTGGGGTTGAAGACGGTGCAGACGCGGGTTTAGGTATGTCAGTGGCACAGACCAAGTCCATCGTGTAAGAACCTCTCTCAGGAATACTCTTCCTGAGTTAGCTGCAGCCGCAAAGTCTCGTCTGACTCGTTCCATATTCGATCTGTTGTTAGCTGTGTCTATTGTCAAAAGGACTGCGGAGAAGGGGTCGCCAATCTGATGATGATACAAAGATTTAGTCTCTCTCTCACGACCCGAAGATAAAAAAGAGAAATGATGAGAACTTCGATAGAGAGAAATGATGAGAATCACTAATGACATAATATACTGCAAAAGAAAGATTTTGCTTTGGCTTTTGAACACAAAGAACGAAGCATGACAAGTGATGGGATTGAGAGGATGTAAAGCAGTCGCAGTAGAAGAACTTATCGATCTCACCATCAGCAATGATAGCATCATACATATAATCAGATTCTTGCAGCCAACAAACTGATATAGACAATGGAAATATGGAATCTTCAAACACCAATTAAGAAGCACTTCTGTGGCCCAAACCATAATCGAGTCTTCTCCTTGAATATCTAATGGAAGGATAGGGTTGGTGGGGTTTGGCATTTTTGGTTGAGGACTTTGGAAAGGCTTGTGAGCTTCTGAAGGAAGCGTGCAGATCATGACAACCGCACATAAGACGGTGGTTGCTTAGTCCCCCCTCCCCCCACCTCTGAAGAAGACTTCACACAAAACCTGTTTGACCTTTCCATGTCGGCCTCTTCTTTTGGGCAGAGAAGCCATCCATAAACCTCAAGAACAGGAGCTTTCTTTGTATTGGGTCCTCCCATACCCAGAAAAGCCAATCCAAGAAAGATCAATCTGGTGAGGTGGGGAAACAATTGGTTGTTTGTGCCTATAAATCAATCATGAGCAGAGGGAGTAGCAAGCCAAGTTTGAAGACTGTGTGTGAACATCACCAACCAAACTCAAGAAGTCCAAACATGCTCAACATTTTCCTCTTCTCTTGGAGTTGTTGATAGAAAAGAATAGAATCACAAGTCCTACCATCACTGGTCTTCCATGTCAATCTACTCCAGCCATTATGTGAGGAAGCAAGCAGCAAGTGATTAATGAGATGAAGATAAGCTGTTTTTGACTTTTGGTAGATGTTGGTCAGAAGAACATATATTTAAGTACTTTATTCACCAAAACCAAGGGAAATCATGCTTTGTCCAGTCTTCATCAATCTCTGAGTGTAATGCATATTTTCTCAGCAAAAGAAAATGTTTGGATCCACATCACAAAGCTGTAGATGGAGAAGATATAATATCTAACCTCTGATAATACCATAAAGTAATGCAAAACATGTTCCCACTTTATTATATCAATGATTTGGTCTTACCCTTTTTAATCACAATTTGCAATGCAATAAAAAAAATTATATTTTTTATTGGGATAAACAGTCATGGTAATACCATGAAAGCTACAGTTAGATACTCTTATGTTGGACTAATGGCTGCTGCAAGGAAGAAGAAGAGAGATGGGGCCACTTGTTCATATTCAAGTTTTCTTTGAGCACTGACCTACATATTGAGCTGTGAACATTAATTATTATGAGTCACAATCAATCAATCTAAGGCCATTTACCCACAGTTTAATTAGCTCAACTTAAAACAATTCTACATAATATTATTTTAATCTTGGATTCCATCAGTGTCATTTGCAGTCAAGAAATCTGGATCACCATCATTGACCTTCGTTCCATTGACCCAATCTTGTCTTTTGAATTCAAGCATTGCATGCATTTCATACTTTTAAGAGTATGATAGATAGATAGATAGATAGATAGATAGATAGATAGAGATTCAGATGTCAGCGGTCCTTCTGCGACGTGAACAGCGTACCTTCCTGCCATTACAATTTGGAAGAAGTGGCAGCAGAGATGGAGACAAAGTTTCCCTTTCTTTTATAGATCACTGGCAGGCAAACTTGATGCAGAGAGGGGTGTTAAGATACGTGAGCAACAGCAGCAGCAGCGGCACATATAACTTGAACGCAAGCAAACAAAGCAGGGTGTGCAGATTATGTGAGGCAGAGTTCAACCGTGTCATGGTGGTGAACATAGCATGGGCTGTTTGTCTTCATCCTCTGATCGTATGTCCGAAGGCTGGACTCTTGAGATGTTTGTTTCTTGTGACAGTGTGCCAAGACACAGCAGAAATCAAATGAACAGGCATTCAAACAATGAAGCTCATGTCCTCATTCAGATCCTTTCACCTCTCATGTCATTCGTTGCAGCACAAAGGGAGAACCTTGGCACCTTCCATAGATACTCTCTTCTCCTGGAAGGCAGACTGAGCTCCAAAGTGCGTATAGATCTCGAGGAAGAACTCTGTGTTCCTGCTTTACTTTCTTCCCTTTGATGATGGCCTCCTTTCATTCAATATAATATAAGCTGAAGTGCACCATGCAACAAAGGTAAAAAAGGCTGTGCCTTGCGCTTTAGCTTTTAGAGGGCCTTCATCTCCATCTCCTCCTCGAATGAAGACCAGCTTTTTGGCAGATATCAATGTGCATGGTGTTAGTTTGGTAAGTCCCATAGTCCCACATCAGGAAAATCAGACTTGTTGTCTCGTCTTGGAACTATAAATAAGGGTCTGAGCTTTGAAGTCAGATGCACCACAAGAGGTACCATAAGTGGCACCACAAGAAAAACCTAAGTGTTTACTTTGGGTTTAAGTCCACACTCGGTTAAATAGTTTGGGCCTATAGATTTGGGTTTTTCTTGTTTAGTATTTTCCGGTGTTTTATGGCCTAGGAACATCTTCCTAAGGCATTTGTAATTGTCCCTCTTTTATAGTAGTGATTTGCTCCTCCTTCGTCCGTGGATGTAGGTCAATTGACCGAACCACGTAAATTTGGTGTTCTGGTGTTCTTGTCTCTCCTTTTATTTGTTTTCCGCTTTATTGTCTTGTTGGATTGCCAAATTACCTTTTTAGGTAAATATCCTGGGGCTAGCTCTAACAAACTGGTATCAGAGCCTAGTTTCGGGATCTTTTGGCAACAATGACAATAACAAAGATCGTCGTCGAGAAATTCGACAGAAATGTCAACTTCGGCATGTGGCAACTTAAGATGGAAGCCATTCTGGTTCAAGACGGAGTTGATTTGGCACTACAGGGAACAGAGAACATTCCAGATGGTATGACAAAGGAAGATCTTGCGGGTATGGATAAGAAGGCCCGATCAAGCATCATCCTAAATCTCTCTGATGAGGTTTTACGGGAGGTAGCTATGGAGACTACGACTAAGAGCATGTGGGACAAACTTAAAGCCTTGTACATGAAGAGGACAGTGGAGAATCGTCTCTACTTGAAGCAGAGTCTATATATGCTTCGGATGACTGAAGGTACATCTATACTCTCACATCTTGATAAGTTTGATTCTTTGGTTATGGATTTGGAGAATATAGATGCAAAAATTGATGATGAGGATAAGGCTTTGTTACTCTTGTGTTCTCTTCCCCAATCTTTTAAGCATTTCCGTGATACTTTGATTTATGGAAAAGAAACAGTTTTGTATCAAGAAATTAAATCTGCATTGAAATCTAAGGAGCAGATAGACAGGAATATCACTGGGGAAAGTAGAGAGAATCAGGCTGAGGGTCTGGTTGTCAGGGGTAGAATGGATAAAAGAGAATTTGACAGTAGTAGATCTAAATCTAGATCTAAATCCAGACATAGAAATTTGGAATGCAGATATTGTCATAAAATGGGGCATATTAAATCTGATTGCTTTAAATTGAAACATAAATTAAAGCAAAAAGGAAAAAGTGTTGAGAAAACTACTGAGTCCGCTGAAGCTAGTGTAGCAGCTGATGAGAATACTGGAAATATTTTCTTTGCTACTGATGATAGGACAAGGTCTAAAAATGAATGGATTTTAGATTCAGGTTGTTCTTATCACATGTGTCCCAATAGGGATTTGTTTTCCACATATGAATCTTGTAATGGTGGAATTGTTTTGATGGGCAATAATGCCGCATGTGATGTTGTTGGTAAAGGCACAATCCGAATTAAAATGCATGATGGTATTGTGAGGACGCTCACTAATGTTAGACATGTTCCTGATTTGAAAAAGAATCTCATCTCTTTAGGCACCCTAGAGGCTCTTGGGTGTAAATACACAGCTGAAGGTGGAGTTATGAAAGTTTCTAGAAATGCCCTTGTTGTTATGAAAGCTTGTAGGTCTGGTAGTTTATATATTCTGCAGGGAACTACTGTCACAGGCTCGGTTGCAGTCTCGTCATCATCATTGTCTGATTCTGACATCACCAAATTATGGCATATGCGTTTGGGTCATATGAGCGAAAAAGGTTTGAGCATATTGAGCAAAAGGGGTCTACTTTGCGGACAGAGTACTGGGCCACTTGATTTTTGTGAACACTGCATTTTTGGAAAGCAGAAAAGAGTCAGCTTCACTTCTCCGGCAGTTCACAAAACAAAAGGTACTCTTGACTATATTCATTCAGACCTTTGGGGTCCAGCTCGTGTTCAGTCTAAGGGTGGTGCCAGGTATATGTTGACTTTCATTGACGATTATTCCAGGAAAGTTTGGGTTTATTTTCTGAAGCATAAAAATGATGTTTTTCTAACCTTTAAACAATGGAAGGCTTTGATTGAGAAGCAAACAGGTAGACAGATTAAGCGGCTTCGAACAGATAATGGCATGGAATTTTGTGAAGGTGACTTTGAAGAATTTTGCAAAAATGAAGGAATTGCTCGGCATCGCACTGTTAGGATGACGCCTCAACAAAATGGTGTGGCCGAACGTATGAACAGAACACTCTTGGAGAGAGCAAGGTGTATGATCTCAAATGCAGGGTTGACAAAGGACTTTTGGGCAGAGGCGATTAATATGGCCTGTTACGTTGTCAACCGCGCTCCTTCTGCAACACTTGACTTTAAAACTCCGGAGGAAGTTTGGTCAGGTACTCCTGCTGATTATTCTGATTTTAAAATTTTTGGGTGTCCAGCATACATGCATGTAAATGAAGGAAAATTAGAGCCTCGGGCTAAAAAGTGCATTTTCCTTGGGTATGCTTCTGGGGTAAAAGGATACAGATTATGGTATTCTGATCCCAAATCCCCAAAATTTATAATCAGTAGAGATGTTACTTTTGATGAATTATCTATGTTATCTTCCAAAGAGGAATCTACTAGTTGTACAAAAGATAGTGCGCAGAAGCAGGTGGAGCTTGAGATTGGTAGTTCAGATTCCTTTCAGTCGAACTCTTCTACTCAAAGAATGCCAGTAGATGGTCCCGAGTCTACTGACGCAGTTGTTCCAGAGGAAGAGCAATATTCCATAGCCAAGGATAGACCACGGAGAGATATTCGACCACCACAAAGATATGCAAATTTGGTTGCATATGCTTTGTCTGTTGCAGAAGAGACAAGTGAAGTTGGTGAGCCTACTTCCTACTCAGATGCAGTTTCTTGTGATAATTCCGCTAAGTGGTTGATTGCGATGAATGAAGAAATTGAATCTCTCCATCAGAATAGAACTTGGGATCTTGTAAAGCCGCCTTCGGGTAAGAAAATTGTTGGATGCAAATGGGATACCATTGCTGATGGAAAGGTCCTTGTTCAGAAAATTCATACGAAGGACAATCCAGTTGATATGTTTACGAAGCCTCTTTCGGTTTACAAGTTCAAGTAGTGCTTGGACTTGGTTGGTGTTCATTGTTGGTGATTGCCCGTTGAGGCTTTTATGAAGAAGGTGGAGCAAGTTTTGTTGGGACATACCAAGGTGGAGATTTGTTAGTTTGGTAAGTCCCATAGTCCCACATCAGGAAAATCAGACTTGTTGTCTCGTCTTGGAACTATAAATAAGGGTCTGAGCTTTGAAGTCAGATGCACCACAAGAGGTACCATAAGTGGCACCACAAGAAAAACCTAAGTGTTTACTTTGGGTTTAAGTCCACACTCGGTTAAATAGTTTGGGCCTATAGATTTGGGTTTTTCTTGTTTAGTATTTTCCGGTGTTTTATGGCCTAGGAACATCTTCCTAAGGCATTTGTAATTGTCCCTCTTTTATAGTAGTGATTTGCTCCTCCTTCGTCCGTGGATGTAGGTCAATTGACCGAACCACGTAAATTTGGTGTTCTGGTGTTCTTGTCTCTCCTTTTATTTGTTTTCCGCTTTATTGTCTTGTTGGATTGCCAAATTACCTTTTTAGGTAAATATCCTGGGGCTAGCTCTAACACATGGGATATCAAAGAAAGACAGGAGAGTAGTGTTCCACTCGGTAATCATTCAGCTGATGGCAGAGTATGATTATGATATGATGTTTTCGACACAAAAGTGGCATTTCAATCTTCCTTTTACTGAGACCATCGATGTGAAACGCTAAATCCCTCTCCCGAACATAAAACCAACACCAAAGTGTCTGCAATCGCAAATTACCTGTGTCCGGATGAAGCAGTACACAAGTGCTTATTTGCAGACCTCATTAGGCCAGTATGCTAAGTTCATAAAGTGATCTTCCTGTAAGAAAGGCTGTTGATGCCCTCTGAAGCTGTAGGAAGAAGGGCAGCAGCATGGAAGAAGCAAAGAATCCTTACCGTATTCATCAAACTCAACTATACAACTCAATGCATTCACTCACCATCATTCCGCATCTCATCTTTGATGAATCTTTCTGTGCATACAGATTCAGGATGGTCTTTCAGAAAGAAAGAACTTGTTGCCTAAACCACTAGCAATCCATCAACCTGCCTCGGTCATTTAGTGGCGTGTGAACCCCAGTGACAGACCACTCGCTTCTTGCACTGTAATGAAAGAAAGGCTCGTGTAGTGTGACCTCTCGGAAAACAGAGTCACCCTTGCTAAGGGACTTGGAAGGGTGAGTCACAAAAGTCTGCAGCAGTAAAAAGGAGATCTAAGAGAGGAATAAGGCTACTTTAGAAAGGCAGAGGGAGAAAGGAGATCATGCACCGATCTGAATCCATACGATACAAGAGCTTTCTTTCCCATGTGGAGTGGAGGGGATTTAACCCCACATTTTCTCTCCTTTGCTTTTCTAGCCTTCTCTTTAAGATTACATATCCTTGGGGTGGGGAAGGAAGAGGCAAAGAATAAAGCTCACAAAAGCTTCAATGATTCCTTGCCATGATGATTCATCCTCCTGCCAAAACCCCAATTTGAAGTAGGCTTTTTGGAATGATAGTTCAGCCATCATCAACTGCATAGTAATCCATTTGCACTTGCATCTATGTGAGTGAAACCATACAGTGACCACTCAGTTTTGGTGAGATCTTGTGACCCAAGATTGACTTGTAATGGCAGTGTACGGTTCTGATGTGGGTAGAGCAGGAGGATGCCGGAACCAATGCCTGTGTGTAAACTAGTGATCTCATGTTACTAGTTCCATATGAACATGATGTTTCCTCACTCACTTGAGTTGACCATAACTGTGAATCTTTGTTGGTCAAAGAAAGACAAATTGATGTTGGATCTCTGGTTTTGGAACAGGATCATTCAATATCAAGCTTGTTATAGCTTCGCCAGCAGATCCAAAGAGGGCTGGGTGAAGAACATTGAGCATAAAAAGAGGCAATCTGCAGCCAATGCAGTAGTGTTTTTGTCCTGCTAATAGAATTTAAATCAGTTGTCCCATTCCCCCCCCCTCTCTCTCTCTCTGTCTCTCTCCCCTGCTTCTATTGCCCATCTTAAGTGGCCTAAGCAGTGAACCTCTAACCACACCCATCAGCCACTTCCTACACACAAATCCATGAACAGAGCAGCAGGAGAATCAAACACATCAGCAAGCATTGCTCTCTTGCTGAACATAAAAATAGAAGAGGTACTTATTCCATATCCTCTTCTTCCTTCACTCTGAAGTCTCTCCTCCGAAGATGCCTCTGCTCCCATACCACTACCCTCTGAAGCTTCTCTTATCTCATCTCCTCTCCCTTTCCTTAGCCTTGTATGCTTCTCTGCACACCTAACACTCCATTTCTGTCCTCCATCCTTCGAACTCCAATGACCACAAGACCATGTCCAACTAGAAGATCCAAGAAGAAGAAACCTCAGGAGATGGACCCTGTTCCTCTGTTACTTGTTACCCTGTTAGCTCTTCTAAGTTCTTGCACTTGCACTACGCTTCAGAGTGATGCCTTAGCGTTAGCTTCTATAAGAGAAGGATTCCATGGTTCCACCCCAGAACTAGAGAGCTGGAACACCTCCAATGTGGTCTTCGTCTGCTCGTGGTTCGGAGTCCGGTGCGAGCACGATCGCGTCGTCGGGATCGATATCTCCGACCTCAACATTTCCGGCTCCGTTCCGGTCGAGATCTCTGGCATCGACTCCCTTGTCAACCTCTCCCTTTCCGGGAACCATCTCCAAGGTGAGATCACGGTGGCGAACTTGCCTAGTCTCCGATACCTCAACATTTCTTCCAATCAGTTCAACGGCGGGCTCGATTGGAACTACACCAGCCTGCCGAGCTTGGAGGTGTTCGACGCCTACGACAACAACTTCACGGACTCGTTACCGCTCGGCGTCGCAGATTTGAGGAGGCTCAAGTACCTGGACCTCGGTGGCAACTACTTCACTGGAAGAATCCCGGTGACCTATGGAAGCTTAGCTGCTTTAGAGTACCTCTCGCTGAACGGCAATGATCTCCGAGGTCGAATTCCCAGCGAACTGGGCAATCTCACAGGCCTCAACCAGCTCTACTTGGGCTACTACAATGTGTTCGACGGCGGCATTCCTGTCGAACTCGGGAAGTTGGTCAATCTAGCCCATCTGGACCTATCGAGCTGCGGCCTCGGCGGCGGAATTCCCCACCAGATCGGCTACTTGACCAACCTCGACACCCTCTTCCTCCACACCAACGAATTATCCGGCCCGCTGCCGCCGTCACTCGGGAACCTCACGAGGCTGGTCTCGCTCGACCTGTCCAACAACGAGCTCACAGGAGAAGTCCCGCAGCAGCTCGCCGCGCTCACCGAGCTGAGCCTCCTCAACCTCTTCATGAACCGGTTGCACGGGCCCGTGCCGGAGTTCGTCGCTGAGCTGTCCAAACTGGATACTCTCCAGCTCTTCATGAACAACTTCACCGGCGGCATACCACGGAAGCTCGGCGCCGGCGGCCGCATCAGCGTGCTCGACATTTCGTCGAACAGGTTCACCGGTAAGATCCCCTCAAACCTCTGCCCATTAAACAGGCTCAAAATCCTCATCCTCTTGAGGAACGCCTTGTTTGGTCCCATCCCTGAGAGCTTAGGCAGGTGTTTGAGCCTAACCAGAGCGAGGCTCGGTCAGAATCATCTCAATGGAAGCATCCCTTCCGGCCTCCTCTACTTGCCACGGCTCAACCTATTAGAGCTCCAAGCCAACAACCTCTCCGGTCCAATCCCAGAGAACTCTAACCCTGACCAGAGTCCGACCGAGTTGGTCCAACTCAACCTCTCAGATAATTCGCTCACTGGACCTCTTCCCTCCTCGATTCGCAACCTATCTTCGGTCCAAACCTTGCTAATTAGCGGCAATCGATTGACCGGTCCGGTCCCCGGTTCGATCGGCTCGTTGCGCCATGTGGTCAAGCTCGACCTTAGCCGCAATGGCCTATCGGGCTCGATCCCGCCGGAGGTCGGAGCTTGCCGCCAGCTCACCTACCTCGATCTGAGCCAGAACAACCTCTCCGGCCCCATCCCGCCGGAGATCGCCGGAATAGGGATACTGAACTATCTGAATCTATCACGCAATGGATTGAACGGACCGATGCCGAGGTCGATCGCCGCGATGAGGAGCCTCACCGCCGCCGATTTCTCCTTCAACGACCTCTCCGGCAGGCTGCCGGACTTGGGGGAGTTGGCTTTCTTGAACGCCAGCGCCTTCTCCGGCAACCCCAAGCTGTGCGGGCCGGGTTTCGGCAAGCCGTGCGACGACGCGGCGGGCGCGGCCCGGTCTGGGCACTCCCATGGCGATTCTAAGCTGATCTTCGCACTGGGGCTTCTGCTGTGCTCGCTCGCGCTCGGGCTAGCGGCAACGGTGCGGGCCCGGTCGCGCCGCGGCGGTACGTGGCGGCTCACCGCGTTCCACGAGGTGGATTTCGGCGCGTCGGATGTGCTGGGATGCATGAAGGACGCTAACGTGGTGGGGCGCGGCGGCGCCGGGGTGGTGTACCGGGGAAGGACCCGCTCCGGCAGCGCGATCGCGGTGAAGCGGCTGGCGGCGCTGGGATCGGACGGCGGGTTCGGCGCCGAGATCCGGACGCTGGGGAGCGTCCGCCACCGGAACATCGTCCGGCTGCTCGCCGTCTGCTCCGACTCTGCCACCAACGTGCTGGTGTACGAGTACATGACCAACGGGAGCCTGGGGGAGGCGCTGCACGGCAAGGGCGGCGGGCGCCTGAGCTGGGGCCGTCGGTACAGGATAGCGGTGGCGGCGGCCAGGGGCTTATGTTACCTCCACCACGACTGCAGTCCGATGATAGTGCACCGCGACGTGAAGTCCAGCAACATCCTGCTCGACGCGAAGTTTGAGGCACACGTGGCGGATTTCGGGCTAGCCAGATTCTTGCAGGAAGACAATGGTAGGTCCGAGTGCATGTCTGCCATCGCTGGGTCCTACGGATACATCGCCCCGGGTACGTTGCACGGTTTCATTTGCTCCTGCTTCCTGCATCGTATACAACAGTTTCATTATAAACATTGGATGTATATTGGATTAGGACCGTAGTTAGATTCTCTTCGATCAAACATTAGTTGAAGTCTAAATAGTCAACTCAGACGCCCCATAAAGACAAGTCAGGAAACACCAGCAGTCACTGTCAGCGATCGTACCATCGCAAATGGAAGTCCAAGTCACTGGCATGGGGAGGGCGAAGGAGACGGCAGCTCGGCTCGATAAAGCAGCTCAACAGTAGCAGACTAGGGTTTCGTGAAAGTGAAGCCCTCAGATCACCAATCCCAACTCCTCCATGTCTTTGCCAAGCATGTGCTGGGCACCATCTCGGTGCCAAGATACCAAAGATTCTCGCCCTCTGCTTACCTTGGGACTGCTGAGGCTGTTGCCACCCACTTCATCCCTGTCTCCGAACCTGATGCTGGTGTTATTGACATTGAGCCCTTACATGGCGATTCTATGTGCAGAGTATGCCTACACTCTCAAGGTGGACGAGAAAAGCGATGTCTACAGCTTCGGGGTGGTGCTTCTGGAGCTCATCACCGGCCGGCGCCCGGTCGGGGACTTTGGGGACGGCGTCGACATAGTTCAGTGGGTCAAGAGGGCCACCGCCTGCAGAAGAGAGAAAGCCGCAAGCATCGTGGACTGCCGGCTGAGCAGTGTGCCGACGGATGAAGTCATGCATGTCTTCTTCGTCGCGATGCTGTGCGTCCAAGAGAACAGCGTGGAGAGGCCAACCATGAGGGAGGTGGTGCAGATGCTCTCCGAGTTCCCTCACCACGTTACGGACGACCAATGTCCACTCCCATCATCTCCTCCTCCTCCTTCTGGAGAAGACGGGAGCGGAGCCGACAAGGAGGCCAACAGCTACGAGCTCTGTCCTGATCTCTTGACCCAATGCAAGCTATTTCCTCAGAATTGAACGGAATTTGGTAAGGAAAGGCTTGGAATAACGGTGCTTTTTCCCGGTTCAACATGTGTACAGGGTTTTGCTGGATGCAGAGTAAGCATGGCAGCATCATCACGCAGCTCTATTCGGGTCCATGTACAATATAGTCTTCCATCATAGCATTTGGCTTTTGTAATCCCTTCGTGATCTCTGCCTATCGTCTCCTGTCAAATCCCTTCAATTATTCATAAGCATTAGTGTCGCTTTCCTATGTGAGTTGCCTTGCCATCATTTGACGATGACAGCCGACGGACATTCGATGGGCTCTCCTCTTCCTCTGCAACCTGCAGTGGCCCTTCCTGCCCTCGAAAGCTTTGCTACTCCGAGTCTACGAAGCTTTAGCTGGTTTCTTTAGTAGAAAAGAAAGATTCAATTAGCTCCCAAAACAATCAACTAAATGGTGATAAAAGAATGTCCACTGCCTGCAAACAGAGAGGACTCTGTCATGTTTATGTCTTTTCCAAATGAAAGAAAGATTCTGTACGCGATTCCTATTCTCCTAAAACCTCTATGAGCTACTGGTGGAGGAGGCATGGAAACCAGCAGGAGTGTATTTCTCCATCAACTTTGTCAGCGCAGCATCCAACTTCTTCGCCAGCTCGACTTTCTCTGCTTGACGTCTCTTCTTCAGTTCCAACTTCTTCTGCTCATGTGCACGCATCAGCTTCTCTCTGTCTGCCTCAAATTTCTCCACGTCTTTAACTTGGCTATTGATGAACCTTTCGATCTCTTCGTTCCTGTATATATTTCTATGAACGTCACAGTCATCATCATAGAGCTTACGAAAGTGTTCGTAGATAACTTAAGCTTTACCTGAGCCTCTGATCTGAATCTTTTGCCTTTGCACGCTCCTCCTGCAGCTGCTGCTCGAAATTCCTCTCTTTCTCTTTAGTCATCTTGTGAATTTTGTCCATTTGTTCCTTGAGAAATCTCTCTTGGTTGTCCATCTAAACATCATAAAGCCAACGCAAAGATCAATGTCCAAGGTGATCGTGGAACAGAGGTCATGAAGAATAAGATCACCTGTGCTTTGTGTTCTTCATGCTGGAGCTTGGCCCTAAGCTTCACAGCGCTGTTTTCTTCCATGGCCTGATGCAATAGCTGGGTTACGTCATCGAGGGTTTGTTCGAGGGTCTGGGACTGTCGCTCTCGCCTCATGACCTTCTTCTCGAGCCTGGGGAGTTGCTTAGCGTCCTCACGCATTTGCTTCGTCGGGATCACAACCTTCTCCTGATATGATCTCATCTCATACTTCAGACGAGATCTACCATGACAATGGCGGTTGAAGGAATCCATGTCTTCTTTTCGGGCCAAGTAACCATACAGCTGCCGCTTACCACCTGCACAAAACAGTCTCGGGCAAGGGTGTGCCCATGCATCTCTATCGGTTCCCTGCTCTGCAAAATGCTTGTGCAGCCGCTCGGCCTCCAAGTAGCCCGTCGCAGTGGCTTCGAAGATCAAAACGCTCATCCCACGGTGCCCCTCAGGGCCATAGGAATGGCGGGCCTTCACGACATCATATGAGCTGAAACAGTCGCGGAGCTCTTGGTTTCCCATCCCAATCCACTGTAGCAGAACAACAGTAACATGAATCGGAACACAAGTTCGCAAAATAGCAATCCTCAAGTACAAGCACCTTTTCGTTCTCATCATGATCGAGTCGGGTGTTCATGACAATCACCATTGGAGGCCAGACTATCTCATGATCGATCGTCATGTTCTTCGGCCCCTGCCATTTGCCAAACACTTCACCAGCAGGTGCGGCAGAAGCTCCTCTACGGCCAAGGTTTTCTTCCAACATTGAAGCAAACTCTCCATGAAGCTTTAGTCGGGCCTTCTTCTGTGACTTTGCATGGCTCACGAGACGCTGCAGGCCCTTGTAACGGCGGATGGCACCAGGAACATCGTGGCATGCAGGACACTGCCATCTCTGGTCGGATCACTAATTTCTTCGGCCGTCAGATCATCCATCTCTCCAAAAAATTTCTGCAGCCATTTGTTCTTCCTTCTGGTCTCGTGGCCCCTTTGACTTGCATCAGTATCATAATCGCTAGTGAGATCATCATCGCTGTCATCGACTATTTCCTCCTCCTCCTCCTCCTTCTCATCAGCAACCTCAACATGACAGTCTTCTTCTACCTTCGATTGAGAACTAGATGGACCAAACCTTGTTGCGCACTGCCAGCCATGTGGCAGAGGCGGAGGTATAACCGGAGCTGAAGCCATGTGCCATGGTTTCTGCTTAGAATTGCCTCTGCCAAGAGGCCGATTCTTATTGTTTTGGAGACTGTTGTTTCCACAAGACCAACCAGCATTTGGTGAAGAAATTGAAGAACCCCAAGGTTCCAATGGAGCACAATCCTTGCCAGAAGACGAACCAGCTTTTGGTGAAGAAATCGAAGATTCCCAAGGGTTCGATGGAGCACAATCCTTACCAGAAGACCAACCAGCTTTTGGTGAAGAAATCGAAGAACCCCAAGGTTCCAATGGAGCACAATCCTTCTTACCAGAAGACCAACCAGCATTTGGTGAAGAAATCGAAGAACCCCAAGGTTCCAATGGAGAACAATCCTTCTTACCAGAAGACGAACCAGCTTTTGGCGAAGAAATCGAAGAACCCCAAGGTTCCAATGGAGCACAATCCTTACCAGAAGACCAACCTGCTCTCGGTGAAGAAACAGAAGAACCCCAAGGTTTCAATGAGGCACGTCCAGCTCTCCTCCTCCTGGATTTCCTTGTGTACACCTGCCATCCATCCGCCTGGGAGTCCTTCCCCACACTTTCCTTGTCCTTGTTCGGGTCATCAACAGCAGTGTTGCCTTCTCCAGCATCCGGCTCTTCAGCACGTCTCCCCCGTGGTGGAATTTTACCACCAACACCTCCATCCTTTCTAGTATTTGCTGAGTCCATGTTAGCAGTCACCTTCTGCACCACCATAGCTTTGACAACATCAGATACATATTCTGCACCATTACGCAGGATGTTTCTATCACCATTGTGTTACTATCACATTCTACGTTTATACGATTTGTGAATATTAGAAATCATTCGTATACCTATACATTTAACTGCCCATCTATAAGGTAAATCTAAAGCATAAAATTATCAAGCATCATAGAAGCATAAAATAGTCAACCCAAAAACTCAGCAGCCATATGGATAGTGATTTAAAGGACAAGTACATAAGAGTAATGCAACCCAATTGAAGGTTTTTTAGAGAGAGAGAGAGAGAAGACTCGAAAAGGGAGGCCAAAGAGAACACCTCCAAAAGGTTGATCGAGGTGGATGAGACTCTCTGGCGCCCGCGCCGAGGGAAGCTAAGAAGGCAAAGAGAACATCACATACGCAAGGAAGTGGAGAGACTTGACGACGAAGCCTTTCTATAGAGGAGAGAGGACTCCAAACGCAGCAGCTGGTGGCTGAACCACGGCCGTCTTCGTTTCATCTTTCCATTCGAGTTTTAAGCTGCTTTATTTGACTACATTTAGTGTTCTGATGGTCTTTTATGCAAAGAAGATTTTTAATCCTCTTGATCGAGCAAGACGAGACTTTCCAGTTTGGTAATTAATGGGCCAAATATATAGAGGTTTTCCTATGTCTAAACGCGACATATGGTCACGTAGGCCTTGGGATATGGATATGGCTAACGTAACCAAGTGATATATGTTGCATGGCTCGATATGGGTCCGTAAATTGCTATTGTATTTTGTGCCTGACATTTAGATAGATAATAAGCCTTCTCGAACAGCCAACGCATAAGGATGCGTCTGTAGCCGAAGAAGTTGCCATGTTCTGCTTTGATGGTCCCGATTTGGACTCGCAAGGTAGCCATCCGACCGAGTTCCAAGCCCGTCGTCACCTTCTTCTCCTCGGATCCCAACCCTTCGGCTCGCCCTCTTCCAACATCCATTGTCGTTAGATCCCTCTCCGCTGAACCACTTGCCTCCTCTCATGGCTTCGGAATGCCCCGTGAACGTTCGCCCGTCAGGACCGCCCGCTACCTGCTCGACGAAATGCCCGTACCCGACTTCCGAACATGCAACCAGAGGATCAGGGCCCATACGTCGGGCCGCGATTACCAGGCATCGCTCTCCGTGTTCGTGCGAATGCTTGGCGCCCGGCTGAGGCCCGATGGCTTTGCGCTCGCCGCCGTCGTCAAGTCCGCGGCGACGCTTCGTGACGCTGGACACGCACGGGCCGTCCATGGGTTTGCTGTGAAGGCGGGATTCGCGGGGATCGTGGCGGTCCAGAAGGCGATGATCGACATGTATGCCGGATTTGGAGCGCTGTGTGATGCTTGCCAGGTTTTCGAGGAGGTGGGTCAGCGAGATTCGGTCACTTGGAACGTGCTGTTGACGGGATATGCTCGTGCCGGGCTTTCCGACGACGCGATGCGTTTGTTCCACTCCATGCATGGGTGTGGTGTCGAGGGTGTCAAGCCTACTGCGGTGACTATTGCTGTGATCCTTCCGGTTATCGCCAAGCTAAACGTTCTGAAGGCAGGGCAAGGTGTCCATGCTTACGTGATCAAGATTGGATTAGACACTGATACTTTGGTGGGAAATGCACTTGCGTCGATGTACGCAAAATGCGGTAGCATCATCGATGATGCTCACAAAGTGTTCTCGCTCATATCTTCGAAGGACACGGTATCATGGAATTCCTTGATTGGAGGGTACTCTCAGTGTGGGTTATTTGCTGAGGCATTCCGACTGTTCTCTCGGATGGTGTCGATGAATTTCTTGCCGAATGATACAACACTTGTGACTGTTCTTCCTATCTGTGCATTCACGGAAGGTGGCTGGCATCGTGGAAATGAATTCCACTGTTACATTCTGCGGCATGGTTTAGATGTGGAACTTTCTATTTGTAATTCACTTCTGACGCATTATTCAAAGGTTGGAGACATGAAGAGAGCTGAATATATCTTCGGTAGATTGGATTCATGGGACCTCGTGACATGGAACACCATGATTGCTGGATATGCCATCAACGGGTGGACCTCAAAGGCATTAGATTTACTTCAGCAGTTGCTGATCGGTAGCACAAAACCTGACTCAGTTACTTTCCTAAGCATTCTTCCTGTATGTGCTCAACTGTATGATGTAGAAGGGGGAAGGAAGATCCATGGTTATCTTATTCGGCATAATCTACTGTGCCAGGAAACATCTTTAGGGAATGCTATCGTTGATTTCTATGGAAGGTGTGGTGACATAGTGGATGCACTACAAACTTTTAGGGGTATTAATAAGAAAGATATAATATCATGGAACACAATGGTTTCAGCTTGTATTGAGAATGAACAGTTGGAGAAGTTTGCTGACCTCCTGACTCAAATGATTTGCAAAGGGATACAACCTGACTCTATAACAATTTTGAGTGTTCTTCGGGCAAGCACTACATATGGCATAAGAAAGGTCAGAGAAGCTCATGCTTATTCCTTTCGTGCTGGTTTCGTGAGTCATTTTACTGTTGGAAATGCGATACTTGATGCATATGCAAAGTGTGGGAGCATTGAGGGTGCGCATAGAACCTTCTTGAACTTGACAGGAAGGAATGTCATCACAGGCAATACAATGATCTCAGGCTATCTGAAGCATGGTCGTTCAGAGGATGCAGAGATGGTCTTTGGTCAGATGTGTGAAAAGGATATCACAACTTGGAATCTTATGGTGCAAGCTTATGCTCAGAACGATTGCAGTGATCTTGCATTTACTCTGTTTCATCAGTTGCAGAGTGAGGGCATGAGACCTGACTCTCTGAGCATCATGAGCATTCTTCCAGCTTGTGCACGTCTGGCTTCTCCTTGTCTGGTAAGGCAGTGTCATGGCTATGTGATCCGTACTTCTCTATACGACATTCACCTCGAAGGTGCTCTCTTAGATTCATACTCAAAATGTGGAAGCTTAGATGACGCATACAAACTTTTTCAGACAAGCCCTGAGAAGGACTTAGTAACCTTTACTGCTATGCTTGGTGGCTATGCAATGCATGGATTGGCAGAAGAGGCAATCAGAGTCTTCTCTGATATGCTTCAAGCCAATGTAAAACCAGATCATGTTATCATGACTGCTGTTCTGTCAGCTTGCAGTCATGCTGGGTTAATTGATGTTGGGTGGAAGCTTTTCGAGTCTGCGATCGAGATTCATGGTATGATACCTACAATGGAGCACTATGCCTGTATGGTGGATCTTCTTGCTCGAAGAGGACGACTGAGAGAAGCTTATGAGTTTATATTGGATATGCCATGTGAGGCCAATGCCAATGTGTGGGGTACGCTGCTGGGAGCATGTAAAATCCACAAGGAGGTGGAAATTGGGCGGATGGTGGCAGATCACTTATTTGATGCTGAGGCTGAAAACATTGGAAACTATGTGGTGATGTCAAATATATATGCTGCAGATGGGAGGTGGGAAGGTGTTGAGCAGGTCAGGAGACTGATGAAGACCAGGGATCTCAAGAAGCCAGCAGGATGCAGCTGGCTTGAGGTTTCAATGAAGAGGCATGTATTTGTGGCTGGTGATCTATCTCATCCACAAAGAACCTTCATTTACAGTACTCTGAGGACTTTGGATCAGCTGATGAAAGAGCCAATGGAAAGGATTTGCATTCGAGCAAACTGACAGACTTCCCTTCTCATGAAAGAGTCAATGGAAAGGATTTGCATTTGAGCAAACTGACAATGAAGAGACATGTATTTGTGGCTGGTGATCTATCTCATCCACAAAGAACCTTCATTTACAGTACACTGAGGACTTTGGATCAGCTGATGAAAGAGCCAATGGAAAGGATTTGCATTTGAGCGAACTGACAGATTTCCCTTCTCTTGATCATCTAATATCTCCACTATATCTCCCGCAATTTATATATTACTCAGGCCTCCAGAGCAATATACACAAGAACAAAGTAAATATATAGTAGTCGGTGATGCCTCAAGCACAAGGATGTTGCCTGAACAAAGCGTTAGCTGTTTATAAATGAAATCAGTTATAATGATAACCTGAGAACTTTTAAATGAAGTTTTCCCCTTTGTGGAAACAAAATGTTGATCATAATGCTGGCATTCTATTGGATTAGCTGCTTCTAGTCCTAATAGCAAGTACTGTTTAATATCTGTGGCAGCAGAGAAAAGAGTTATTGATTAAGATCAACTCATAGTCATTTGAGATCCCTCAAGAACAGTAGTGCAAGACCTTGGAACATCAAACATTCAATGTTTGATGGTATCGGAGTAGGAGTAATCTAGAATTTGATGTAGGTGGAGGAAAAGAATATTTATGGTTACTGAATTGGGTTTGTGATTATGGTGAGTCAGAGAGAAATAATGATGTGTTGGACCTGTAAGATCTTACAACACAAGGTTGTTTTATCAGAAAAACATTCAGGTGGTAGTAAAAATCTTCAGGTTGCAAAGAAGCACTCTTATGGACACAGAATTAAGGAGTTAAAATTGACAGTACAGTGCATGCAGATAAGCCTAGAAGAATCAGAACTTTTATGGAATTTAATTAGGAGAACATTCACAAGGACTCAGAAGAACAGTTGTCTGTAGATGATTCATCCACTCACACCAAGCAAACTCACTACTGAGAACACAAGGAGAGGTGGGATATATTATGATAGGCACTAAATTGTTGTTACAGCATGAGAGCCTCCTTATCATGCTTGAATGATTATCATCAGGCCACTGCCAACCCAGCAAGGCATGGTCTCCTCTCTGAACCACTGTTCTCAGACATCATTTCTATTGCAATCTTCCTTTTGGTGCCTGTTTTGGGTGATAATGCTGTCGGTCGAACATAATCCCTCAGTCTCAGTACATCATTTGTTTGAAGAGGTTTAAGTAGATAATCCTCGGCACCAATAGCTCGGCACCTACGATGAAACAAACGTGTGATCAATTGGTGTTGTTGACATTAGTTGAGAAAGAAATATCAAAAACTTCAGTTTAGGTAAAAGCAAGGACCAGAAGGACAATTCAACAGGAAAAGCAGTTTCCAGAAGTCATGGAGATGGTGGATAGGAAAAGCATATGATGTGTTGTTGACCATGTTGTTTGAAGCCAGTTCAGATGGGTGGATAGGAAAAGCATATGATATGTCGATGGACAATGATAAAAGGTAAAATGATAAGTTTACTCTGCTAATTTTCTAGCTAAAAACTTTTTGACTGCAGTGATATATTTTGCATATCAACCACACAATAGGATCTTCATATCCACAATCATTTCGTAGCTTGCTTTAAGTTTGGGGAACATCAATGTCATTGAAGAAAAGGAACCATTCAACAAAAGTAAACCAATATCTAGTTGGCAAATCATAAAAGCAAAACTTGAATCAAGTTTTTCTGTCCATCCAATGTACCTCTCAATCCACAACTCTGTCCTACTTTTGAAGGAAAAATCATTCTATCCTAGATTATATATAGATCCTGATAGATAACACATGGCATGCCTAGAAAGTCTATTGGTTTCCTTAGGACCAAGAAAGGCTTCAAAGTGACCAATGTAATAGAAACATTCTTGTTTGTGATTATGATGGTTCATGAAATGATGGGGATCTAAGATCAATGCGTACATAGAAAGCTAGTTTCTACTTTCTCATACTTGGATTAACTTGACTTGCTTTGTAGTTGTTATGGTGAGAGAAAGAAGAAGAATCAGGCCAAATCTTTTCAGATAACAGGTATTTGATAATGAGCTGTGGTTAGGTATCTGTATAAAATGTTTGCTTGGCTACCGAGTTTTGTATCTAGATTTGTTCATATTTGTGCTAAAAACAGATTGTTTGATATGATCTCATATTAACATCATATGGACTGGAAATGAAAATCGAGTAAGGAAGCTACAGACCTGCTGATTCTCTGTGGCTCATTCTCTGATGACATTATGATCACAGGAATAGGTTTTTGACAGCTCTGCTCCTGAAATTTAAGACAGATATGTGACAAAAGCAATATCAAGAATTGCTTATGATTAACTACAGACACAGCAATAGATATGACTAGGAATGTGAAGCAGAGGGAAAATGAAGCATCATACCTTGACAGCCTTTAGAAGATCATAACCAGTCATTTCCGGCATACAGTAATCGGTGAGGATTATGTCTATCTTTGGATCCTACATTATTTTTTAAATCTCGTTAAATGCATTAACAATGAAATGATTAGACCAAACGGTCGAATGACAATTGACTTGATTTAGAGTTACTGCAAAGTTGAACCACATAATCTTTCTGCAAGATTGCCTTTTTTTTTTTTGATCGACAATGTGACTTACATCAACAGTAGGCTGTTCAGCCTCCTTCCCTTCAGTCAATCCAAGAACTTCCATTGCTCTTTTTCCGCTATCGACGGCTATAACTGCATGAAAATAGCTTGTTTGAGGAATCAGGCTTTGGAAGTCTTCCAATTAGAAATGAAACTTTCAATTGGAATTGACAGTAGCAACAAAAGGATGTCTATTGCTGGTGAAATGGACTTAGCAAATTATCACATGAAGATTTTCTAGTTTCATCATCATAGATTGCTTCCTAATGCTTGATTTTAGTTAGTCCCATCAAAATGATTGAAACAAATCTGTCAATGGACAAAGCATAGCTAAATGCTTTGAACTTATTTAACTTAGATCTGTCAGCAACAGTTAAGGTTCTGCAAAAGTTGGAAACCAATTTTTGTGTAGATATAGATTACATTTTTCCTTCATGATCATACATGGAAGAACCTTAACAATGCAATTGCCAGTGGAAAATAGAGATTTAACTGATGGAAAGATGCATATTTGCTACTAGATTCTGAATGGTCCCCAAAAAATATACCTCAGAAGATAGTGGTCCAGTTTCAAGAGATGCCTATTGTAGATAGTCTCCAGACTACACATACCAATCCACATTTCAAGTACATATTTTTAGCAAAAGAAAGGACATCCAGCACTGGGGTTATTGAAAGAGATAGAAGATGTGTCTTTAGAGAGAGAGAGAGAGAGAGAGAGAGAGAGAGAGAGAGACTGAAGAACTTTGAATTTGTACAGCAAACACTAAACAAAAGAGAGAAGAAAGGAGAAGTAATCACTACACCAATAAAACATGCCAAATTCTAAGATTACTTTATTTCTTTGAAAAAAGCTTAGAATCTAAGAGAAAAAAGATAACAGAAGGAGCTTAAAAGACAAAAAGGGAAAACGAAAGAGTGAATTGATCATAGAAGACACCAACCAAATCTGAAACCACACAGAAAAAACATAAAAAAGGGCATAACACCATCTCCTGCTCACTGATCTCACCTTGAAACATGGCTCCACTCCTCTTGAGCAACCCTTCCACCACCCGTCTGTCCACCGGGGAGTCATCCACCACCAACACCCTCACCTCCACCCCTCCCTCAAACATGCTGCCATGACTCCCCTCCTCTCTCGCCTCCTCCACCTCCTCCATGCTCATCTTCCTCCTCTATCTACCTGCAACTCACTCACCGCAGAGTCCAACGCAAGAATTCTATCATGCATGCAGCAGAGAGGCGGAGGAGATCAATCCCAGAGGCCGGAGGGGATGGTGAGCGAGAGCGAGTCGAAGCTCTTATAAGGAAAGCGGAAGGCGATGGTGGGACCCTTCGCGTGCTGTGTGCGTGGGGCCCCCTCGGGAGGGGAACGGAATGCTTTCCTCCCTAGATTTTGTTGTCGGGGGGAATCTTTCCTGCCATTGGATTCGCGACATCAACCCCACGCATGGCTTCAAGCTACAGCCTCTCCTCCTCCCACTCCCACTGTTGAAGCCCTCATTCCTTTTCTCACGCAGATACGAATCTGCTTGGGGGAAAAACCTGGAGGCATGAATGATCACGAAACTACTCTTCAATTGATGTGATCTCCAAACAGCGATGTGAAGAATTCCATGAGCTACTTGTTCTGATGCTGGGATTTCAGCTGCATGCATGCAGTAAGCCTCACATCAATCTACACTACTGCACCTACCATAGCCCTAGAGAGAGAAAGCAGAGACGCATGCCGAAGGATGGTAGAACAAGATCACATCGACTCCCGGAGGCATCTAAATAGTTGGTCATTTGTCCACCATATTGCTGCAGCAATAACAAGCAGCTAACAGTTGTCAATAGTTGGAAGCCCTCCACTGCATATACACACACACTCTCTCTCTCTCTCTTGCTATTGATGTTATCAGCCCATAGCTTAGCAATCAAACAAATCCTTCCTGCTGATTTCTCTAGGCAAATGGTTGGTATTTGTTTCCCTCTTCTGGCATCTCCCTGATATGGTTGACTTACTCTCTCTCTCTCTCTCTGATATATATGCACTAAAACATCCTTATATTACATAAAAAAAAAAGAGAGAGAGATAAAAGCTGATGCCAAGCTGCTCAAGTAGCAGATCATACTGTTTTCCTTGTATAAACCATTAGATTAGCATGAGACAAAATAATGGTCATTCAGTCTGACCACTTGTTATTCAGTGAACAGCTGAGTCAAAAGGAGAGTAGGCTGTAGAGTAAATAATTCTCTTGATTTGTTACATATTTGTGCCTATCCTGTGGGTTGAATACAGAGATCATTTTATTATGCACGCATCATATAGCAAACAAAAGCATGATTAAAAGGTCAATTCCATTTCTACCAACAACACTGTAGAACCCGAACTCCTCCACTGATTCCTGTGATCTGCACTTTGTATTAAAAGCTGAAGACTGCGTGAAGTGGGATGGCGTCATGAAGCTACGGAAACCTATTCATGAAAGGAAGAATGTGTGGAGTGGGGACGGAGATGAGAAGGTGGTGGTTGGCGTTGCAGCGGTCATCCCTCGAACCTTTGTTTGAGGAATCACAAGATCTTAAAAGAGACATCATATCTAGCATATATCTGCGATGGAATAACCGTGAAAGTTACAGGTCAGACGATGGATTCTGGTGGTGAGATCTTTGCAGCCATTTTCCGGAGCTTCAACTAGATTCGCTGTCTTACTAAGCATCTTGACCTGCACATGGATCTAAGGAAATAAGACAATGAAATGTCCCCCCTCTTTTTAGTTGCTATCATATAATTTGATCTTCAGTTGTTTTTTTTTCTTTTTTTAATGGATTCGTCTTTCGGATAAAAATTTCTTAATTTCTTGTCATCTTATATTATATCAGTTTCAATTCCACTATTATTTCTTTGGTCATTACTCTGCAAACTTCTGTTGCAGTCACTGACTCCTCTTACCCCACCTTCTGCTGCCCAGATGCAATTTAGCTTACACCATCCAACTCTCACATCTCTCTCTCTCTCTCTCTCTCTCTCTCTCTCTCTCTCTCTCTCTCATATTTGTCTTCTCCTTGTTTTTGTTGCTTCAATACCTACTGCTGTCGAGATGCAAATTAACTTTCAGCACCCATCTCTCTTGTCTTCTCCTTATTTTTGTTGTTTGAAAGCCTCACCACATCAGGTCCTTCAACCAGAGGGAAGGCTACACTGGATTGTCACCAGAAGTAGGGTAATGGTCCAAAGAATCTAAGAGAAGATGCTGTACTTTTGATTTAAGTAGTCCAAGAAAAAAGTCTCCCTCTTGCCTCACATTGCAAAGATCATTCATGAACACTCTATCACCCAAGATCAAACATGACTTGCTTGGGTGATTGCTTGAATCTGTAGTATGATGTCCAAAGCTTGTAGGCAATTTTGTGCATTGCTCATAGGACACCAACAATATTCTAGTATAGAGTAGTTAGTACATGAAGATGACCATAACATAATAGATTCTATGGCCAAAGATGAAGAACTAAGAGTCACAATTAGGTTTTTGTCCTCTGAAACAAAGCCAAGTATCTTGGTTACATTCACAAAGGATTCCTTAGCTCCTCCACTACATGCACCCCAAATGTAAGTGGTGCCTCAGATTTCAGCAGTAGCAGCAGCACCGGGAGATGAACAGTGTGGTAGGTACACTTTCACAGATCTGTAATAGCTTTGCATGCTTCCTTGCAAGCCAATAGCTCCATAAAGATGAGCAACTTGGGCACATGGTTTCACCTCTTGCAGCTCAAGATCTGGTCAGACTCCAACCAAGCTTCAAATCTGAGAAGAGAGGAGAGAGGAGAAATGATGCAAACTCTACAGCAGGCAGGCCAGCAAAATGACTTGTGAATAGGGACATGATAATCAATTATTAGGCTGTACATCGACAGCATTGTCGTAAAACCTGACGCATTCTGGCTTCTCTCTTTGTTCATCACATGGAAACCAGCAGCAGCTGCTGCTGCAGCAAAGTGATCCTCTTCATGATCTGACAGTCTTTGCCTCTCTAAGGCTAATACTCACTGAGAACAAAAGTACAACAGATTAAGACGATGTAAACAGAAATCAGGCATGCAAGAAGTATGAAGCATTTAACCAAACAATGAACTTGTCATATTAGTATATTACAGATTGATAACAAGAACCAGAATACATAGTGCAACATGCTGAAAGCCAAATGTGAAGGCCAAGATTTCTATAGGCAATGGAGTCATCAGCTGCTTTGAGATACAGGAAGGTCTCTGATTGTGGTCATTAAAGATTCATGCTCATTACTTGAATTGCCTCTCAAGGATTAAAAAAAGAAAGGATTGTTGCATAATTTTGTCAAGAATTTTATATTCTAATCAAGTCATCTTTGTATAGATATATCGAAAATTGACATAATTATCAATGTATCAATTTTGTTACCATCGATTCATCATTATTCTTCAAGGGGAGCTACATAATATTCTGCATCAATTTCATCATCAACTCTTCCAAAATTTTCAACAAATCCAAAAGCTAAGGCTGGGCATAATTAAAAATTCTTCTTCTAAGTCAAATACTTTTCGCTTTTGTACGGACTACCATCACAATATACGAGAGAAAAAATATTTTCTGATTGATAAGAAAATATTTCCTCTTATCTCTACAACCATGAATCATAGACATGATTCTTTTTATTACTTGCAAAAAGTATCGCATTCCAATAGCCTTTAGTTCTAAAAATGATTTAGTTCCTTTGATTACTTAAACTGTAGACACAATACATTGATCACTATGATATCTTCACAAAGATTTTGGTTTATAGATAATATATGCTGTGGCAGCTGATACAGGAAAAGAGTTAGAGAGATCAGAAATTGTCAGAAAAATGGGTGCTTCATCCTTTTGTTTTCAAAAATAAAAAGACATGTTAAAACTTTCAGGTTGTATCAGAACAACTTAACGAGATCATTATACAAAACATCAAAGTGAAGGAACAATCTGTTTTAGCAGTTTAAGCCTGCTTAGCCGTCCGATAAGCTGTACTCAAATCAAAAAGTAAGATGAAAAACTTACAGTGATGCTATTCTTGGTAGTGTCAAATAATAAAAGAAGAATTCAGCAGCTAGGGACGGAGTTCAGACTTGGAATTCAGTTGTCTAGTATGTACATTATGCTCCCGGAGAACTGGTAGTTTTAAACAAAAAAAAACTAATCACAGCAACCTAGATTAGGATCCATCAGCTGCAATGAACATATAGAACAGTAATAAGTTCTTGAGAGATTGGACAACATTTTCAAGTATCAGCCAGTTCAGCTGCTAATGATTAGATATCTGAAGAACCTGTTCCCTCTGATCCAAATCACCAACTCAATGTTCAGATTCCAGAAAAAAGACCATATTTAGGGAAGCACCCCCAGCCAGAAATCAAGTGATATGCACATCATACAGAGAGCAACATGGATCTTAAATAGAGAAACTTCTGTGCTTCATTGATCCGACCTTCACGAGTAAGAAGGTTGATAATGCAGTCATAATTTTCTTCGGAGGCCTTCAGATCATACTCTTGAATCATCATATTAAATATTCTGAGAGCTGCATCAACCGACTCTGCTCTCTCATAAATTCTCAAGATTGCGTCAAAACATGAAATGGTTTGGAAGAAACTTCTTGTGCTTCATTGATCCGACCTTCACGAGTAAAGAGGTGATAATGCAGTCATAATTTTCCTTCTGGAGGCCTTCAGATCATACTTCTTTGAAATCATCAATATTAATATTCTGAGAGCTGCAGTCAACCTGACTCTGCTCTCTAGTCATAAATTCTGCAAGATTGCGTCAAAACATGAAATGGTTGGACAAAACCATTCAATCGCATTGAATTAAAGGAGATAAATAGCTTCTTTGTACTGAGACGTTAAAACCACCTAACGCTTGACTATAATAGATGTAGCAACTTAGAGATCCTTTAGTCTTGGTCCTATCGTACACCATTCCTTGCCGTCTCAACATCTGTCTGCCAATCTGCCATACATTTTCACTACTTCTGCTATAGCAATAGGTGCCGACTCTAGTTTCATTTTCAACACTTGACCATGTGCTTCCCTCCCAAGTTTTAATGCCCCTATCTCACCGCAAGTGTTCAAAATCCTAGCTAATGCAACAACATCTGGCCTCCGGTTAGCTTGGATCATGGATCGAAACACATGCAATGCATCATAAGGGCAGCCGTTCTTCAGGTATGAATCAATCAAGGCTGTCCAAGCAAGGACATTCTTTTTCTCCATCATATCGAACAATCTGCAGGAATACTCCAAGTTTCCACATGCTGAATACATGGTCATCAAAGAAGTGGACATGGAGACATTTGGTAAGAACCAATTTTTCACAGCATAAGCATGTAACTCCTTCCCTTGTCTCAATGCCTTCAGTTGGGCACAAACAGGGACAGCTGTTGCAATTGAGACAACATCTGGCTTGATTCCTTCCTGCTGCATCCAAACAACTGACCTCAGAGACTGTTCAAGCCTGCCGTTTGATGCATATCCTGACATCAGAGCAGTCCATGACACTGCATTCCGTTCATTAGACCCATAGAAAACCCGCCTCCCCGACACCATATCCCCGCATTTGCAGTACATATCAATCAATCCTGATTGAACAAATACCATTTTGTGATAGTTCCTGAACCTCTTTAACACAAAAGCATGAATCTCACGGCCTAAATGCCGTTCTGCGAGCTCTCCAATCGCTGGAAGAATTGATGTTACTATTACCGAATTGGGCTCTATCCCTTCACTTCCCATCCATCTCAAGTACTTCAGAGCCTCCCATCTCAACCCATTGTGCGCAAAGCCTGCTATCACCGCTCCCCAAAGAACAATGTCTCTTTCAGTAATTTCATCGAAGACCTTCATCGCCATGTGAATCTTGCCACATTTGAAGTACATGTCAATCAAACAGGTCTGTAAGAGCACAGAAGCACTGGTAAATCCATTCTTGATCAGGAGAGCGTGCGCCTTTGTGCCCTGAGCGAAGGCCGGCGAGCCCGCAAAGCTCTTGAGCAGGCACGAGAACGTGTACTCGTTCGCATCCACTCCCATTCCCCGCATCTCCGAGAAGACAGCCAACGGCGCGTGGCCCCACCGGGCGCCGCCGGCGACGTTCCCCTTGAGCAGCGCGTTCCATGGGTATACGCTCTTGGGCGAGAGCTCCGCGAACACCCGCCTTGCGTCGTCCGGCGACCCGCAAGAGGCGTACATCTCGACAAGCTTCGTGAGGAGGAACTCATTGCTCTCGAGCCCGTGTATCCTCAAGTGGACATGGATTTGGCGGCCGAAAGCGAGGGCCTTGAGGCGGGAGCAGGCGGCGAGGAGGGCGGAGAAGGTGGTGGTGTTCACGGGGACGCCGCGGTGTTCGAGGTAGTCGAGGATGGTGAGGGCCTTCTTCAGCTGGCCGAGGCGGGCGAAGCGCTGGATGTCCTTGTAGATGGCGTGGGGGTTCTTCGAATGGAGGGGGAGCGAGTCCGGGAAGGCGTCCGCTTCGGCAAATTTGGGGGCTTTGAGGGCTCGGACGGCCGGAGGCTGTCGGGGCTTGGAGCGGAAGGCATCGGGGGGAGGGTTCAGTGAGGCTTTGGCGACGGCTGCAGGAAAGAAGACGGGGGGTTTGGAGTTGGCGGCGAGCAAAGCTTTGGAATCCATGGGAGAGCAATGGAAGGAAGAGGCCATCCCAAGTGGCACGAAGAAGGAACTTCGCAGATATCCCATCATCCATAACGTACTCTCTCCGGACATTACATCCGTTGATTTAGAATCTAACGGTCAGATAAGAATCACGCGTACAAGATCAAGGGTCTGCACGCGGCCCTCTGGTGGCGTTCGAAGGCACAGACCATCATGTTATCTGTGGCATGCGGCCGCCCGTTCTACCCCCTGCGATCCTTCCATGGCCAACCCAATCGCCTGGTGGTCCGACGCAGCACGGCTTCAATCGTCGAGCGAGGTTCCCCATGCCGACCGTGGAGATCCTATAGCAGCGGAAGCTTGCCCGCCTCGTCGTCCTCCTCAAGAAGCAGATGGAACGCGCGGCCTCCAGGGACAGACGGAGATCCTGCCGTGGAAAGCAGAGTTGGTTCCGGTAGTTCCGGAAGCCCTTCTACTAGTTTCTTGTCCCTGCTCTGCCCTCTTCTCAAGTTCTTTGGTGTAAGAATTACTCTCTCCTCTTTGGCATTTCTGTTCTTGATTCTGATTGTACTACGTTCTAGGACTTTAAAGAAGTGGTTGTTCTAGTTTTCCGAATCTTAGTTCGTGCTTTCAGTGTTAGGGTTAGTCTCAATAGGATTGTTTGTTCTAATCCATGTGCCTCGTAAACATCAAATCAAATTAATTTTCACCTTCTTCATTTTTCTGGATTAGAAACTGGACGCCTAGTGCCGGAGGAGCCATATAGCATCAATTTTGATGAAACCTGCTCTAGGGAAGCAATAATCAAATCGTTATATTTATGTGAAAGAAAGGTTGATCATATAATTTGAGTGGGTTACTCTCTCTCTGCAAGGAATTCAAATGAGAATATCTGGTGAGGATATCAGTGATTTTGGTAGATTGGAAACTTGGATTCAAACTAAAAAGCGGCTATCTTGTTAGAACTAAATTATGAACCCTACGAATAGCACATTTCATTGTGACCGTTTGTCTTTTATACTTTCCTCCTGCTTCTGAACCAAATGGACAATGAAATGGGAACAAGAGTTATCTCACATCGATTCATTTCCTAAAGTTCGGATTCAACTACCAAATGTTTTGGATAATGTAGACACTTAAACTGCCTTTTTTTCTTGTTACATATCGACGTTTGCAGCCATATGGCAGAAGTTTCTCTTTTAGAGAGTAAAATAAAATCATCTTACAAAATTACACAAGGATGAAATATGAGGGTCAGGACCTTGTCTATTTGGTACCTTCTTTGGTTTCTACCCTTTAATGCCCAGGTCTTGCCCTTGGACCTCTGGATTCAAAATGGATCCATTCCATTTGAAATGCACCTTGACCTGACAGTTCAACACAGATGATCTCAAATCTATTATTGACAAGCTTTTTCATGCATAGAGAATATTTTACTTGTAATAATACCATGCTTGCCAGATAATTTCAACAAATAATTAGACTGATAATGTTTCCCTTAGTTAGCTTTATTTGTTGTGCTTGAGGAACCCATTAAAGTTTTAAGCCGTTCTATGCATATGCTTGATGTGTTTTTATCTTTTTCTTTGCAACAGGAAGGAGATCCGTCTCAAGAACGAAATGAATTTCTAGAGGTAGGATGCATCCTAATCTTATATTTTTTTACTACTAACTGCTATGAGTATACAATATGCATCATTCTTCATCTGAATTAGTTGCTATCTACATGATGCACTTAACCAATTAGCGAACAACTATCAGGATAAAGGACATATATAATTTTCTTTGTAATATGAGATTGTAATCCTTTTGATTGTAGCACGTGTCTTATTTTTGATTGTAGTACGTGTTTTATCTCACAGGTTGCAACATCTTCACTATCTAGTTTAGCTAGATCTCCATGGGGTTCAAAATCATTAAACAACATAAACAACCTGGAATCTGCAACAAGTCCACAAACATACTTGCAAATATATGAATTTGGTAAGCTTCTTCTTACATCTACAGAGGGATTCTCATGTTTAATTATGATAAACGAACAGTCTACAAGTTATTGGATCTAGCTTTAGATATGCTTTTAAGTGATCATATAAAACCAGCCAAATTAAGTAACAACCCACTATAACTTCGTTAATGCTTAAGAACAAAGTAGATTAAGAATCATTACTTAGAACTCCTACTTAGCACATGAAATTCATTTGACAAACTTGTAAAGAATTATGAGTCTCTTTGTCTTGGTACAATGGTAAGATTGATTTTTACAATATGGGTGATCAGTATTCACATCTCAGAAACAATATCTCTAAATATAAAGTAAAGTAAGGTTGCATATATTGATTCTCCCTAGACCCCATTTACGAGATCCTCGTGCACTGGGTTCATCCGATTGTCTTGTTTGTTCTCAAAAAAATTGATCATAGGTTATTAATCCTTTTTGGTTAATGTGGTGAGAGAACTTACATCTTTAGTAGATGTACTTCACTTTCCTTTTACTTTTCTAAAACCCATCGGGAGGCTTATAAAACATCATGGTGCCTTTATTAGTTACATCAACTTAAAATTAAAGAGGCTTTATTGGAGAATTTAGCCTAATCCAGGTCATTCATGTCATTTACATGCTAGAGGTCATGCGTGCTTGTTTTTCATCAAATAAATCGAAAAGACATTTTTTTTGTTTGACTTAGGGCAACACATGAAATGTGTACCTGTGAAGTCGTATTTCTCAACTTAAAATTCTTACCTTATTAAGAAAATGATTCATTCACTATGATGTTTATGTTGATTGTGTTGCGACTTGTGACACTTTTTTAAGAATAGCATTGATTCACAAGTGGAGTGTTCTTAATATTATTTTTCAACAGAGGCATGCCCTTTCTGTAGGAGGGTCAGAGAAGCAATGACTGAGCTGGATCTCACGGTAGAGGTACTAAAAAGTGATACTTGTATTATTATTACCCTTAATCCTGTGAGTCCATATACACATTTATCCTGAAATTTTGTGTGAAGAAGGTTGGCAATGAAGGCATCCAAAGTCCTACTTTCTTTCATGCTTAAGAAACATAATTTGATGATATAAATGAATAGGAATTAGTGATCATTTAATCTCCCACATAGATTTAATTGGTTTCCAGTAAAATTTTCTCTGAGTTATTAGAAATAATACATCGATTCAATTTCAGGTCCATCCATGATATTGTACTTTAACATGTTCTCTTTTTTGATAAGTACTTTCATATGTCAGTTTGTCATATTTGGATCAGTTTTCAGGTTTACCCTTGCCCAAAAGGATCACTACGCCATAGAGAATTGGTCCGGAGTATTGGTGGGAAAGAACAGTAAGTATTACATTCACTGTCTTCAATCAAACACTTTGAGTAATAGCACTTCCATAATTATAATTGTCATCCATTATCATGCTTGATGTTAATATGACATATTCATTTATAAATATTGCAGCTTATGTTATTTTCTATTTCTTTTTTTGGACATTTGCATATGCATAATTTCAATGAATTGGTCTGAGATGTGCCATTTAGATATTAATTGAAAGAATATATTTCAGTGATGTGAAGTTTTTCTTGTTGTGATGCTTTTATTATGTGGGGTTTATTAGAATCTCATTTTTACTTGAAAAATACTTTTATGCAGGTTTCCTTTTCTTGTGGATTTGAATTCTGGTGTTTCAATGTACGAAAGCAGTAAGTCATCATGCTGTAGTATGCTTTCAGTTATTGCACATGAACACAGAACTTATAGGTGAAAATTTTTAAACCAGAGTATTTAGTTTGGTATTTCTCAATTGTCTTCTCCATATCAGTTGGCATCAGAATTAAAATCAGAATTTAATTTGAAATCCACTAGAATTTTTAGGAAAGAGATCTGAAATCACACTTCCAGCTCACTAGGTAGAATTTCAAATCTTTCCATATAGGGGATTTTGATTCCCTTAACGATGAGATTTGAAATTTTATTCACCATAACCAAATATAACTCTTGAAATTGAAACCATTTATTTTAATTCTCATTCCAGTGATCAAAACCTGTGAACCAAAGGACCTTTTAAAGTTTATAATGTAACAAAGAGATGATTACTGATATATCTATTTGATACCAGTATTGCTTATGGAGTTATTTTAAATTTATAATGTATAACAGGATCTTTTGATCTGTGAAGTTCCTATCATTGATAAGAGGTAGTAGTTTCATGGCAGGCTTCATTTTCACTCCATTATCTGCACGCAAATGCAATGTCTTGATACAATTTGTGATAGCATCTACTGTTAGTTGGCTAGGTTTCTTGTACAAGGATGATGCTTTCGTGTACCAGTTGCTATTCATGTTAAACTGAGCTTGGAAGGTGATATCATATTTGTGATTTGCTACTTCTAGAATCATGCTAATATTTATCTTTCTGCATGTGACTGTGATCTTGCTTGTAAACTTTATTGATGTCTGAAAAGCTCCTTATAACATGTAATTTGTACATGTATAGATGATATAGTGAAGTACCTATTCAGGCAGTATGGTCAAGGGAGGAACCCATCTTTTGGTCTCTTGGAGAGGTAACATTTATCAGTCATTTTGAAGTTTTGTTCATCTAGATACTGACATTTCATTTTGGTTTGTTATATTTTGCTTTTTTTTGTTTTTGGCGGGAGGGGAGTTTGGGAATCTAACACCTGGCCTCTTAGTATTGATTTCTGAGGGATAACATAACATGTAGTAATGCTTGAATTTTGAGGAGTATTAGTTCAAGCATTAAAAATGTTCAATTACTTTCAAAGAAGTACTATGACTATAAATGTGACTAAAGTTGGCAATAGCTGGCATATGTAATATAAAAGAAGTTGATCTTGTGTCCAACTTGAGAAGATCATTTAGTTACAGGTTTACTTAGTCGGATTAGTTTAACTCTCTTGAAATTGATATTGGCCTTGTTGATTGTAGTTCCAAAGAGTTTGGAACTTCTTTAAGATGCTCGTTGGATGTTACAGAATCCTGGTAACTTTATACACATGCCATGCAAGCATCCATACGTAAGTTGAATTTGGTGTCCCATTGAGGAATCAGTATTTTGACAGTAGTCCTATTTGTGTCATATTTTCCACTTCTTGTTATATTAGCAAAATTATATCCATGTCAAAACTCTTCTTTTAGAGCTGTATATATAATCTCAAGATTTTCAGGTTTGAATATGTTGCTTTTCATTTCTGAAAAGATGTCTCTTGATGATTGTTCCTAGGTTTTAATATAAGGTAGCAGACCAGGAATTCTGTTCTTTGGATTTAAATTAGATCATTCTGAATGTACAATTCTGTTTACATGAATTATCTATTAGCATGCTTGTAGAACATACTTCTAGAACCATTTAATATCGGAATTTGTCATTATGTTGTTGATCATATGAGTTACTAATTAGTTATTAATCACAGTCAATTCCTCTTTAATTCCATGAGGTATAATTTTTCCTGAAAATTCCTTGAATATTTCTTAATAATTTATATTAACTGTTGTCTAATTCTTTCATTATGTAGTTCAATGTTTTTCTTTTCTGTGATAATCAGGAACCATTACATGTCTTCTTAGGTTGTCTCTCTGTATAATGTTACTTTTCTTGTTTCATTTAGTTTAACACCACATGATAATTTAAATTAACGAAGACTGGCTAAACCTATGACATGAGCCACTACATAGGAACTAGAAAGAGATACATAGCTACAGGAACTTTTATGCAGGATCATAACATAGTACCCTCTGAGGAAGAATTAGGTATGATATACAAACTACAATTTATTGTCACCTTTGTTGTAGCTTTTGACCTATGCTGAGCTTGTCCTTATATGTATGTACTTTCTTTAGCCATATGTGTGTACCCGTGAACTATAAATATTTTTGTTTCAACCCTAGCCTTGTCAGGTTGACAATCAAGTACTTCATGTGGCTGGTACAATTTTCAGGTTCCATGTACTGACTTCATCTTGATGTTAAAAAGGCTTATGTGACGATGATGATATACATGTGTATCAAGTGAACTTCAACATCTAAGTAGTTAAGAATTCTTCACTGCCATCATTGCTATATTGTTGGTGCAGGACTGTCGAATCATTTTACTTATTTGAGAATATATTGCCAAATAAGACACCAATTATTAGAATGTCTAATTTCATAAATTGAAATCTTACCCACCTATGGGAGGAGCAGCACAGTGTTCACAGGATGGGTACCTACTCTTCTACGGGCCGGTAGAGGCATGACATTGTGGAAAAATGCAGGAAAGGAACCTTCAATGAAGCTAGAACTTTATTCATATGAGAACAGTGTGGTATGCAATACTTGCCTTCTACAAATGTTCTTTTTATGTCTTTTCCATTCTCAATCTTCTTTTTATATGTAGTATTCTAGGATTGTTCGAGAAGCGCTTTGTGAATTGGAACTTCCATACATTCTCCATAATGTTGGAGAGGGCTCAACAAAATCCAAGTTGCTTCTTGAGACATCTGGTTCAAACAAGGTGAGCCATCAAGGTGTAAAGATTGATTTGCATTAAAAGCAAAAGAAGATATCTAAATATACACAGAAAGATATTGTGCTTGCATCTCAACTGAATTTTTAAGCACAATGTTCTCTGTTCTAGATAGCCAAATAAACTTCTTACTGGGAAATCATGCACTTATTAGAAAAAGAGTTTGCTATGTCAGCACAAGAACCCATTTTTGTATTAAAGAGGCCACATGGCACCTGTTCTTCGTTGCTAATCTTCTTGACACAGTAGGAAGTGTTTATACGTCTAGGTAATATCACATAATTAGCAAGCATAGCCCAATAATCCTTTATAATACTTGTTTTCCTTCTTGTATACTTCAATTGTTTTCTATTTTATCATGAGAAATTTATTTATTTTTATAAAACAAGTAGGCTTTTAACTAATCAATGGTTTCTCTAAAATGATGACTTAACTAAAATACATAACCAAGTATGGGTTTCTCAAAGTATGTGATTATCTGGAGATATAGGCTAGTAATGCAATTAGATCGTAGATAGAAAGATATGATAGCACGGATTGGTATCTAGGAACGGGACTTCGAAAATAATGGCAATGACAGCTGCTGTATCCGTTGGGAGGATTGCTTGGCAAGGACAAGTTTCATTGAGATATTTTTGTTGTCATGCTATTGCAACATCTAATGTAATTGATCCTAACATCAATTGTGTGGCATTTATCTGTTGCAGGTACCATATCTTATTGATCCTAACACCAGGTTACAAATGGGTGACCATAAGAAGATTTTGTCTTACTTATTCCAGACATACTCTGCCAGTAGCTAGCTTTTCTTTCGCGAGCTCATTGGACTGTATCACACAAGATGTGTCCCTTCCATTTCATGCAGTAAGCTGTGCCATTTACCACACTTCCTCCCAGCTAGAAAAAGAAGTGAGGAAATGTATGATGCTCAGTAATTCATTTGACAAATCTAAACCAGTACCTTTAGCTGATAGATTGCATTCCACTGAGAAATTCCATGATTGAGCTTTTGTTGAAGTATGCTAATTCCTTCAAGTACAGATACATTACACCATTTATATGTAATCATATAAATGTCTTTCTTTGTCATTAAACATTTCCATGGTCACCACCATTTATCCTTTGTTAGTAGTGATCACCCCAACTACTCATAATTATCATCCTATTTTTTACACTGACCACATTTAGAGAATAAAGGAGACCTAGCAAAACTACACTTCTTTGCTAAATCAGTCATTTGCGCACCACAAAGGTCCTACCTTGATGCCTTGATGCAATGCCAGCAAACTGTAGATGTGCTTCAGACTAGTTCATATGGTAAGGTACTGTCTCAAGCAACTTTTATACTTTGAGGACACTGATTGCCCAAATCTTTGAGAACATTGCACATCCTTCTATTTATGTGGTATAATAGACCTTCCAGTGCTAGATAAATATTAATGTTCAGGGTCAAAGCATGTGATTGCTAACCAGGGAGCACTACTCTCCAATGGAGCAGTGATGCTCCTTATACCCTTATCATAAATGCCACTAAATGAGTTGACCTGCTGTTTTGGGTCCCATCTGTGGTAAGTTTCCAGTACTTTAACAGCCTATGGGCAGTGAAACCTGCAATCTGTTCCCACAACATAGGAGAAGCATAGTAGAGTCTAGTAGGGGATGCTGTAAAAACATCTCTCTTAGGGAGATAATGTTGGTGAGCACTCACAGCTTCACTTGAGATAAAGAAAGCTTTACTAATATCACATGAACTTTATCTCCTGCACTTTCACTGCACTGTACAATGTTCAGAACCAACTCATGAGGAAACTGAACATACATTCAATTCAGGAAGATGGCACCAAGCTACTTAATGCTGTTGCCTTGGCCATGTTTAATGACAAAAGACTGACTATATGGTGACAGTAATGTCTTCTAAAGGTTGGTAGTTCAAATATCAATGGTGAAATAATATATTTATTGTCTTACTCAAAGGAGAATATGATATGCATGTATGTTGTGCCCAAGTTTCTATACTTCAATGGGAATATAATGTTTGATAGTTGGCAGCTCTGGTCAGTTTTCTTAGCCAAAAATAATAAATTGCATGGATGACTACATGCTTGCCTTCTGCAATTGGATCCACATGTATTTTTGCTGAACTCAGTGGGGGAGTGCTTTCAAACATGATAGTAGGATGGTGATCTACTTGACAAACAAAGGTGGAGATCATAGTGACCTTAAGGAAACATGGTCATGTACTAATTCAATCTTTTTGCAGAGCCAGCTCTGGTCCTCATGTTGATCAACTTCTTGATAATAAAATATATGATCTACTTGTCCTCTATTTTAAAGTATAAATAGCATATCTCAACAATCTTCTACATGTCAATATATTTATTATCATGCAAGTTATATTATTAAAGTGCAATCATGTTTGGTAATCAGATCTTTGACATCAGAAGTCATTTATTTGAGACTCCTCTTTGTACCCTCTCTCTCTCTCTCTCTCTCTCTCTCTCTCTCTCTCTCTCTCTCTCTCTCTCTCTCTCTCTCTCTCTCTCTCTCTAGAAATTAATCAAGAACATTTACCTCAAGGATAACCTGATCCAAATTCTCACCTGGAAAATTAAAATATTTTATGTCTGTACATATGTATTTGTGTTTATATATGTACAACTAAGTATATTTTGATGGGCTGCCAATTATGACATGCTGTTCATATTCAAAGTTCTTATATGAAGGATCAAGAAAACACAAACCAGTTCTTGAGAATGAAAAGAGAAGGTCAAAGAGAAGTCATACAGCCATCTGAAAGAAAGAGGCAGTGATTGATAACAATTCAAGGGTAGTCTTCCTTATCAGCTGTATGAAACACATGAAAGCATAGTCCTGGAATGACATTGAAGTGATCAACATCTAAGCTTGGAGAACTCTGTAGAAGAAAAAGTTCATGGTTTCAATCCACCAAGCTTCCTATCCTCCTTCATCACCTCATGAGTGACATGAGAAAATAGTTATGACATGCGACCACCAAACTCAAAACTTGTAGGATGAGCATTTGCTATGGAAACACTAAATGACAGTGAGAATGGCAGAATGAAGTGGTCATTCAAGCTGTGGAGAGATCTTCCCTGCCAAATTGTGCTTGTTGTTGTGCATCCACACCTTGAGGACTCTCCTCTTCACCCCAGTCTCCTGGCAGAACTGCTGCACCACACTCTCCTCCTGCTTCTGAAGCCTCCATCCCACCTTCTCAGCAAAGCTCATCATCTTCTCCTTCTGCTCTGTGGTAAACCTAGTTCTGAACCTCTTCTTCACCATGGCAGGCCTCGGCACCATCCCGCCAACTCCTTCCATCTCATCAGACTCGGAGGTCTGCATGGCTCCCAGTGGCATCACCACCCTTGGAACGAGGCTGTTGCTTGCAGGGCTGTAGCCAAATGCATCTGATCCTGAGATGAGGAAGCCCTTCTGACCCATCATCACCTTCCTCCCCCTAAAGGGGTGGAAGCAGTCACATGAGGGCTCGCCTTCTGTCTCTTTCCTGTGGAAGTTCCTGTGGCAGCCGCAGGCAGAGCACTTCAAGGCCTCTGGAGTTCCTTCCTCCCCACTTGGCATGAACTCACCACAGCCATCAGTAGCACTCCCACCGATGGAAGCTGCGTGGTTCTTGTGGCACTCCCTGTACTTCACCACCACCCCTTTCTTGCCATGGTGATGGTGGTCCTCTGTGGTGACAATGGAGAGGGGAGGAGGAGGCCCATTGGTGGAGTGGTGGATAGGAGGGGTGTCATGGATGCTGCTGTTGTGGCCATGATCACCAACACATGCACTGGCCATTGGTGTTGGCATCTCTTCTTCACGACCAGAAAGATCCATTCTCTCTCAATCTTTATTTTAAGTGCTCTTCTTGACCTGAACACCAGAAGGAGAAGGACAATGGACAAGAAAGATTGATCTTTTTTCTTCTTTCTTTCTTTCTGAGAGCTAGACTAGACCACCCTCAAGGCTCAAAACATAAGCTATGGCTTCGGGTATGTCTTGGAAATCCATCTAAGATACTAATGGATCACTTTGGCTTTTGCAGAAATCAAAACCCTCAGGTTCTGGAGATCCTTATCCTGACACTCCTTGGGTCGAGGACCCAAGTGTAGATGATGATCGGAGACACTAACAATGGAAGAGATGCTTGAATCTTTTCTCGATGTAAGTGCGTTGAGAAGAAAGTAGAGGAAGGTAAGTAAGATTAGCAGTTTAACGAGGGGGAGAAGAAGACTCGAAGAATTTGTTCCGAGTGACTGCCCTGAAGTTTTTCCTTGTACGAAGGAGGAGGAGGAGGAAGAACTTTGGAGTCTCCATAAGACCAAGCATTCATTATGATCTGTAGACCTGTAATTACCACTCTTTCTAAGAAGGTGAAGTCCTCAAATCTCATACAAAAGACAACTCAATTAGTTCCTATGGGCTGTGAGAAAGGAAACAACAACAGTGCCAAAGGTCTTCTTCCTAGAACCTCTTCATTGTCTCCAAGGACAGCTGAAGAGAGTAAGAAGAGGTACTCCATGATGCCTGGAGTCATGCAGAAGAGCAGAATGGTTGACAACCTGGGACAGAACAAATCCCACCATCCTCGCTCTAGGCTGCAGGCATGGAAGGTGAGAGAAAATCTGCATGGATTTTATCCCATAAGAAGGTACAGTGTATGCTTCGTTGTTCTTTCCATTGCGAGAATTGAGCATCGAGAGGAACTTGGACCGAAGAAGGAAGGCAAAACAAATAAAGGCTAAAGGGTGGAAGGAAGAACTCCCAGAGAGAGGAAATGAAGTGATTTGGTAGAAGGGCTGTGGTGCGAGACAATAAGAGTCCTCCAGCAGTAGTGAGGGAGCACAAATGTTGGAACAAGAAAGAGAAGGTAGAATTTTACAGGACAAAGGAACACCGAGAAAGTTTAAGGGAGGCTGTGACCAAACAAAAAGAAAGTGGGGTGTTTGCTTTGCTTGCACTATCAGGAATCAAGCTTACGCCATAGATGGAGAGAGTGATGAGACAGAGAAAGAGACGACTGCTGTGCCAGAGAAGGGAGGCACTCGGTGAGAGACAGAGAGAGAGAGAGAGAGGAAGCAGCAGCAACAGTCCCCCTCATTATGGCGTCGAGGAACATAAAGAAAGCTTGCTAACAATACACCCTTACAGGAAAACAAATGACACAAACACGTTACAGCTTGAGAGTGGCCAAAGTCCCCACAGCATACCCTCAACATTCCATTCCTCTCGCCAAGGAAATCGGATGTCGACAATTTGGCAGCAACTTGGGGCGTGCAATGAGTCTGATGAGAACCTGCAGTCATCAACATCACTGGGAAGCTCTTCATGCACATTATCTTATTGTCAGCAAGAAAATAATGCACCATTCATGTGCGATGGGACTTTACTCAGTGCATCTCTCCTACTTCAAGCATCCTATGATTCGTTGCACTATCTTGGTCGGCTACTGGCAATGCTGCTCAAGCTTAGATCAGGCTTTGAAGGTTTCGGAGCCTTCCTTCCTTCCTTCCTCGGAAACATAAACGTCTGCTTCAGGACACTCTTATCGAGTGTTTGAGCCCTGTATTCAAAGATCATTACCGGTTCTTCACTGAACAAAGGGTAAAACAAAAGGTGAATGCCATGGTCCATGGGATTCATTGTTCTTTGGCTGAGCAACATCCTCCATCACAAGGCACTTTTTCTGTAGAACAGCATGAGATCCTTGAACATGTCTGGGGAAGCCGACATGAAACCTTTAAGGTGGAATTGTATCAGAACAGGCTGTTTCACCAATCCCCATTGACATGTTACCCTTGAGGATTAGTGCTATTCTCTTTTCATCTCTGCATCTTTTTACATCAAACTGCTTTATTCAGCTCTGCTTCCTCCAAAATCCCTTTCTTGAATCTTCTTTCCCACCTTTTAATTTTGTTTCATTTCCTTTATTCTACTATAGTTCCCTTTACCAGCTTCTGAGCCAGCCCTTCACTTTTGGAATCATCACAAGATTGGCAGATATAGAACTTGATGAATGTTAACATCTGCATGCCATATTCTGGTGCAGCTCATCATAATTCCTTTGAGAAGGGAACTGCTATGATTGGCTTTGTTGAACTCATCTTGCTGAAATGGAACCTTAGTCTAGAGATCAACTTTTCCTTGTGATCCCAATATAATGCTTATTTATCACCTCACAATGATCATCGAATTCAGAAAATAAAAGAGATTGGAGCTTTTTCTATTGCAAATTTAAAGGAAAATAAAAGAGATTGGAGTTCTTGTGGCACACATAAAATAAAGATTTGATTCATTTTCAGATCCACAAAAAAAAAAAGAAAGATTGCAGAAAATTATTCTCTATCCTAAATTGTTCTGTGAAGACCAAAGTGGAGCAAAGGGAGATCAACATGAGGCATGCAAGAATACTGGGCTGGGTTCGACTCGAACCGGGATCGAACCAATTACTCCCGCCAGACCGGTTTGGGTCCGTGAAGTGCTATAAATAAGAGGCCCACGGGTCGGCCCATGGGCGACCCCAAGCGGCTCTCTCTCCTCGGCTTCGATCGCGGCGCCCGTGCCCGCCGCCGAGCTCCCTCGACACCACGGCCCAAACCCTAACCCCAATCCCCATCCCGACCCAATCCACCAGGCTCCGGTGGCCCCGTACCGCCGCGCCGCCGTCGGATCGCAGGCCTACCCGCTCCTGCTTGCTCATCTCGTCGCCGCCGGAAGGGGCGGGGATACTTCGATTGTTCTCTCACGGGATTCCTCCAGCGTTCCGCGGTTTATCGTTCCCGCTCTGGCTCTGGGCGTCGGTGAGAACTTTTTACCGCTTTGTTCTCAATCTAGTGGTGGTGTTGTTTACGTCTCTCAGTAGCAGATTAGTTCTCGACGTTTAATCTTGTCTCTTTCGTTCCAGTATGTATTGATCAGGCTTTCTGGGTAATTGAGTCAACGTTAGAATGTTTCTTCTGTGGGGATTTCTCGGTTCCTTGTTTTCTTCCTGGTTATTTTTTTTTATCTCGTCTGTTTCTCAACTCAAAATTTCTTTATGAGACTGTTTGCTGATCATTTATGTAACGATTATGTACCTCTACTTTGCAGTGCGTCTATTCTGTTGCGTCTTTGGGGTCTGTTGATTTCTACTGCTTCTTCATAAGATATGAGGTATGTTCTTCTCCTCAAAGTTACCTTTAATGGTTGATGCTGAAGCCGGTACTGACAATTTTCTGTAGAAAAGGTATCTTTCCAGCTTGCTATGTGCTGTTTATGTAAGCCCGTTTTATACCATTTTGATGCTTGAATGAGAAATATTCAGAATTGTTGGTTGTTGGTCATATCACTATGACAACGTTAGAAGATGTAAGTTTTCTTTTTCTTGATGAAAGAAATGAACAATACAGGATGCTAATTTTTAGTCAAGACCAAAAAGTCAATTGAGTTTTGTGTATATATGATAAAACCAAATATCGATTGTCATTCCTATTGTATATGGTCATTATTGTCGGCAACAATAAGTTGTAGGCTATCATTTGTACTTCCGCTGTTATTTCCATACAATGGTATCCAGGTTCATTCTATCAGGATTGTTTGTGTTGGATCAACCAAAAAATCTATTAAAAAATGGACGTCTACCATTTAAAAGAATTAATTTCATAATTTAGTGATTTAGAAAGCAAGTAAAGGTAACTTGAATGTCTCACCTGGTTCAATATTTTTTTCTTTCTTCCACTGGGGAAACCTTCTGTCATGGGTGGTCTGCTGAGTTCCTCTTCCCCTTTACCCTCCTTATGTCATAAGGTGCCAGAACTGAATGATATGGGCTGGGTCCAACTAAGCTCAGCTGATAAAAATACAATGAAAAAATTGATCACAATCTAGTCATTGAGATCAGCCGGATTGGGTTGGGACCCAGCTGTTGGTGTGTCTATGTAGCTGTAGCCGAAACTACCTCAATCAATTCCATTCCTTCTTGTATTATGAGCCCTTGTTGCAAAACTTCTTCAAGTCACTAGTTATTTCGTTCAACTGGGAACACAATGTGAACTCAAGAAAAAGCTGTTGATGCAGTGGCGTATTTTCACTTTTTTAGGTCATGATATTTTAACTTGGTCTCGTTTTGCAAGATCTTCTTGCTTTGGGAAGCATGTAGTATTTTCACTACATAAATGTAGTTAACGTTATTCTTTATACACAATTCTTTGTTGTGATTGAGTGCCAATTTACATACACTTTTGTAGAAAGTTTATTGCAAATAGATTAGATTTATATGATTTCTATAAGTCCATATATTCATGCTTGTTGTTGTAGTTGCATGCTTACTATTTATTTCACTGACCTTTGGATGTAAATACTCTTTGATATGCATAGTTTGTATTTGCTTTGTTGAACATTAATTCTTTTGATGCTTCTGATCATGGTTCGCCTTACTAGTCTGTACCGATGTACTGATCTGCTCTTGGTATGGTACATCCCGAGCTGTATCAAGCCATACCGAGCATACTGACACATGATACATGGGGGCATACCAATGTACCATCCATATTGATCCCTTGTCGGATTGGTATGAACCACCCATACCGAGTGGTACACTGCGATACAGCGAACCTTGCTTCTAATAACAATTAACAAGATTCAGATACATTATTGTTTCTTTTTCTAAATCTAATTTTCTATTGGTGTCTAAGTTGTATCCAGTTTGATGTTTGCCGAGTTATTGTTTTATCTAGACTTTGTTATACAGGTTGTCATGATTAACTGGCTTCTTAAACTATAGCGATAACCTAGTTGAATTGATTTTTTTATCTGTCAATTAACCTTCTAGACTGCGTTTTCTGTCAGAAGTTTCTCAGACAGAACAACATTCACTTGTTTTGTTGTTTGAAATGATTCTGAATTATGTTGTTTAGGGCCAACTTCAGCTCAAACTTTATGGGAATCTCAACCTTGATTGGGCTTCTAGGGAATGGCCCAAATAATAGTCTCTGATCCTCATGGTGAATCCCAACCTCAGCTCTGCCATGAAAAACATCTAATGAAAACCCCCTAACCTACAATTCGTTCTCTGCTTCTTATGTCTTTAGTTTCACCAGCCCCTCAATGGTTTCCACATCTCTTCCTCCTCTCCCCTCTTCTCTATCATGGATGTTCTACATCCTCCTTTTGTTTGTGCAGCAGTCCACCCACCTCCTGGACCTCTTCCCCTGCACCTTCTGCCTCCAATCCAGGGCTTCAGACACAGAAATGGGGGAGGATGAGATTGGTAGGTAAGAAAACATCTTCCTCCATGCTTTCCCCTTTCTCATCATTTTAGGCAAGAAAGATTGCACTCACCAAAGTTGAAACTTTGTTTCCCCTCATTTCTTTCGGATGCAAAATTTAACAGCAAGGGTGGAACTCAGAAGATCAATGCCTAGAGAGAAGAGTCTGGAGTGAAGCCTTTCGATCTTAAGTTTCCAACCTGCATTTTGCTAAAAAAAGATAATTTTCTGATTTCATTAAAGATCATCTAATTATCCTCCAGCAATTTTCCTATTTCATATTTTGGTTTACGACTTCACCATTTCACATAAGAGAAAGAAGATACCCGCGGCAACTGTATTTTACCCATGGCTACTTGGTCAACCTTACAAAAGGCCCTAAATACCTAATTATGCTGATATCAAATTTTTAGTGTGGGATTCATAAGTGCATAGTATCTGTTTGATTAAGAGCATGCATTTGTTTATTCTGTAGGTTTCTATAATTCCTACTGATTTCTGCCTTAAGACTTCCTCCTTTTCTTTTATACACTATAAAGCACATATTTGTGCATTCTCAGAAACATTTTGATTTCTTGCTTTCTTCCTTTTTTGGTGAGTGATGATACATTACAAGACCACTTCTTTGATGTTTTGAGGGTACATGTACAAAATCTACCTTATGATGGTTTACATGCAATTGTGAACTCTGCAGTGGTATGCATGCAATATGGAACTTGATGAGTTACATGTACCATATAACTTCTAATAATTACAGGGTGCTCTCCTTTTTTAATCAGAAACCTTAAATTGCAACATTTCCAATTTTGTAGTTGGGTAATGGTTTGATAATGAACTTCCCATCTTTTGTCTTTGGTTTTGATTAAGCATATCCAGACAATATTGAAGAGCCCTTGGTCTCATTTTGCTTTAATACATTTTAATTTATATTATATGTATGCTTAATGTAGCATGACCGGAGGTAATGACACTGAACCAGTCAAAACAGAAACAACACCACCAACTTCAAGACGCGGGAGAAAGAAATCGTCAGTTTGGGAGCACTTCACTATTGAAGAAGTATCCGGAGGATGTACACGAGCTTGCTGCAAGCTTTGCAAACAAACTTTTGCATACAGTAGTGGGTCGAAGATAGCCGGCACCAGCCACCTCAAGAGACATATTGCCTTAGGTTCCTGCCCCAAAATAAAATTTCAGAACAAACTGGCACTTGCAAAAGCTGATGGAGATACCCTTGATCCACCCAAAAGACGCTATAGGTCATCTGGCTTTTCAAGTGTATTCGACCAGGATCAAAGTTATGTAAATCTTGCAAAGATGATCATTGTGCATGAGTACCCTCACGACATGGTTGAACACCCTGCTTTCGTTGCTTTTGTTCATAGTCTCCAACCGCTATTTAGGATGGTCGATGTCAATACCATTGAAGGAGAGGTCTTATCTCTCTATCAGAAGGAAAAACAAAACCTCATACAGGTCTTTGGAACTATGCCTGGAAGGATTAGCCTGACAATAGGTCTGTGGACAACTAGTCAGACTCTTGGCTACATTTGCCTTTGTGGGCAATTCATTGATAGCGAGTGGAAGTTGCATCGGAGAATGCTTAACTTCATGATGGTATCTTCTCCCCATTCAGAAAATGCTCTTAGCGAAGCCATCAGTGTTTGCCTTTCAGATTGGAATATGAAGAGTAGGTTGTTCACCATAACTTTAGACAACACTTGTTCATCACATGACATCTATAGTGCAAATCTAAGGGATCACCTCTCCAACAAAAACATGCTTATGCTGAAAGGACAATTGTTTGTTGTACGTTGCTACGCCAATATCCTGAATGTTATTGCGGAAGATGTGATTGCTTCAATTCATGGTATCATATATAACATTCGTGAAAGTATAAAATTTGTGAAAGCATCTCCGGCCCGTGAGGAAAAATTTGCTGAGATTGCCTTACAACTTGAAATTCTCAGCACGAAGGCCCTATCTCTTGATGTCACAACACAATGGAACACAACTTACGTCATGTTAGTAGCTGCCTTGGAATATAAACAAGCATTTAATTTCTTGGAAACCTGTGACGATAATTACAATGAAGCTCCATCAGCTGATGACTGGAAGAAGGTGGAGGTTGTTTGTACATACCTAAAACTTCTATATGACTCTGCAAATGTTGTCATGACAGCAGCAGATCTAACTGCAAATATATTTTTTCATGAAGCATGGAAAACTCAGGCGGAGCTGACTAGTGCAACATTGAGTGAGGACACTATGGTTAGCAGCATAGCTAAAGAGATGCACGAGAAATTTGACAAATATTGGAAAGATTGCAGCCTTGTCTTGGCTCTTGCTGTGGTTATGGATCCTCGTTTTAAGATGAAGCTAGTTGAGTTCAGCTTTTCAAAGATTTATGGTGCAGATTCTGCCAGATACGTTAAGTTGGTTGATGACAGTGTTCATGAGCTCTATCTCGAATATGTTGAACAGCCACTTCCTCAAGCTCCAGCTTATGTGGACCAAGGAGAGGCCAACCATGCCAATGGCGATGACAAAAATGTGCCCACGACATCAATGCCTGCAGCGGATGGGCTTCAAGACTTTGATATGTATCTGTCTGAGTTAGCCGTGAATCATTCATCTAAGTCAGAGATAGATCAGTATTTGGAAGAGTCACTTATGCCACGGATTCAAGAGTTTGATATCTTGAACTGGTGGAAGCTCAACTACCTAAAGTATCCTACACTCTCAAAGATGGCTCGGGATATTTTAGCTATTCCAGTATCAATGGTCGATACAGGCTGTTCTATATTTAGTTCAGGAACCGGGAGCAGAGTGCTTGATGAATATCGAAGTTCTTTACGCCCAGAGACAGTGGAAGCACTTTTTTGTGCAAAGGACTGGCTCCAGTACTTGCCCACCATGGCAGAGCCACCATTGGCGGCAGTAGTCAACATGGAAACCTAGGATAACACTTAAATGCATCTTTGTTGTGGCATTATGTATGGTCGCTGATGTAATGTAATGGTAGCTTTCTATTACTAGGTCAAGATAGGTTATTATTTCTTGAAACCTTTATTTATTATATGAACTTAATTATCTGTAATAATAATAATATATATATTTTATTTTTTACTTTCTGAATGTTCCATAAAGGCCCAGTAGATTCATCTCCTCAGACTGCCCCACATTTGATGTAGCAGTGGCACAGTCATGCTGGATCGACTTCAAGAACACATTTTCTGTGATTGCAGGAGAAGATTGTGTTCAGAAATCCAAAGAAAGTAAACACAATTTGGATTCAGGATTGGGATATCTCATTGCAACCACTAACAGGTGGATTCTCTTATTGATTATACTTGTGTTGGCCTCTGCTGATGCTTTTATGTCACTCATTCCTGATGCATGCAGGAACTGATGCAAGCTCGGGTCGAGGAACTCGCAATATGGATAGAGGTCAGCAATTCCCACGAAGAAGATGCAAGTGTTTGCAACGTTGTGAATGATTTATCTGATGATTCAATGGGCAATAATATGCAGAAAAGGCGCCCCCAGTGATGTTTCAGATGCCAGAGATTCAACCAGCTCCAGCCATGACTGTTCACTTCCTGCAGGTTGATGTATTTCTTCCTATTTCAGATGAGATCTGATTGATACAGAGAAACTTTTTTACTTTTTTCGTGCTTTCATGTATTCTAACCTTCAATCCAATTTTTCAGTGTTTTGAAGAGATGAGTTACATCAGGAGAGCACATCATACTGGAAGGTAATTTTGCTACCATATTTTTAATTCTTTTCATAATATAAGTATTATATCAAACTGCATGCATAGTAAGTAAGTATTATTTTCATGGACTCGAGCCTGAAATCCATCACATGAATGATCTAATAAATATGTTACGAAAATTATCATTTAACACTAAATCATTGACAACTCTCATCTCAAATTATTAAGATAGCTAAATCATTTGGGACAGAAGCTTTTTATTCAGCCATCTTTACTGCATGATCAGTTCTTCTCTTTAGCATTGCTCTGACAAATATTTCGTGCATTAAATCATAGTTTTATTTCCACAATCCAAGTTCACATCAGTTTTATCTCAGCATCATCGGCTAATAAAACATCTATCTATCTATCTATCTATCTATCTATCTATCTATCTATCTATCTATCTATCTATCTATCTATCTATCTATCTATCTATCTATCTATCTATCTATCTATCTATCTATCTATCTATCTATCTATCTATCTATCTATCTATCTATCTATCTATCTATCTATCTATCTATCTATCTATCTATCTATCTATCTATCTATCTATCTATCTATCTATCTATCTATCTATCTATCTATCTATCTATCTATCTATCTATCTATCTATCTATCTATCTATCTATCTATCTATCTATCTATCTATCTATCTATCTATCTATCTATCTATCTATCTATCTATCTATCTATCTATCTATCTATCTATCTATCTATCTATCTATCTATCTATCTATCTATCTATCTATCTATCTATCTATCTATCTATCTATCTATCTATCTATCTATCTATCTATCTATCTATCTATCTATCTATCTATCTATCTATCTATCTATCTATCTATCTATCTATCTATCTATCTATCTATCTATCTATCTATCTATCTATCTATCTATCTATCTATCTATCTATCTATCTATCTATCTATCTATCTATCTATCTATCTATCTATCTATCTATCTATCTATCTATCTATCTATCTATCTATCTATCTATCTATCTATCTATCTATCTATCTATCTATCTATCTATCTATCTATCTATCTATCTATCTATCTATCTATCTATCTATCTATCTATCTATCTATCTATCTATCTATCTATCTATCTATCTATCTATCTATCTATCTATCTATCTATCTATCTATCTATCTATCTATCTATCTATCTATCTATCTATCTATCTATCTATCTATCTATCTATCTATCTATCTATCTATCTATCTATCTATCTATCTATCTATCTATCTATCTATCTATCTATCTATCTATCTATCTATCTATCTATCTATCTATCTATCTATCTATCTATCTATCTATCTATCTATCTATCTATCTATCTATCTATCTATCTATCTATCTATCTATCTATCTATCTATCTATCTATCTATCTATCTATCTATCTATCTATCTATCTATCTATCTATCTATCTATCTATCTATCTATCTATCTATCTATCTATCTATCTATCTATCTATCTATCTATCTATCTATCTATCTATCTATCTATCTATCTATCTATCTATCTATCTATCTATCTATCTATCTATCTATCTATCTATCTATCTATCTATCTATCTATCTATCTATCTATCTATCTATCTATCTATCTATCTATCTATCTATCTATCTATCTATCTATCTATCTATCTATCTATCTATCTATCTATCTATCTATCTATCTATCTATCTATCTATCTATCTATCTATCTATCTATCTATCTATCTATCTATCTATCTATCTATCTATCTATCTATCTATCTATCTATCTATCTATCTATCTATCTATCTATCTATCTATCTATCTATCTATCTATCTATCTATCTATCTATCTATCTATCTATCTAATATGTTACGAAAATTATCATTTAACACTAAATCATTGACAACTCTCATCTCAAATTATTAAGATAGCTAAATCATTTGGGACAGAAGCTTTTTATTCAGCCATCTTTACTGCATGATCAGTTCTTCTCTTTAGCATTTTCTATCTATCTATCTGGTAGGTTCATTCATTCACCAATATAAGAATAGAAATAAAATAAAATAAAATAAAAGATTTGATGTTATCATCGGATTCCTGACAAGACATCATGGGCGAAAAAAGTAATCTCGGATGACATAAGTGGAAATAGATCATCATCAATGTGACCCTCGGCCATGGGAAAACCTAGTAATCACACACACGACCAAGGGAAGGGGAAAGACGAAGCATCAAGATTCGTTCTTACGATGACACGAGAGATGATGCCAAGTGGGAATGCGACCCAAATCTGGTGCCCATCCCTCGGACAGCGACTGGTGGTGCCTCGTCTCACTCGGATTAGGTGGCCATTGCCCATCTCACTCGTGCCTCCAATCGTGGGCATAGTTATTGCCCATGCCAATGTGGTCCCTCGACATTGACCCATGTGGCTCGTGATGGGTCCTTACTCGGGTTTCATCAACATCATCATCATCATCATCATCATCATCATCTACCCATCCGCGCCCCACCCGACCAGGAGCAATTTCCATGCTCTCCCTCCGAACTTGATTTGTTGCCATTTCCCAACTAAACGTTAATTGGATGACAAGAACAGGCTTGGAACCTTTTTTGTGACGTGAGGCATAATGTCAGGAACAGTCTCATCATCGTTCTTTTTCTATCGTTTTATTTATTTATTTATTTATTTATTTATTTTTCCTTTTAGTTATGGATGAGAAGTGACAAGAAGATCTTCCAACGGCTGCTAGCTCAAGGCTTAATTGGTTAATCTTTCGATAGCCTATCAATTTTCCTCATTTCATTACTTCATCACCGACTTTTGATTGGAGATACCACCGTAGGTCAAGTTTTAGGGATTCATGTTGATCCAAGCTAAATTTGAGGCCTTTTAATCTGAGTTCATATAAGAAAATAAAGACTCAAGCTGAGTTCAAGAGTATGATCGCTTACGTACGTACTTAGTTGAGTCTAGGTTCGAGAAAGAAAGTAGATTCTGAGTATCTTTTACTTTAGATCATGCGGGTTCAAGTACTAACTATTGATTTAGATTTAGATTTGGATGCTAAATCGAGCTATTGATGTTGAAATTGGACTCTAATTTAAATAGAATTTATGGATATCTTATTATTATACAGAGGGTGAGACTTTGTATAATGTTAGACAACGTATAGGGATCAATATTAGAGTCTCGAAAATAATTTATTTGAACATAGAGATAAGATTATTATATACATTGACGCTCTCTTTGAATCTTACATTGGCGAGAGAGCACTCGTGCATGTATGTATCTTCCCATTATCTTGGATGTGCCTAAACTCTACAATCGCTACAATATAACCAGTAGAAAAAGAAAAATAACTTTCATTTTTGGGGGTCAAGTCCAAACTTAGATCAGGAATGATTTCTTTACTATTCTCCTGCTCTTCTTGGCCTTTCACGAATGATGAAAGTTATGGATAAGGTGACTGGATCTCTTCTGCAAATCTTCCAAGTACAGAACTCATGTTGGTAGAGAGTAGAAAAGCTCCTCGAAAGCCTGATGGCATGTGAGTTAGATCTTATTCAGGAACAAGATGTTGCATTTTGGTGAGATCAAGTGGAAGGAGCATCTGGTTTCCCAACTCATGATTCATGAGAGAGGAGGAGGACCACAAGTGATTTGAGTCTGCAAACAATGAGATGGTGAGGGGTGACCCTCCACTGCTAGTAAGGGTTTATTCTGATCTCCACTCAATTGCAGAAAGCTATGGAAATTTCTGATGATTCATCGACCATCACAAACACAGACTTCCCTATCAATCAACTTTTGAGCCATTGATGGTGCTGTGGAGTCATTCTGAGTTCTTTTAGAGTCATTCGACTATTGATGAAGCATCAAACTGCTGCTTCTTCTTCTTCTTCTTCTTCTTCAACATAAAGGGTTTTGTACCCATGGGAGATGCATTGAACTTAGGTGTTTGAGTTGGTCCAATCACTGTTTTAGCCGTTTCTTAGGCCCTATTGGATTGAGATTTTGTGCGAGTTGGATTCTTTCTTAGATTGCATAGTCAAATCACTATTTTATTCTATCTCATTTTCTTTTGAGGATTTGCACCCAACTGCATCTTAATTATATAAGTCTATGTATTTTAATTGGATCATCAATATTTTCTACTATTTTCTACTATTTCCTTAGGAAAGGTCTCGTTTTGACCCGAGACTACATCTATGGGTAACAACACGTCAGATTTGTTAATTACCGTTCCGATCAAATGGGCTTACCTATTAGCGCAATATGTATATCTCTTATCAGCGTTGCATCGATCTTATATAACAAAGAATTACATGTTGTATCGATCAAGTGTGCGTGACGCATCCACCAAGTGATCACAATATGTCAGATCATCAATTTATCTAGGATATCTCTCGATCAATATGAATAATAATAATAATCATAATAATAATAATAAATAGCACATTGTGATCCTCTATCATTCATCATGTCACTATAAAATAATACATGCTAGCTTGATTTTCAAATACCATTAGAAGAAATTATATTATTTTCTAGGCATGTTGTTTTAGATTTCTATCAAAATATCAAACATAATTTTCAAATTCATCATGAAAAATAGTAAAACAACATACTATTGTATCGATCCAATGTGTCTGACACGTCCATCAAGTGATCATAATATGTCGAACGTAAGTTGTTTTAGGTTTCCATCAAGATATCGAACACATTTTAAGTTCATCATGTTCAGAAATTTCGATCTCCTGGTCTGTCATCTTTCATTTTGAATGGAAAAGAAAGTCCTAAAAATTAAATGACATTTGGTATCTACAGATAAAATTAAATATATAAATGTTATAAGTAGAAATGATGATACAAATATTTGATTTTTCCTCACATCAATGAGTTAAATTGATGAATCAATCGGAGGGACTCTGACATTTAACAATTTTGTTAAATAATATATATATTATATCAAACAATAAAATACATTAATAATAATAATAATAATACAATTCAATTCAAGAAGATGGTATGGGCAATGATAAGAGAGGACAAAAGAGAATACGAAAAATAACTGTAAGTTTAGAGTATTTAAATCTTTTAAACCCGAGGGAGCGATATATTAAGTGAACAAGCCAATTGATCATCCGGATTTTATAACTATATTTCCGAATGATTTTAATGGTCTCTATTCCAATATTTTTGGGTGAAATCGATCGAATCTGTCCTTACTTCCACTATATTTCTGAATGATTAGTTTACCAAAGTAGTGTGGAAGTCAATAGATAAGATGATGATGAGATGTTGCTTGCCAAGCCAGTCAGATGCAAACAACAGCAATACCAACAAAAGAAGCGGTAAAATTGTCCCAAGCAAAGTTAAAATGCATGTTAGCCAAACGCAGTGGTGGTCCTGATGCTGATGGTCTTAATAGCACCAAGACAAGTCCGGCAGCTGCCATCGCCACTGCAACTGTGTCCCTTGTACTAGTTGCCCACCAATCAGCAGACTGGCCTCTGCATTTGAGTCCATCTGATATCTCTGCACATATGTTCTGTCATCTTCCATGCTGAAAACTCCTTCTTCTTCTTCTTCTTCTTCTTCTTCTCCTGCAAGCAGCAAATCACGCACGCAACACTTTGATGGTTCATTGTTTCCAGACGTTGGCAGTCAGCTTCTTCGGATGGGTGCTGCTTTTGTCACCGTATCTTTGATTTCTTACCTTGTTCTTGAAATGCGATGCCTGAGATCTACTGCTTTGCATTCAGAGAGCTATAGAGGGCTCAGTATATTTGAAGAGAGAGTACATGCAGTTGTGTAGTTTAACCTGTCATGTTTCCGAGGCCATTAATTAACCCCACATCTTATTGAATGCTGCTGAGAAATATTATAGGGAAAGAATGGTGGGTTATCCTCTCGGCCACTGCCACTATCAGAGTGCTCTCGCACAATCCACCAAAATATCTCCTCAGCTTTCTTTGCCTTCCTCTTTTCCTTTACTTTTCCCACTGCACTCTTTCCTTTCAACCCCCCACCCACCTCTTGCTAGTATAAGACCGCCAATCAAAGCTCTCTCTCTCTCTCTCTCTCTCTCTCTCTCTCTCCACAGGACAAGACCAGTGCAACTCCAGAACAAGATTTTCACCACCCTTGGACTTCACGTACGTAAGAGGAGGTACCACTTCTCTCTCTCTTCGAAATCACTTCACCTGAAAGTTCATAGGATTGATGGAATAATGCGTGAGAGATCTGCTGATCGGGCCGTCAACCACTTCGATTGTTCCTACTTGTCTCGAGTTGTTATGCTGCTCATTCATGTACGTGTGACGTGCGTTGCTATTTGGTAGCGTAACCTGCAGCACCGGTGGACGGGGGCATTCGGGTCAGGATGAAGATACAGTGCGACGTCTGCGAGAGAGCGGCGGCGGCGGTGCTGTGCTTCGCCGACGAAGCCGCCCTCTGCTGGAGCTGCGACGAGAAGGTGCACGCCGCCAACAAGGTCGCGGGGAAACACCGCCGAGTTATGCTGCTCCCGAGGAGCTCCTCCTCCCCTTCCCCGCATCCTTCCTCGGCCCCGGCTGACATCCCCGCCTGCGATGTCTGCAAGGTGACGTCGTTGTCGTCTTTGCCCAAGCCGTTCTATCCAAGGACTGTAGCTCTGATTTATCGCGCTTATTTCCTCTCATTTTTTTCTGCTCTGCTCTGCTATTTTTGTGTTTTATTTTTATTTCTGCTGTAGTCAAGTCATATGTGTAATACTTCTTTCCAATATAAAGACGTTTCTTTTTGACTTGTAACATATATTCCAAATGCCTTTACCATATAACCTTTCGATACTTCAAATGCCTTTAGCATCCATCCAATAATCTCTGGTTAATTATGATTAATCATAATCATTAAAATAATATTAAATTTTAAAAAGCCTAAAATACTCTTAATTCAATCGATTTATTTTTATTTTTTTGCACTCCCCATCAGATCTCCACTTTCTCATAATTATAGAACAGAGGGCAGTGCGCAGCATTTATTCTTACCTTCTTTACTGGGGAATGACAGAAAGCTCTCCACTTTGTTTAGGCTAAAAGCAATTTCCTGTCACAAGTGTTAGACAGCAAAATAATATGCTTTGCATCGATTAGCTTTGCCGAAGAAATGTAATGTGATGCCATACCATACCGTAATGATCTATCTGCAGGAGAAAGCTGGGTATTTCTTCTGCTTGGAGGACCGGGCGTTGCTGTGCCGGCAGTGCGACGCGACGACGCACGCAGCCAAGCCCTGTGGGTCGTCGCACCAGCGGTTCCTCATCACCGGCGTGAGAGTCGACGATGCCATCGACAGCAGCACCAGCAGCGGTAGATGCAAAGCCAACAGCAGTGGCGGTAGCGGAATCCAAAGTCCTTCGGCCTCTCTGACGTCGACGCCGACGGCGACGGCGACGGCGGCTGTGGGTGAGAGGCTTCAGGGAGATCCGATGGGCCATGATGGGTGGTCTTGGAGTGAGCTCTTGGATGGTGTGGAGCTCGAACGCTGGTATGGGGTACCAGACCCTGGCTCATCCTCGAGTTGACCTGCAAAAACTGTAGACGATCCAGAATCAGAATGAAGGGAATAAGAGCGCTATTATAATCATATGAACTCATCTAATCTTTCTACCTCTCCTATTCATTGTTTTTGCTCTAAGCATTTTCTGTGCACCACCTGATCTCGATCGACATGAAGAACACCTGTTTCTTCTCTTGTGGCATGAGGTGTTCAAAGAATCCCGAGAGAAAGAACAGCCAAATTAACTCACAACCATGACGTAACTTTGATGTGCATGCCATGCCACGGAAGATCATAGGAGAAACAAAATAGTCTTATGAAGCATAAATCTGTTTGCATAACTTTCACGAGACAAAAATTGTCTTATGAATTTGTTCCTAATGCCAACTCAAGGAGATGGTCAACCTTCAAAGACCTCAAAAGTCAACATTATGAGAGCAAGTTAACCATCTCAGAAAGTACGTACATATCACAAGGTTCCAAAAACCATGCAAGAAAAAGACCAATTTGCTCCACGACTTATTTCTTCGGAGTACACCATAACCTACAAGAGTATGACCATCTGGTAAGTGAAGCAGCTGTCTTTCAGGAAAAGAAAGCGATAAACATCAAATATGTCGAGCATTTACCTGAAAGAGAAAATGAAAAAACATTGGGTCCACGGGCCAAATCCACAGTAAAAAAAAAAAAACCATAAATAAGGTTTAGGCGATCAAATAAGAGGACTGCAGCAAGTAATGTATGTAAAACTCAGAAAAAAGAAGATTGCAGCCTTTGGCATCGCAGACAGTGTCGTAACACAAGTGTGAAATAAACAAAGATGATCTCTAGATAACGGCAGACACCACATGGGAAAGGAAAACACAGAGAAAAGCCCAGTGTTGGCAACAATAGGTCATGCAGCAACAATTAGGTTTTCTTTAGGTCAGTTAAGACATCATACCAAACTCCTCAAGAGTCTTGGAATTAGTTTCCATGTATTAGATTTTATATTTATGTTGATTTTGTTATGTTGCTGGGTTACTGAGAAATCCGCACGGGCAATATTGTCAACTAGTCTTTATAGATATCATAATGTTGCTGGGTTACTGAGACATCCTCAGGGACAATATTGACAACTAGTCTTTATGGATATCATAATGTTGCAGGGTTACTGAGAAATCCTCAGGGACAATACTGCAAACTATTCTTTACAGATATCACAAGTTGAGTCCTTTTAACACTAGAATATTAGTAACTTACGTACAGCAATCTACAAGAACTTCTACATTTACAAATAAGCATTGATAAATTCTTAGACATTCTTGGAGAGGATTCAATATCCTAGGAGGGATGGTTTTGACAGAGTTGCATACATACAACCCAATTAAGATAACAGAATCATATTGGGTTTGGTTTTTCAGGTCCAAAGTGAGTCAAAAGTTGATGGAGCCATGGTTGAGTCAGTTGGATCCAGATAACCTTTTCTACTTTTTGAGTCCTCCAGCTGTTTTTCTGCTCTATATTAGTAAGGTTTGCTTCATGTGATTGTGATTTATTTAGTTAATTATCAGCTGTAAATTGTTCCTAATCTCTTAGGTTTTTAGATCAAATGATTTATTCAGCTAAATTTCCTCTAATTTCAGTGAGGTAATTTCCTAATCAGAAGTTCATGAAAAATGGTATTTTAAAAGGCTGGTAGTTAGGAGGCTTAAAAGGGTAGGAGGTGATGGAGAACCATTAAACTTTACAAAAGGATTTTAAAAAAATTATTCTAGGCAAAGATATCAACAAAAAGTAGTCAATTAGTTGGCCTAGAAATTAAAAGAGCTGTGATGAAAATTGAATAGTCTTTTGGTCTTTGTACTCATTTAATATTTAGGTATCTTAGAAGTCACATTTTGAATTTCTAAAAGACATACTAATTCCTTAGGAGATTACTCTTGAGAATCATTGTCTTCATTAATTGTCCCAAGACTCCTAAACCCCTATAAATAATAGAGATTGTTAATATATCAAATACTTTAGATTTGAAATAAAAAAAAGGCTTGCATCTTCTCTCCCCTAATCTCTTACACTCTTTCTCTTGCTTTCTCTCCATTTCTCTCCTCTCTACTTTTCTGCATCACTTTGGTATCAGAGCCCATCAAGAAATCTGTCCTGTACCCCATTGTGTTCCAACTAGCAGCAAAAGCTTCGATCAACACTCAAGAATCCTTGCACTCCCAACGTCAATCCCTTGCGTGTGGAGTTGGACTTTAGGACGACTGTCCCTACGGAACTGGTGGACCACAAAGCTCTCATTGCGAACCAAGTTTCTGAAAACTTTGCTAATATTTCTATGTCAAAAAGAAAATTAGTACATTTCACTAAATCGTGGTTTTCATCACTTCTCCCCCCCATTTTCTTCTTCTTTATATATTAATCACCCTCTCTCTCCCTTTTAGCTACAACTACAGTACCTCTAAAATTTAAACCCTTGAAAGTTTTCTTTTAAAAAAACAAACCAAAACAAAAGGTGTGGAAAAAAAAAAGTGAGAACCATTTAAAACATTGTATTTCTACCTTGTGCATTGCAATAATTAACAACCTCACCATCAAAAGATATTTGTTAATAGCATTAGAATCATGACTCGACGACATAAAAATCAAACTAATCCTGATGAATCCCTAAACCAATAGAGTGAGGTAGACACCCTTAGGACCAAGCTAGCAGATCATGACACAATGTTAAACCAGTTATATGACCAAATGACCCAAGTCCCAAGAGCTCTCCGACACCTTGAAAAATGACCCATGAATGAAAAGTTTGATGAGTCAGTTGGGCAACATGTCCATTCTCCACAATCCATAGCTTCAAATCAAGAAATTTTAACTACCCCCAAGCCCCAATTCGAACAAATCCTAGGTCCACCTATAAGGCATTAACAGATTCACAATCATGCTCCAACAATTCCTAATGACCAAGTTTTTGACCTTAGCGATGAATTCCTAAAACCTGTTAGAAATTCACAAACCTAAGTAATGGGCCAATGAGTTTGATTTGCTAATAATCTGGAGGACATAGTTAGAAGACTAAAAGTGGATGTGTTGAACTTTGATTGTAGGTTTGACCCAAATGTGTTTGTTGACTGGTTAGATAGCATGGAAGACAACTTTAAGTGATATGAAATCACTGATATTGAACGTGTACGATTTGCAAAAATAACCGATAGGATCCACTAGGAAATATTGGCAACATGTCCAACATAGTCTCCAACACCGTCGAGAGCCTCCCATCACTTAATGGAAAGTCATGAAACAAAAACTTAAGGAAAAATATTTCCTAACCTACTTTCGAAGTCAATTGGTTCAACAATTGTTAAACCTAAAACAGTTGAATTCTAGTGTGATAGAGTATTTGATCCAATTTGAGGAATTTTTATTTATGTGTGAAATAGAAGAGGACCAAATCATCACTATCTGAAGATTTGTTAATGGGTTGAGGTTTGACATCCAATGGGAAGTCTCCTTTAGTTTCCCTAACACTATAGAATTCTCGATGAGACCTTAAGATTGAGAAGTACATTAAACTTTATCCAATTTGTCAAGCATCTTCTTGATCTCTCAACAATAGAACTATTTCCCAATCTACCCCAAGTAGTGGCTCTATCAAGTCAAAAATCCCTACTACTAGCAACAATCCTGGCCCAACCATGAATTGTCCAACTTGTTTAACTATTAATTTTCAAACTAGTTTGTCTTAAATCCAATGTCACTATTGCTATAATAAAAGTCACATTACCTCTCGTTGTCCTTAATGTACTCTTATCTTAAAACAAGAACCAGAGGATCAAATCAAGGAAGCAGACCAAATAGTTGAACCTGATGCCTACTCAGGTGATGAAAACGAACTAGAAATTGAAGATGCCCATGTTAATGTTGTCCGCATTATTCTCTCTACTGCTAGTGATTCCAACGAATGGAAGAGGATAAATGTCTTCCATGCTTTCATCCAAAGCGGAAAAAAAAACTTGTAAATTAGTTATAGATGGACGTAGCACTATGAACGTAGTCTCAAAATCTGCCATCAGAAGACTAAACCTTAAGGTACATCCGACCTATTCAAAGTAGCCTAGTTTAACAAAACCATTTTACCTGTGATCGAAAGATGTCTGGCACCAATTAAAATAGGCGATTACTAGGATGACATTTATTGTAACATCCTACCAATGGATGTTGTGCACACTCTTTTAGGTAGGCCTTGGTTGTGTGACCTTGATGTTACCAATCATGGGAGAGAAAACACGTATATCTTTCAAAACAAAGGCAAAAACATTATCTTGCGATCAGCAAAACCATTAGAAAAAACAAAACAGGAACACCCAAGTCTCTTCCACAAGCCCCAATTACCAAGAGACTCTACTTGCTGGATTCTAAATCTTTTAAAATAGAGCCTAAATAACAAATTTTATGTGGTCATCATTGCTAGAGAAATTCCTAACCCTTGCACTATTCCTGACTTAACTTCTGAGGTTAAATCCTTATTAGATGAATTTTTTGATGTCATACCCTCAGAATTACATACTGAGCTACCACCCTTACGGGAAATCTAACACGCCATTGACCTTATCCCATGATTACAGCTTCTTAATCTCCCACATTATAGAATGAATCCTAAGGAGAGAACCAAGTTAAACAAGCAAGTTGAAGAACTTTTGGCTAAAGGCCATGTATGACACAACCTTAGTTCTTGCATTATCCCTGCCTTGTTAACCTATAAGAAAGATGAGTCTTAGAGGATGTGTGTCGAGAGTCGAGCGATCAATAAAATAACAATCAAATATCGCTTCTCGATTCCTCGACTTGAGGATATGCTAGACCTCGATGGATCAATTGGTTGTCAAAACTTGACCTGAGAAACAAATACCACCAAATTTGTATTAAACCTAGTGATAAATGAAAAACAACATTCAAAACTCAAGATGGCATATACGAAATGGCTAGTCATGCCATTTGGTCTATCCAATGCCCCAAATACTTTCATGCGCTTCATGAACCAAATTATACGACCCTACATAGGCAAATTTGTTGTAGTCTACTTTGATGACATTTTGATTTTTAGTAAGACCAAAGAGAATTATTTAGAACATCTTCAATAGGTTCTTATTACCCTTCGAGTTGCTAAGCACGATGCCAATATAAAAATGTGTTCGTTCATGCAAACCCATGTCCTATTCTACCAAAGATGTTACCACTAATCCAGAAAAGATTTACATCATTTTACAAGGCATGAGCCTAAAACCATTTCTGAGGTTCAAAGATTTCACAAATTACTCTCTTTCTATGGGAGATTCATAGAGGGTTTCGTTCTATCATGGCATCTATCACTAATTGCCTAAAGAAAGGTGAGTTTTCTTGGACCCTGGATGCTACCAAAGCCTTTGCTAACATCAAAACGAACCACCGCTCTAGTTCTTAAGCACCTTGATTTTGGTGAACCCTTTAAAGTCATTTGTGATGCCTTTGGTACGGGCATATAAGGAATTCTTAGTCAAGAGGGTCAGCCTATTGCCTTTTCTTGTGAGAAACTCAATGATGCAAAACAATATTATTCTATCTACGACAAAGAATTATATGCGATTGTGCAATGTCTTAGTATTGACAATATTACCTTCTGTCATAAGAGTTTCTTATTGTCTAACCACCAGGCCCTAAGATACTAAAATGCCCAAAAGAAATTGAATGCTCAACATGGAAAGTGGGTTGAGTTTCTCAACGAATACTCTTTTATAATTAAGCATCATCTTAGCACTCAAAACAAAGTTGTTGATGACCTTAGTCAAATTTCTACAATCCTATCTACCATGAGTGTCAAGGTCATAAGATTCGAGAGATTAAAAAGAAGAGTATACCCAATGTCTAGACTTTAGTTACATATATCGAGAAGTCCACGATGGAAACCATCATGAACATATGAACTTCATTCTCAAGGATAATTACCTTTTTCGATCTACTAGCTGGTGTGTTCCTCGATCCTCCCTTTGACACTTGTTTGGGAAATGCACGAAAGTGAATTAGCAGGTCACCTAAGCTGAGACAAGACCATTACATTAGCGAGGATAGATCTTACTGGCCTTCTTTAAAGCAAGATGTTGCTCGAGTAGTGTTGCAATATCACACCTGTCAAATTGCCAAAACTCGCAAACACAATACTAACCTATACACTCCTTTGCCTATTCCACATTCACCATAAGAAGATGTAAGTTTAAATTTTATCCTTGGACTTCCCAAAACAACTCGTGGCCATAACCCTATTTTAGTTGTTGTTGATTGATTTTCAAAATGGCCCACTTTATCCCATAACAAGACCAATGACGCCTCACACATTGCTGAATTGTTCTTTCAAGAAGTGGTTAAATTATATAGCTTGCCCTTAACTATGGTGTCTGATATAGATGTGAAATTTGATTACTTTTAGAAAACTTTATGAAAACTGTTTGGCACAACATTGAAGTTCTCTTTAGCTTTTCATCCTCAAACTGATGGTCAAATTGAGATTGTTAACCATTCCCTAGGAAATCTTCTTAGATGTTTAGTTGGGGAGAAAACCGTAAATTAGGACTTAACCTTACCCACTATAGAATTTGCATACAATAGCTCAATCAACCGCTCCACTGAAAAAACTTATTTCAAACTATCCTCGACTATACTCCTCGCACCCCCATTGACCTTGCATCCCTTCCACTTGACTATCATGCCTCAAAACCAATCCACTCTTTCGCTCAACATATTCATGATTTGCATGTTAAAATTCAACGTAAAATTACCCTAAGTAATGAAAGTTACAAACTTGCTGCTAATGCACATCATAGAAGTCAAGAGTTTCAAGTTGACGATTATGTCATTGTTTGTGTTAGCGTTGAGATATTCCCTAAAAACTCATTCACAAAGTTGCATGCCCGAGCCAGTGGTCCCTTTTCTATTATCCAAAACTGGGATCGAATGCATATATGTTCGATTTGCCTTCCAACTTAAATATTAATCCAATTTTCAATGTGGGGTATTTAACTCCATATCATGGTACTTTTGAGCCTCCTCTATTTATCAGTATTCTTGCATGTGATAATCCTCCCAAGTCACCGATTCTCCCACAACACAGGGAGGACGTAAAGGTCATTCTTGATTACCGCCTTGTTACGTCTACTACTAGCATTACTCAACACTTTCTTATTATGTGGTGTGATCATCTAGCTTTCGATGCCACTTGTATTACTTTGGAAGAACTTCGTGACTTTACACCAGACTTACTAGACCAATACCTTGCAAATCACTCTTCAGGGTCGAGTTCTTTTCCACTGAGAGAGAATGATGGAGAATCGTCGAGCTTTACAAAGGATTTCCGAAAAGTTTATTTTTGGCAAAGATATAAAAAAAAAGTCATCAATTAGTTAACCTAGAAATTCTAAGAGTTTTTAAAATTGAAAAGACAAACTCCTTTTGTATTAAGTGCACTCATTTACTATTTAGGTATCCTAGAAGTCACATTTTGGATTTCTAAAAGACATACTAATTCCCTAGGAGATTACTCTTAGAAATCATTGTCTTCATTAATTGTAACAAGGCTCCTATACTCCTATAAATAGTGGAGCTTGTTAATGGATCAAACACTTCAAATTTAAATGAAAAAGAAGACTTGTATCTTCTCTCTCCTAGTCTCTTATACTCTTCTCTTGCTCTCTTGCTTTCTCTCTATTTCTCTCTTCTCTCTACTTTATTTACATCAGTAGGTCAAAAATCACCTGAAAAAATTAGATACAGTTGTAGTTAATTAAATTCTCACTTTGGACTTTAGAAGTTACATGCCGTCTAAATTAATAAAGATTGTTAATCTGGTTGTCAGATTGTAAGGTAGATTTTTTTTAATCAACAAGATATAGATGCGGGTGATCAACTGCACATGCCGTAATCTCTTTTCTCTTGTAGCATGTCCAATAATCCACCACTCAATCTCCCTATCATCTTCTAGAATGGTTCACTTAGCTAGGCTTTGGAGTCTTTTAAGTTTTAACTTCAACTTCGTGTGTAGCGTATTTATTTCTCCATCACCTTTTTAACCCTTCATCTATAAATTAGAATTGGTTGACGTAAAGAATGTTGTCCCACATGATTAACTATGCTTTATAAACCCATAATTTCACAGACTCAATGGTACGCAACGACCATAGCTCTAAAAGCAAAGAGGCCAGAACTTTAGATCGAGGTTAGAAAGAAGCAACCTTACCACCATGGCAAGGGCCCTCTCAAAATTTCTCCCATCATTTCACAGACTCAATGGTATGCGGCGACCTTAGCTCTAAAAGCAAGGAGGCCAGAACCTTAGTGATCGAGGTCAGAGAGAAGCAACCTTAGCCCTCTCAAAGTTTCTTGATATTTGTTTATATCATTTCTTTAACATATAACACTGGACATATTTGTGTTGTTTTTTGGAACTGTTGCATCACGAAAAGAACTTATGTTGATCCTTGATGACTTGTCAGAAGCCTAACCATCGAGATTCTGTTCTTTGATAGCTTAGTCAAATTTTTAATAGTTCATCGACCACTTAAACATTAAAAAGAAAAGCTTCATCAGACGAGCAAATGGGAAATCTATAGAAAAGGTAATATAAGATAAATCATGAATTTCACAAAGATAAAACTTTGTCACCAAGTATCATATTATCTTAAACAAAAAAAGAGAAGCAAGAAACCTCAACAAGCCCGATGGACCAAGAAAATGTGGCCGTAAGAACCGGATCAGCAAACCATAAGGGTTTCAAATGCTATTCCAATGATCAATTTAAAGTTGACTTCAAAATCAATCATTACAAACGACAATAATCAATATCGCAAAGGTTTGGTCAGAACGTCTCTATTGCCTCGATTCCAAGCATAAACTACGAACGAACCATACGGCCAACAAGATCAGGATAGCATGGCAACTTACAAGACAATGTTGATGCTAACAAAATCCCTAATCGATCAATAACGAATCGGTGAAACCCTAAAAAGACCAATAAAACGATTTTTCATCAGCAAATTAAAATTTTCGAGAAATGATCCAAAATTGAGTACGGTCTATAAACCAACAAAAGGACTTTCCTTCGCAAAATCGTTTCTTTTAGGAAGGGGAAGAAAGTGGGGAGAGACCTTAAAGAGGGGGAAACGAGTGATCACGCATCATCCATCAGTTCCACGATCAGTGGTGTGAGGTGGAGTGGGGGTCGGGGCCGCGGAAGTGGTTGTAGGCGGCCTCGCCGACGAGATAGATGCCGAAGGCCACGAGGGCGATGCCGAGGCCCGGGGTGGCGCGGCGCAGGTTGTTGGTGAGCATCGGGTGCTTCCTCCACTCGTCCCTCCGGCGGAAGAACTCCCCCGTCGGCCCCAACGGCTTCGCCATCCTCCACTCCTCTTTCTGTCCGGTCCGCCTCCTTTTGTCGTCGACTCCAAACGTGAACGTGGAGAGAGGAGGCCGAGACGGCACTATTTTAATTAAGATTAAGATGGCCCTAATTAGGCCCATGTAAACCCACTTCTTTGGGCCCAATTAACCCAAATTGTTACTTCATGTGATCCTACAAATAATAAATATTACATATAATTATGAACGATTTTCTTAAAAAATATTCACATTTTAGATTTTTTTTTAATTGATACCTTTCATTTTATTATTTCTTAAATAATATTTCTAATTTAAAAAATATTCAAACTATCCCTCAAAATATTTTTGTTTGTTATAGTGACATGTTATAGTGTTTTGATCGTCACAACAAAAATACTATAAACTTATTTAAAAATACTATAAATAATTTAAATAGATTTTAAATCTCAATCAAACTAAATCAAAAATAAAGATATAATATTTTGATGATCTATGTGCAATGACAATCAAAGAGACATGATACGATATCATTTACGGTATTTTTTTATTATTTAAAATATTTTTAATATATCAAAAAATACTATCAACGTTATTGAAAAATAATATAAATGAGCCAAATGAAAAAACTCTAATAGTTAAAAATTAGCCAAAAAAAAAGACAATGGGAAAATCTTTGATGGATTTTTTGGATTTTTTTAAATTAATGGTATTGTTTGATAAAAAAAAAGAGGTGGTACCTTTTGGAAAATGCCCAAAATAGGGATATTTTCTAGAGAAATCATCCTATAATTATTAGCTGAATAATATAAATATTACATATAATTATATGAAATTATGTATATAATAATTGAATTCATCAAAAGCACTAAGTGGAATTAGATGTTTCCAAAGCTATGCAAGACTAACTCTGCTAATGTGGACCTACATAGATGAATCCTGAAGATGAGGAATCACACCAAAATGAAAGAGAAACACAGTTGTCACTCTTCCTATGCAAGGTTCTCAATCACCATACTTTCTACAACCAACATCTACTTTCCATAGTTTATGATCTTTGGAACACAAATGACCAGAACAAAATGATTTGCTGCATTGAAAAGCCAGCAACATGTCTTCTAAACCAACAATCTGATGCTTAGACAGAAACTTAATCCACACAAATATGCTTTAGCAAAGCTAAGTGCACTCACTTTGATCCTAATTAATCTAATTTGATCTCAGACCATAAGGCATCCTGAGAGCCAACTGATATAGTACAATAGCATTAATTATAGGTGATATACCAAACAGTGGGCATTGTTCTTGCACCACCAACAGTGGCATTCAGTGATGCTGGCTGACCACTTTGGGATTACAGCAAGTTAGCTGACTTCTCATGCTTGTTGGATTCCTAAGCATATCTCTCCCACTGGTCTCATAAAATTAAGTCAAGAAAGTGAAGTGGTTTGTCTTCTCTGATCAAGTTATTTGTGACCTAATAACAAGTAGCACAGCCATACCATTAATCTTTGTATTCTTTGATGTTTGGTTGCCAACAATACGGATCTCACTACTAATTTAAATGCCCTTCCACTTGAGACACTTGAATACTAATCACTCTTTCTCTGTGGTGGAGCACAAGCGTACGTCCTTGAACTAATCTATGGGTTTCTTCTAGTGGTGCAAACTTGATTAGCTAGCATCTTTGGCCTCTCAACCTTTAGCATCCACCACATAAATCTCAACAACAGCCTGCAGCATGTTCTTCTACTTATCCTTATACCTGAACCACAGTCGATACGCAGGAAGTAGATGTAAGCAGTTGCTCGAGTGTGTGTGTGTGTGTGTGTGTAGGTCTACTTGATGTGCATGTCACGTATAAAGTGAGGTGATGACATAAATAGAACGAACTCTGAGAGCCTTAAAACAACCAATATCATCTGCTAGTGGCCGTAACGCATGCTGCAATCTCCACCCAGGTAGCTATATAAAGGATCCTTCTGCCTCTTCTTGCATGCGGACGCTGAGAAGGGAAGGGGGCGAGAGAATGGGTGAAGAGGTCAATGGAGAGTTTGAGCTGAACGAAGTGGCGGATAATATCGAAGGGTCTGTTGGCAGCAGGCTGTCTTGGATCAGTAGGGAGTATGGACTTGGAAACAGGAAGTGGAGTAGCGGTACGAAGCTGAAGGTCTCAAGGGATTGCTATAGAAGCTTTGTGATCAATCCCAATGGAAGGTATGCACGTACATATCAGACTGGATCCTTGGCTTCTCAGATACTTCATGCATGTCCTTCCACAAGGTTTGGATAGGAATGATACTGAACACGTAGGAAACCATCATGCTTCAGCAGGTCGTACAGGATATGGGTGGATGTCGTCTTCGTCTGGTCCATCTACTCCGCTTTCTTCACGCCACTGGAGTTCGGCTTCTTCCGAGGCTTGCCGGAGCTGTTAAAAGACCTCGACTGCGTGCAGGTCATCTTCCTTGCTGATGTAGTGCTTCGGTTCTTTGTGGCGTACAGGGACGCGCACACGTACAAGATGGTCTGCGATAGGAGACGCATCGCCTTGCGGTGAGAGCAGATGCTACGTGAGGTTCCGCATGCATCGAATGACTCCTGCACGCATGATTACGTCCTGTATTGAGTTCTGCATGCAAGCTGCTCCTCGCAGTTTGCATGAGCTCAGCACCGACTCACCCATGCCACTCGCACCGCAAAGTCCAACATGAACAGTGGTTTCCGGTGATCATGCTGGATTCGTGAGCTATATCATTAATATTTGTTTGGTAAATTGAGCTTATTTGGCAATGTTTATGCTTTGGTAGGTGCACTCGTTTTGTACAGCTGATGAACACCAGCACAGTCGATGGTCATCCCATATCATCATGTTTGATGTCTTGACGACACCAACAAAAATACCATGCACAAATTAGATCATGTCTATTTGATGAGTTTATGAAGGTTTGGACAAATTAGGCAGACATGAAAGCTGAAACATGCTGTTAGACTCAAGGAAGGTGACATGCTTGCACTAAGAGCATATTGCTAGATTAGACATGAAAGCTGAAACATGCTGTTAGACTCAAGGAAGGTGACTTGCTTGCTCTAAGAGCATATTGCTAGATTACGTTAAGGTATGAAACCCACCCACCACCTCATGAAACCAAGTATTGATACAACTTATCCACCAGCGCTTATAACATGGATTGGCTAAAATCAATAGGAAGAAAAAAGAAGCTTGATTGACAACAAGGCTGACACCATGACACAAAAGATAGAGCCATTTCTCATTTAAGATTGTCTTCCTTTAAGAGGAACACCTTTCATTCCAGTTATAGGACAGTTCATCCATGTAGAAGTGGAGACACTTCCAACACTGTTTACCCCTGAGATTGGAGAAGCTCAATTACTGCATATAAATGGACAAAAACACCAAACCACTAGTTCATAACACCTTTGATCGGTTACCAGTGCATACTTTAATATAATCCCGTGAACATGAACACTTTGTCTGGGACTTAAGACTGGAAATTGATTCCTGTGATGCAGCTATCTGAAGGGTAGCTTCGCTGTTGATCTTCTTGGATGTGTTCCTTGGGACTCCATCTACAAGGTAAAGTATAAGCTGAGTTTAGCTTCAATATTATAAACACATAATTCATATGTTTGCTTAACACAGATGATGGGAGTAGAAGCAATTCGGTTTCTCATATGGGTTCGCATATTTCGGGCAAGGAAGATCAATCAATTCTTTAAAATGATGGAGAAGGACATCAGAATCAATTACCTCTTCACAAGGATCGTGAAGCTTATAATGGTCGAGCTATACTGCACACACACGGCTGCATGTGTTTTCTATTACCTAGCAACAACAGTGCCACCGGCACAAGAAGGATATACATGGATTGGAAGCCTGTCGATGGGGGACTATCAATACACAAACTTCAGAGAGATTGACTTCTGGAGACGATACATTACTTCGTTATACTTCTCAATCGTTACCTTGGCAACAGTTGGTGAGTCCTGAAAGGTTCTTTTTTACTTTCATACTCTTCAGGGTGCAGCTCAACTACTTTGGGTTTTGGTAGGAGGCCCTCAAGCTATGTTCTGACAGAAAAAGGAATTGTCCTATTCTGAGAATCCCAATTCAAATGTTCAATGAGATTTGAGATTTACCATTTCATCCATTGAATTTTGACATTTTTTTGTCACATCATGCCAATACTATTGCAGGGTATGGTGATGTACATGCTGTGAATACTAGAGAAATGGTTTTCAGCATGATATATATTTCTCTGACCATGATACTTGGCGCCTATCTGATTGGTAATATGACTGCATTGATTGTCAAGGGGTCCAAGACTGAGCAATTTCGAGACAAAATGACAGACCTCATCAAGTACATGAACAGAAACAAACTTGGGAAAGACATCAGATCTCAGATCAAAAACCATTTAAGACTACAGTATGAAAGTAGCTACAACAAAGAAAGTGTTCTCGAAGACGTCCCAATGGCCGTGCGATCAAAGGTAATTGTGCATCCTTATGTAATGAAATAAAGAGAAACAAAATGAAAGTTTGCCAGACATTTCAAAACATCAGAAATTCTAAGAAGAAAAAGAAGCAAGCTAACTATGATCATATTCATATATGGCAGAGGAAATACAGTTCATCCCTGGCTCATTTTCTGCCTTGTAACAATTGTCAAAATAAACAACATTAAGGATTTTTGATAAAATATTTGGGTTCATGAATTTTTTTTTAAAGTGAAAGACAATAATTCCTTGATTAAATTTATCGTGGATATTTAATGTTTATTGCTCCTAATATCAGTTTCCAGTTTACTGTCAGTAAAGTACAATTATTCTTTTGCACAATCATAAGAACTTGGTCATGATTAGCATCACAGAACATATCAGTTTTTGTGAAAGTTATTTTTAATTACAGAATATAATCATTCATTTGTTATAGTAATTAAACTTATTCTACAAAATACTTTTGCAGATATCTCAAATTCTATACCTTGATGTGATCCAGAAAGTTCCACTTTTCCAAGGATGTTCAGATGAATTCCTTAATCAGATTGTATGTTTTGCAATATACCACTTTAGAGATTATTTATTTGCCATTACGCATTTAACAAGAACTTATAACACAAATCTAGTGTTACGGAAATTTTTTACACTGAATGCAGGTAATGATGCTGAATGAAGAATTCTTCCTCCCAGGAGAAGTGGTCATAGAACAAGGAAGTCCTGTGGATCAAGTCTATATTATATTATTAGGATATCTGGTAAGTGCCAAGCTTCTCATGATGTAAGAAAGCTAGAATTAAAATGAAGAGACAGTATCATTCAAATAAGATCAGTGGCATAAAGTTAGTTCTCTATCAGTACAATGAATAACTTAGAATTGGTAGGAAATGAGAAAGAGAAATTAAACAAATAGAATGATGTAAACCGGTTTCCTATTTCAGCAGAAACTACTTCTGGATGTTCTAACAATTAACCATGGAAAAAAGGCATACAGACAACTCTGGTTGAAGAAAAGTTATTAGAAATTTAGAACTGCAATCCTAGTTGTTAAGTTTCTGCAGTAATCCACTTGAAAAACTGTCCTGGCACATGCTGCTATAAAATAATATTACCAAACCTCTCAGGATGAAAAACTATCCTAGCATGTCCTATGATGCCTCTTGAGACCAATAATGTCATCAAATAGAAGTTTATCTTATGCTCTGAAGTCTGAACCTCTTTTATTATAAAATCTCGGAACCAAATCTGAAAGTGTCAATCTTCACCTGTATTGGTTTATTAAAATCACCAGCACCAAATAATCCCCAATGAACTTCATCCAAGATTTCTCATTAGGCATAAAAAGGCTTTATCACTACAACTACCTTAATGTCAATGGCATTGTGGTGCAATCCGGAGAGATGTTTCCTAAAATAACAGAGTCAGAATAGACTGTTGTAGCCTTAGGTTCCATTCATTTCAAGGAAGAAATGTAAACTTGACCAATGTACATTAATTATATTGTCTGAAAAGGCAACATAGGTATTATAGGAGCAAATAAGAAATAACAAAGCAGCAATTGAATAAATAGGAAATTTCTTTTTCCACATAGGAGGCAGTTGCTGTCCGAGATGATGGCTCAGAAGAATCAATTGCCAAACTTACAACCTATGATGCACTGGGTGACGCTGCTGCACTGTGCAATATCCCACAACGATATACAGTGCGCGTTTGTGAGCTGTGTAGACTCCTGCGAATAGAGAAGCAATCCTTAGCAAACATATCACAGCTATACTTCAAGGATGGAAATCAGATGCTTGTCAATTTACTGAAGGTAAAAGACTAGAAGAAACCAGCTATTTTTACAAAGTTGAAATAAGCAACAAGCAGGTATCTTCTTTCTACGAGGCTTAATTATTTGCAACACCTAGGGGAAAGGAAGCGAACCGAGTATCAAGCAGTTGGAGCCAGATATCAAATATCTCATCTCAAAGCAAGAGGCTGAGCTAGCACTGGGGGTCAACAGTGCAGCTTACCATGGAGACATTAACCGTCTTAAAGTCTTAATCAATGCTGGAGCAGATCCAAACAAAACTGACTATGATGGGAGAACTGCACTTGTATTTGATTTTACTTTTTCAAGCACTATCACCATGCTTCTTTTTGCTCATTTTCATTTCATCAAAATTTCATCCTTCAAAATTTATGCATCATAACTAGAGAAGAAAAAAATACTTTTAACCCATTATTTCTAATCATTCCCTCAACAATTGTACTAATTGAACATGGTACAACAGGCTTATATTCTAAAAACAATCATTGCCATAGAACAATCAGCTAAAATATGACACACATCTGATCACATGTCTGTTTGCATGTCTTGTAAGATATTACATGTTGCAGGAGAACAAACAAGCATATAACTTGCAAATTAATTTGTTTTACATGATAGTGCATAGAGAAACTCCAGTTATATGTTGTATAACAAGATATGTAGATTTATGATATGAGGGAATTTTACTGACAATAACATCTTTTTTTCTGTAGCATATGGCTGCATGCAAAGGGCATGAACAAGTTGTGAAGTTTCTTATACAACGAGGAAGCAACGTCAATTGCATTGGTAGGTGAAGCTACCAAATTTAAAAGTAGTCTCCTATTAATTTTATAAGGAAGGATCAGATATATAGTGCTTTTCGTCAATGCAGACAAGTTTGGGACTTCTCCACTATTTGAAGCCATGAAGGCAGGAAATGACAGGATTGCTGCCATTCTTGTGGAAAATGGTGCAATCTTGAATCTGGATGATGCTGGGAATTATCTATGCGAAGTTGTGACGAATGGCAATATAGATTTATTGCGATGTTTGCTGGAATATGGGGCCAACCCAAATTCCAAAAACTATGACCGGAGAACACCACTACATGTTGCAGCTTCAGAAGGTTTGCATCTGATGGCCAATATCCTAATCGAGTTTGGAGCAAATGTTCTTTCTAAAGACAGGTAATATCTGCTTTATTGGCTATTATTATAATGCAATTTGATATCTGTTTCTTACTTCCAAATGCAAATTTAATGTGCTTCCAATAGCTCATCCATTAGTTTTGGTGACTAGTAATATCAGTGATTTTAACACACTGAATTAAGGTGAAAGGACTGGAAATTCTACTCATTTATTTCATGTTGATGGTTGTTTTAAGCATATATAATCACGTATAAATCAGATGAAACTCAGGGTAGAATAGCAGGATAAAAGAAATTAAATGATCCTTCAAATTTAAAGCATATGGTACAGAAACATAGAAATCATACAAATCATGCAGTAGGTTTGGAGAGAAAACAAAGGGTTTGAATGGTTTGAAAGGAAATATATATAACAATCAGTCACCATTTTAAATAATATGAAAAGAAGGAAGAAAATATTGAAATACTAATAAAATGACCAATTCGACCAAATGACTAAAACCCAAGCCATCGCTGTCCATCGTGATAGACTAATATGAGTATTTATCTTTATAAGAATGTGTCTGTCCTTCTAAAATTCATTTTTCTGCTGTCTACTTTAATGATTTATCAGTAGTGCAGACAGATTTTGAGTTGAATTTTTTTCCTATCAAAGTTCATTAGTAGCAATAAAAGTTGTGTTATAAGTTTGTACTTGTAAATGCAGGTGGGGTAACACGCCTGTCGATGAAGGACGTAGATGTGGGAGCAAACCACTAATTAAAATTTTAGAGGATGTTGTAGTAAATCATGCAGGGAAGTAAAATAACGGTTCACCACCTTCCTCATTAGTAATCATCAAATGCCGACATGTATCATTCAAACATTTATTCCATGATGAGTACTACCAGATTGATCCTATTGGTGATGTCACATGATCGATTCTTACTGGTCCAAATACATATTTATGTGTTTGGTCACAAGTATAATCTAACTTTAATTGAAACCTATTTTCTAATGCTCAGATAAGAACAGAGATTTTGGGAAATTAGCAGCAAACTCAAACACTTTATCATTCTATATGTCAGATTGGTGCATGACTATTGTACAGGCATCCCAAATAGTGTTCCACAAATGCACAATTTCTACTAATTAGAATATATGTAAACTTATAGTAGTTGACTAGTTGGCCAATAAAAATTTTTTCTCATGTTTTGCCATTACAGAAAGGTCATTTTATCGACTTTCCAGCTACTGTTTCTAACTAACAACTATAGCTAATGGTAAAGCTAAAAACATGATTTTCAACCAAAGCATTAGTCGAGCTCTTTTCTTTATCATGTTGCATGTAGGCTTTTCACATTATTTTCACATGTAATCATCCAATATTATTATCATGATGATAAATTTTAAGTTGGGTCATGTCTATAAATTTTTAAAGCAATATATCTAACTCGATGTGAATTAACTAATCTTTCTATGGTAAATTGAGATGTTATGAGTTTTGACATTCAGAAATCTTTGCAAAGCATACTAGTAGAGAATTGGAAAATGGACTAATCTATAAGCATACTGAAAACTTATAAAAGACAATTAAATTTCTAAAAGACTTTCACAGAGCCAAAAATTGTAGATAGAAGAACTATGTGTTATGGTCAGGCTAAACTAACAGGTGGGTCTTACAATTATGACAATGGTCATGTGGTATAAGCCAAGCTTAGGTGAACGAGCGGTACGATGAGAATGTACATTTAACACTCCCTGATCTTGCAATATACAGTATAAAATTCTCAATTTCATGTTAAAACAACCAACATAGGTACAAGTTAGATAGAGTTCTATGATAAGACTTTATAAATCATTTAAAATTTGAGAAGAAATGTACAGATCTCCGAAAAGAACAGCTTACCATAGAAGTGACGAACGATTACCCTCGCTAGCCTTGAAGCAATATATTGGTCATTCGAGAATAGTTTACGGAATAATACACGCAAATTCTTGTTGGTACATGAAAACATCCATAGACAGTTGATCTTTGGCACCCTCGTCACGTACCAAGAAAAGCTTGTCTTTCCGTTATGCGAATAAGCGTGGGAAGCCGCTCAAAATAGCGCGTTGAAGCGACACTATTTGCGATCAAAGAACGAAAGAAAGACCCATCGACGACCGATAAAATGATCAAGGAAGGATAAGGATGAGAATCACCTGGAATCCCCGAGTCGAAGAACAGAATGCATCCAGCATAACGATGGCAACGGACGACAGCAGAAGGCAAACCACGCTGGAGAGTTCCGCAATGCGCCGGACTCCCGGAGGCAGAGCATTTAATGATCCTGGAAGAAGCGGAAACGCCGTGATCCCACAGAAATAGACGCTCTACCGCGGGAACCTCCAGCCTTCCGAGCAAGAAGAACAACAAAAAAAAGTGATCTTTTTAGGTTCCAAATCGAAGGGGTTATCCCGTGCCCTACTACCGTGGGATGGATGGCAAGACTGTGGGAACCACGGATACCGACCAATAGGAGGCCTTACTCATGTGGTTGGTCGCTTAGCTTCGACACGGAAGCCAACTCCGCCTCAATCTGCACTTTGATTCGTTTGTGTTTGGATTTAGATATGAATTCGAATCTAATTATCATAGTTAAATCCGATCCATTTTGGAAGGATTAAGTTCGGGAGAATTAAGTCTATCCAATCCACCAATCAATATGAGATTTACCTCTATATATATACCTTTATATTTAGGAGCTGTTCTTCAGTAAAATCCTGTTAAATGGCATCAACTTCATGAAAATAGGTAGGGTTTCTTCACAGAAATGGTTTTTACAGGCAGACAAGACATGTTGAACATTAAGAAACCCATAACTCACATCTCTAAAAGAAGCCTACGATTCAAGACATGAGCTAAATGCATTAGAGATAGGCAAAACAACATGAAAGTTCCACCATAAGGAGGCTTTGTTTACAAAGAAACAAAACAGGTTTATCACAAATCTTAAACACAAACAGACAGGGAAACAACCGGAGATGTGTTCATAGGAAAAGCTAAAGATATGTTCAGACGCAAGGAAATTGCAGCAGATCTAGTTTGCTAGTTCTAGATATCTATGAATAATCAACAGCAATGAATTAGTCTTAAGTAGGGTCAAGGAGACTCCAATTTGCGGTCCCATGGTCTGCTGCATTCAAAATGGTTGTCCCTTCTAAAACCCTAATCTCTTAAGCCAGAAACCACGTTCCTGTTCATCGTCTGTCTTCATACTCGGGATCTCTTGGTACTGCAAGCGGGGCACTTGTACTGCTTTATGTGCTCGGCACGTGCAGGAGTAATTTTAACACATTTCCCATGGAACCATTTTTCGCAAATATCACAGCATATCCAGAACTCATCGTTGCCATAGTTGTCCCCACATGCACCGCATAGAGTGTTTCCGTTCTCTTCCTCGTCCTCGTCCTCTCCTTCACTATCTTCTTCTTTCGGTGGAGGCATCTTTGAGGTCTTTACATGGGACTCGGAGGATCTTGAAGGCTGAAAACAAAATGGAGGCAGCATGGGAAAAGGAAAAGTGAGCCACATATCAATGGCAAAGGAGCAATTTATACCAAGCAGCCTATCCAAACCACCTTTGAACCAGACTTGTTGCTCTTGCCATTGCTACTATGAGCTTTCTCTTTCGGTTGTTTCTTGGCAACTCCTGTCACAACTTCATATATGGTTGGAAGACCATTAATCATGTTGAACAGCCGCTTCCTGCAATTATAATGGTACCCGATATCAAGCAGCAGGTCCTGTGGTTTCCAATATCAAATGCCAAAAAGAAGTGTAATTATGTAATTAGAGGCTAACATGATGTTTCAGCAAGAAATGACATCTTCTGATGCTCACTTAGACCTTGATATGGTCCAATCTGTCATATCAATTGTTTGATGTGACACATGTGTTGAAGGAAATGGCACCACAGAAGCATGGATGAAAACCATCATTATTATTAGTAATATTTTAGAACCTATACAAGCTGGAATTTAGCAGTTCAGCAAATCATGATCTAGTATGGCATAGCACACCAGTCCAGCAAAACATGCAAGACTAGTACAAGTTCACCAGTCTAACTTCAAGATACACACACATCAGAACTCACTCCAAAAAGAAAGAATTTTCATGTAGAAGGGTACACTCAGTAGTCAGTATGATTACCAGATTAGGAACTCTTAGTGGAGCACATTAACACTAGAAGTAGTATGGCAGAAAAACAAAAGACTAGTAGAATATGGTAATTAAATGCAAAATTAAAGAAAACTGAACAAGATTTGACAAGCCTATTTTGCCAAAATAATTGAGAAGCCATGTCGACGAATGTAACAAGTACAAGAACAAAAATTATTTCAATTAGCTTAAAATTTAATTCTATTTATTAACTTGACTCTTCATTTCTAATCCATGATTTCACAACTAGAATGTCATTAGACTCGGCATTTACATATGGAGAATCAAGTGACACCAAGTTTGGCAGTCGTCTGGGATAGGAGATATGCCTAAACCTTAAAAGTAAATGTCTTTAAAATGTAGACTACCTCTACCAAAGATCAAGAATTTTGAAAATGAGTTTCTTATCCAGGTAAAGTAGTTACTTTAGCTCATTCTAAGGTAACCTGAGAATGGGGGAAGAGGAAGGAGGGAAGGAGGGAGAAGGGAGTAGGAAGGAGGTTTACTGATGCTCTTACTTCCAAAAAAGAGGCAGAATTCTTTGCTGGGAGTCATTAATGTTAAACAATGCATTCAAACAACATAAACTTGAAAGGGTGAACACAATAAATTTCAATGCTCACAAAGAAGCTGTTGCAAGTGAACTACCAACACTCATTAATGTTAAATCATGTACTCAAGAAACATAAATTTAAATCAGAACACTAGATTCCTTGGAGCATTTCATTGTTCAGATGGTCAAAAACATATACCTAGTTCATACAAAAATCCTCACCATTGAGTTCATCTATAATTTCCTAATCATCCACAAAATAAATGGGAAAGAGATTGCCTGAAGTTTTCTTAACCCTTCAAACTTTGCTTCTTTTGAACTTCTGATTGTTTAACTGGTTTTGGTTCAAATTAAACTAGTGTATCAATAAAACATGAAGTGCCTTCCCAAATACATCCATCAAAGCCTAGTCAAAACCATAGCTAAAGCACCAAACAAGATTTACATCATTCAAAAGATACATCAGAACTTGTCTATAGAGCAAGGTGCACATGTTTGGGATTGGTCATATAATTTAGTAACAGGATCTGAATTTAATTGTAAATACATTTATTTTTAAAATAATCAGAAAAAGGCTTGGACAAGTCAAAGCCAGCTCGGTTTTGCCTAACCAATGTTAAATGGATGGAATCAGTGTCGGACAGAAGATGTCCAGAAACGCCATGATTAGTATGTCCGCAAGAGGCATGATTAGTGTGGTTCCCCCAAAGGTTAGCAGTACTAGTATCCAATTCCAACTATCTCATGAAAATTTGGGACTTTGGGGATCTCAATTAGCATCAACCAATTCCAGAAATATTCTAGAAAGTTATAAAAAAGAATCAATCTAAGCATTGGAAAAATCATAGGTACAAACAAAATTTCAGACACTGGCAAGGAACATTAGAACAAAAGGTATCAAAATGATACCTGAATAATTCGAGCAAAGCAAGAGCAAGTCATTTGACACTCCCTACCAAACCAAACCTAAATCTAGCTTTGAAGGTTGCTAAAGTATAAAATGTAATTATTCCACTTTGGCTTACACCATATTAACTAAAGCAGCAGAAACAGAGAAGAGAGGTATAATTCTGACCTTCAACCTGAAATATTATAAACTTGCATAATATCTTAGTCTGAACTATAAATGAAACATTGTAGGGTACCATCCATACCGGGTGGTACATTCTAACCACAGATCATCTAGTTTTTCGCAGTATACTTACTCTCCCCCTAAGCATATCTGCACAGAATATTGGTGAGTCAAACCACATCAAACTGACAGGATTAAGGATTGAACCAGTCCAACTGAGTTGGTTAGACTTGGGTAGTTAGGTTATCATATTTTCCGGTGGCTTATCAAAAATGGCTTTTGTAACTTTAGAGGAGGAATCTCAAGTTATAATTATGGGCACTGAGGCGCCCAATATTTTCAGAAATTTGTTCTCATAATTTAATCAGATTTTACTAAAGCAATTTTGCATATAGCATGAAACAATTAGTATATAAACATAATATAAAGGTTTTTTTCATAAATCTAGAGCAGTCTATTTACTATGTATTGCTTTCTAATGCATACTACAAGGCAGCCTAGCATCACTTTACAAGCTCACAACATCAGCAAAGAACTAAACAAGTTATTTGTTGAAGTTATTGGAATAGTCTTTCCTAACTTTTCCACATATGCCACTATAACAATAAAAGGTACATAACACTACACATGCACAAGAGCCATAATATATCCTCTTATGGTAAAGTAGATACCTAAATGTGTACAGAAAATATTTAAGAACATCAGATGTCAAACAACACCAATAGTAATTTATAAAAGGTTACATATTTCCCAGATTGTTTAAAGAAACAGCTTCCATGTGGTGACTGGTATAGCTGCATTCTCAATACACTTGAATAAACAGAAACACTCAAAATTAAGAACATGGAAGCTATCAATTTATTGTTTAGCTGCAAGCATGCTCGCCTTTTCTTTAAATACCATTCCAAATCTAAAACTCAGAAATTATGTTACCAAATCAAAAATGATATTTTTCCTTTTCATAGCTCAATTTTTTCATTTGATTTAACTATATAAGCTATTGATAAAAATGAAGAATACCAAAACATAAGTACATAAAGAAGATAAAACAAGGCACAATGAAGAACTAATGCTAAGTTTGATAATTCCTAACATGAATGATGCTTAGATATACAAAATAACTAAAGAACTTAACAAAACCACTGTATACAAATGAAAGAAATCAAGGCTCCTTCAAAGATGCATGCTTCACACAAATATGTTATTATAAATGCGAACGAAAAATGAGAATAGCAGAATACCAGTATGGCATACTTATAAACACATCTTTGCAAAAACCAAATAAACATCCAGGAATTGAAGTTTTAGTGAAACACAAATGCTCCATACATGTTCTTGATGTTAAGATCTCAAAGTAATAAATCAGCAAAGCAGAAGAAAGATGTTAAAGTACCTTGATTCCTTATCAAACCCAAAACGTGCACCAAAGTAAAAGGCAACAGCCAATAACCATGCATCACTGTGAACTGCAACTAGTGACAACCAATCCCTTTCATCCATTCCATCCCGAGCAAAGTTTATACCTAATGCTGGTTCTGGCAGCTCAGGAGGAACTTCCTCGGCTGGCAAGTTCACTTCCCAAGTCTCGTTAGGCAATCCATATAGGCATAGGTTCTCCTTTTCTGCAAAAACAATCAGAGACTTACGGAATCATCATATTATATTTGGCCAAACAAACTGCATGGAAGACCGCTGCTTTACAAATTTCTCATTGTAATAAAATTTGATTGTATGTAGAAAAATTGCCGTAATAATGCAACAGCTGAAAACTGCATCCAGTAGGCCCCACTTATGTTTTCCATGCATCTAAACGTACAAATAAATAACAAAAAAATAATTTATAGTTTTTATGCATTCAGTGGTCAAAGCTTTGTCTCATTCGAAGGGTGCAAAATTGAACAATGGCCTATGTTACATGGATCATTTGATGGTCATGAGGCTAAAAGAGTTGAAAGTTGCTTAAGAATATGGAATTATGGGCAGCCCACAAGGCAGCCAATACAGGGCCTCAGGAGGAATAATGTGCACAACCTTACTCTTACAAGCAAGTGATAAAAAATATGGGATTATAAAGTATGAGCCTTCCAAATATTTATAAATGAGGAAAGTGCTTTCAGAAAAGTAAAAAAGTATAATTAAAGTTACCAAACATATTTTCGGTGTATATTTTTTAAGTGAAAAGCCGGCATGTGATTCAGACTATTACAAACATCACAACTAAATCAGTGAAATCTACGTCACAAAAGATTCAGTTACAGCCCCATTTAACACTTGAAATTCCAGTTTTGTTTCCAATCTTTTGAATTTTCTTACTAATCCTCATATCCTTAATATTATGTATTAATCCTTGAAATTACATGACATCTTATAAGTACATTCTTGGGGTACGTTTAACCACTTTAGCAGTGGAACAACTTGTGCAAATTTACCCTTAACTTCTGAAGTGAATATTGCCATCATCTTCTCCTTCAAGAATCTGCCTCATAATTAATTGTCCCTCACTTTTCAAGAAGCATATTGCTTGAAGATAAAGTTTTATTTAACTTTGTGATGACCTGACATTTCTTCTCAGTTCCATTCCCATCATGCCCCTCTACCATTTTCCTATCCCTTACTCTCCATTATTATTTGAAACTATTTCTGATATCCATCACTTTGTTACCCAGATTAGAGCCTCTCGTCCAGTTATCAAACTCATGTTTTAAGGTGAGGTAGTCTTGGTGGGAGGGTCAACCAATGGCCCTCTGGTTCCAACCTACACTGTTAACTTGTCTTCAACATTATTTTTCCTTCTTGTTGTAGATGGTCCATGCAGTCCACTGTTATCCAACATACAGAAGCAGATCATTCCCTAGGCAGGAAAACTCATACTCAATAACCAATCTCAAAACTCAACATAGAACTCATCTTTTTGGCAATGCTACCTTTCATACATTTATTATGCATTATACAATCACATAAATGTAATCAAGATGCCCTCAGACTATCTCCCATTTCTTTCTTACAAGATAGAGAAAAGAAAAAAACCAACTCCCCATCATCATCAGAAGTAATATAATGACTTAGGGGCATAAGGGTCAAATTAAATCATGAGCAACTCCAATCTGATTAGCTTTGGTACTTAAAACGAGATTTTAGGGGCTTTATTGCAATTTAAAGCTTTGGAGAATTAACAAAAAACCTAAAAGATTTCGGGGACTAATATGCAAAAAAATTGCTTTTACGGAAAGGTAAAGAGAAAAAAAAGAATCCAAGGAAAGAAAAAGCGTAAGCACCTAAGCATCCCAACCACCGGAACCTAGGTCGAGAAGAGAGAGAGAGAGAGAGAGAGAGAGAGAGAGAGATTTTCCTCCCCGTAACTCCTCTGCAACCAAACCGCAAAAACAAGAAAGGAAGCAAAAGCCTGTGGATTCGATAACAAATGTTGATGCCAAAGGATCCAATCAAGAGCAAGGGATCTCACCAGGATCACACTGCTGGTAGAACTTCTCCACATCTACAGCAAAAACACACAAAATTAGTAAATTTACTCCAACCCACCAGACCGCGAGATCTAACAGAGAGAAACAAAGAGGACAAAATGATTGGGTACCGGTTGTGAGAGCCTTCACTATTCCAGCCCGCCGGCCTCGAAAATCTCCAAAGACCTGCTCCGGCGTCCGCGGATTGTAGCCTCCCGCACTCCCTTCCATCTCCCGCGCGGAAGACGACCCGACTGCCCTTGCTCTGGGACTCCAATAACGACGCGGAGCAGCAATTCTGCCAGCAAAGAGCTCGCCGAAGAACAGAAGAAAGGGAGAAAACGAATAAGAGAAAAATAAAAGTAGGGTTAGGTTACCAATTAAGTCTATGGCTTCTTGCCGAGACGAGGAGGAGTCGTTGGAGTTCCTCCACGAGAAGGAGGAGAACGGAGGATTAATGGCGAGGCATAAGGGGAAAAAGGTGAGGGTTTTGAAGGGCTGCCTCTTTCTATTTTTTCTGTCTTGTTTTAGTTTTCCTCTCTATTAATCTAAATCTAAGAATTATATGTGAGTTTACATATTTATCCTTCAAAGTTAGCAGAGTAACATATTTACCCCTGTGAACTCCGATGGCGTATAAATCGCTGGAAATATTTGACATTCTATTTCATGCGACTCTCATTAGCTTCAACCTAATAATTATTTTACTAATATTTTATAGGATATTTAAAATTGGAGAGTTAGATCATCGAATTTAATGATATTTAATATCATCAAAATTTCAATGTTGTTGTGATAATTATGGGTGTCAACAACTTTATGTCGTGGTCTCGGGGCCAACGCGATTGGGTTCGAGTCCGAATGATTGGGGATCTCACTAGGCGGCCTTTGGGATTGCTGAGGCAGTCAGCTTTGGTGGTCCGATCGCGGTTGGGTCGCTGTTTCCTCCGGGAATGGGACTCCGCGCCTGGGCGTTCGGTGGAGGGGCGTTTCATCTTCGTCCCTGCACACAGGTTGGGTCGGGGGAGCTCGGCCCAACCCCTTCGACGATCAAGTTAGTCCGAAGTATATGGGGGTGTTTCTCGAGTGTTTTTTTTTCTTCCTTTTTTGTTCCAAACGCGATGGTTTTTATAGGAAAGGTTACCGTTTCCTGATGTGTCCGACTGCAGGGAGCAGTGTCATACCTTTGATAGCGTCTAACACCAGTATTGGCATTGCGTAAAGGACCGAGCTTCTATAGGATGGCGATGTGCCTCGGTCGGCGTTCTGGTCTGCTTCGACCAAGCGTTGTCAGGTCGAACCGAGGCAGACGACCCCCATGGCTCCTCGGTCTGCGTGACCCAAGAGACGTCACCCAAGAGCAGGTGACGTTAGTTCGCGTCCCATCATCACAGGTGACGTTGGTTCGTGTCCCATCATTATTATTACCCTCATCATTCTCCCCCCCGGAGGAAGCCATGCATCGACTGTTGCCATGGGGGTTCGAAGCGTGGCTTTTGCCCTCTGGTCAGTAACGAGGAGGTTTCCCAGAGGATCGCCATGGTTGGTTGCTGGCTATCGTGCGATGTGTGACCGTGGGGCATGTCTTGAGCAAGCTGGAAAACTCGGGCGAGCAGGCGACGCCGAGATGTAAGAAACATGCAGTCTTTGATCGAAGTATGCGGCTGAGGGCGGGCAGGCCGCATAGAGGTAGCCTCAGGCAGATCATGCCGAGAGACACGGCTCGGGCGGGCATGCCACACAGAGGTGGCCTCAGGCAGATCGTGTCGAGAGACACGGCTCGGGTGGGCAGGCCGCACAAAGGTGATCTGGCAGATCGTGCCGAGGGACACGGCTCGGGCGGGCAGGCCGCGCAGAGGTGGCCTCGGGCAAATCGTGCTAAGGGACATGGCTCAGAGGTGGCAGGCCGCACAGAGGTGGCCTCGGGCAAATCGTGCCGAGGGACACGGCTCGGGCGGGCAGGCCGCGCAGAGGTGGCCTCGGGCAGATCGTGCAGAGAGACACAGCTCCGATGGGCAGGCCGCACAGAGGTGGCCACGGGCAGATCGTGCCGAGGGATACGGCTTGGGCGGGCAGGCCTCGGGCAGATCGTGCCGAGGGACACGGCTCAGGCGGGTAGGCCGCACAGAGGTGGCCACGGGCAAATCGTGCCAAGGGACACGGCTTAGGCGGGCAGGCCGCACAGAGGTGGCCTTGGGCAGATCGTGCCGAGGGACACGACTCGGGCGGGCAGGCTGCACAAAGGTGGCCTGGGCAGATCGTGCCGAGGGACATGGCTCGGGCGGGCAAGCCGCGCAGAGGTGGCCTCGGGCAGATCGTGTCGAGGGACACGGCTCAAGGGGGAGGTGGCCTCGGGCAGATCGTGTCGAGGGACACGGCTCAAGCGGGCAGGCCGCACAGAGGTGGCCTCAGGCAGATCGTGCCACGGGGCACGGCTCAAGCGGGTAAGCCGCACAGAGGTGGCCTCGGGCTCGGGCCCGTGCTTGGGGCCTTTGGCCGGGGCGGCGTGGGCGTATGCCTTCCATCCAGACATATTGTTCCCACCGAACGCTGGGCCGCCTGTTATCACGTCAATTTGCCGCTCGACGGGACCCTTTGGGCGAGGCGAAAGTTCCCTCCCTTATTGGAGGTTTCGGCCAAGGTGTCCTCCGCGAATGAGCTCCTCGATTTGTCGCTTCAGTTCGCGGCAATACTTCGATCGGTCCGCCAGCTCCTGTGGATTTCTCATTGGGTTGGGGGTTCTAAGCAACCCCTTATCTCTTATTTAAAGAAATATTTCCGTACGGGATGTGCCCGAGGCGAGAAGAGGGGACCTCCTCCCTGCCGGTGGGTCGGGCCGATCCAACCTATGCCTTGGTGTGGCAGACTGTTGCACTTGAGGTGGCACCGACCTGGCCCTCTTGTTCTCCTCCCGCCTCCCGACCATTCAGGCCTCTGCCGCGATGTACTGGTTGTCCCGTTGGAGCATTTCTGGTACCGTGGTGGGGGGTCGCTCTACGAGGGACCAGAAGAACCTAGAAGGTCGCAGGCCTATCATAAACGCCAGCATTGACAGAGAGGGATGAGCTTCTGGCACCCCCCGGATTTGGGTGGCAAAGCGATTCACAAACTGGGAGAGGGGCTCGTCCTCCCTTTGGTTGAGTCCGAGGAGCAACACAACGGACGGCTTCGGGCGGGTGTAAGCCAAGAAGTTGAGCTCAAAGTCTTTGGCGAGTTGATCAATGGAGGTGATCCCCCCGGGCTTCAGGCCACTATACCATGCACGGGCTGGCCCCCACAGAGTTGTGGGAAACGCCCTGCACATCAAAGCATCAGAGGTTTCGTACAGCGCCATTTGGGCGCGGAAGGCGGCTACGTGGTCCGCTGAGTCGGTGGCGCCGTCGTATGCGTCGAGAGAGGGGAGCCTGAAGTTCAGGGGGACTGCCTGATCTTGTATCTCAAGCGCGAACGGTGACCCCCCAGTGTGCGTCCTCCCCGAGTTCTCCCTTTGACTTATGAAGCTCCCTTTGCACTTCGTCGAGTCGCTGGTTAATGAGGTGCAGTTGGGTTCGCAAGGAGCTCATTAAATTTGTAGATAACACCTCGGGCTCCGGGCGGGCGCTCGGATATCCCGGTGATCAATCGTCGTGCAGGGTCGGTCGGGCCCGAGGCGACGCAGGGAGCTCCAAGGGTCCTGTGTGAGCCCGAATGGGCGGCTCTTGCTGTCGTAGTGGTTAGACCGTAGGCGGGTGCACCGGATGAGAAACGAGTGGGATGATGGTCTGCACCATCCCAATCAAAGTTCGGACTTGATGAGCGAGGTCCTGAAAGGCCTCGGACGATACTGGGGACAGGTCTATTGGGGCGCCCTCGGGCGGCGACAAGCCCGGGTCATTGAATAACCGCTAATAACGTTTTGAGGTCACGACGGGGTGCTCAGCTCGAGGTCCACCATTCGGGGGGTGTTCCTCCAGAGCCCTGAGCAATTGCGACCCCTCGGTTGTGGGTTCGTCTGAGTCGATTTGGCAATCCTTCGACATTCGACCCTCCTTCTAGCGTCAAAATGTTGGTGTCAACAACTTTATGCTATGGCCTCGGAGCCAACGCGGCTAGGTTCGAGTCCGAATGATTGGGGATCTCACTGGGTGGCCTTCAGGATTGCTGAGGCAATCGGCTTCGGTGGTCCGATCGCAGCTGGGTCGCTGTTTCCTTCGGGAACGGACTCCGCGCCTCGGCGTTCGGTGGAGGGGCACTTCGTCTTTGTCCCTGCACACATGTCGGGCCGGGGGAGGTTGGCCCGACCCCTCCGATGATCAAGTTAGTCTGAAGTATAGGGGGTGTTTTTCGAGTGTTTTTTTCCTCCCTTTTTTGTTCCGAACGCGATGGTTTTTATAAGGAAGGTTATCGTTTCCTGATGTGTCCGACTGCAAGGAGCAGTGTCGTACCTTGGATAGCGTCTGACACCAGTATTGACGTTGCATAAAGGATCGGGCTTCTGCAGGATGGCGACGTGCCTCAGTCGACATTATGGTCTGCTTCGACCAGGCATTGTCAGGTCGAACCGAGGCAGGCGACCACCGTGGCTCCTCGGTTTGCGTGACCCAGGAGACATCACCCCAGAGCAGGTGATGTTAGTTCGCATCCCATTATCGCAGGTGACGTTGGTTCGTGTCCCATCATTATTATTACCCTCATCAATAATACTATGATCATATATTTACTAATTTTGTCAAATAAACTTTATACAATTTTTTGGTGATCCAATTTAAATTCTAATTATCACTTAAACTTTGATAGAATATAAAGTTATTGAAATAGCTATGAGTGTGGATTTTACAAAAAAAAAGGAAAAAAAAACAAAATAAATGTTTAGATAATCTTTTTCTGTGCTTTTCTGAATGTTAATCCTCTGCTCTTAAAATCACTTCAGAGCCACAGGCTTCAGGTCATGGGCTTCTCCAGCAGAGCAGAGAGGTACCACTCGTCCTTGTCCATCCCCCGGTCGAGCTTCCTCCCAGCCGTCCACCGCAGCTTGTTGAACCCGACACGCCTCAGCATGGGCACGTACGTCGAGTTGAGCTGCGTGCCGGCGCAGAAGAAATGGTCCAGCCAGAACAGCCCCCCCGGCCTCAGCACCCGGTAGATGTCGAACAGCGCGAACTCCAGCACCGCGTCGGGGATCCAGTTGCTGAGGACGTGCATGGAGTGCACGATGTCGAGGGTGCCGTCGAAGAACGGCAGCCGGTGCGCGACGCTGACGTGCATCGGGACGAGGCCCCTGGAGGCGATGAAGCTGTTGAAGGGGCCGTCGAAGTTCATGCTGCTCGTGACGATGGTCACGTTGCGTTCCCTCATGCGGGCGGCGAAGGTGCCGGTGCCGCCGCCGATGTCGAGCCCGATCCGGATGGTCCCCGGGGGTTTCGTCCCCAGGACGGCGTCGATGCCGTAGGCGAGGCCGCCGTCGTCGTGCAGCCACCGCACCTTCTCGCGGCCTTTCAAGTCGAAGCAGTCCTTGCAATCGTAGGACGTCTTCTCCTTCCTCCTGTTAACCAAGCAGGTGTAGTTCTTGCAGGTGTATGCGTCCCAGGTGATGCTGGTGTCCGGCGGGATCGTCCAAAGGCTGGCGGGGAACGGCACGGGCTCAACGTATCCTTTCGGAGACTTCGGGTGGCACCGCCGGCGGGGCAGAGGCTCGCACCCTTTGAGCATTAGTCTCTGCGCGAAAACGTCGTCCACGGGGCACTCCTTCCCGACCTCGTAGGACATGTACTCGACGAGCTCCTTCTGGAAATTGAAGCAAGCGGAGCCGAGCGCCGGGTACAGCTCGTCGGTGCCGAGGTTGGAAGTGAAGCCGAGGGGCATCTTGTGAGGCCCCATGGCGAGCTTGAGCTCCTCAGGGATCTCGTCCCGCGACCCACCCACGCCATCGGCTGCGGTCGCCATGTCCTCTCGAGCGCGGCCGACCTCGGCCAGGAGGGTCTGCAGAAGGGAGCTCGTCATGGCGAGCCGCCGCTGTAGCTCGGCAGATTGAGTTCGGCTGTCGGAGAGGTCCCTCCGGGTGGCGTTGAGCTCGCGGAACAGGGCGGCGGAGTCCCATGAATGGACTCGGAGGCCGCAGCTCGACCATCGGGAATCCAATGAGGTGCAGGAGAAGAGGAGGACGGTAAGCAAGTTGGTCGATACAACGAGAAGCAGTATCTTCAGCATCGAGCAGATCGAATTGTGCTTTACGACTGCTCTTCTCTGGCACTCCTCGATGCTTGCCATAGAGGAGTCGACCAACTTCAGATCAATTCTTCCTTCTCTGATCAATCTTCAGATCAATGCGGAGGTCATCGATCTATATAGCGGACTAGTAGTTGATGTTTACCTAACGCACCATTGTTCTAATGGTATTTTTTGGTCAACGGCAAGTGTACACTTGGTGGGCATTCATATCATCTACATATGCGGTCAGATACAAAACATACAGACCTGCCTTGCATCATATCATCTAATAAATTCCAAATGGTCAAAATAAGAGTCAGACTTGATTGCCAAAGTCAAAGCAAGCCAAACAAGGACAAGTGGTATCGCATCTGTGAGCCTAACTCGTGCCAACCAGGAAGAAAGAATGAAGTCAAACCAAGCTACATGTGTTCGTCAATTAACGCGTGACGTAATTATTTATATTCTATTGATCAATAACGAGAAGTTGCCTTATTTAAATAGTAATATCTATCATAACTTAATTGATCCGACCTTTAAATAGATGTTTTCTCATGATCAGATACGTGTATTTTTTGAATAGATATGATGGAATATGATATGGGAAAAAATGACAGATCCGGTGGATGATGATCTCAGCCACACGTGGATAGGCGCTGCGCCCCAAGAAGGCAATAAGGGTGACGAGATGTACTCAGACGTCAGCTTTCCTCAGACGACAGCCTCCTCGTTTGACCCCACACACCCGGCCGAGACAGAAGCAGGCAACGGTCAACGCTCGCCCATACCCTGCGGTAGCTCGGTCTCCACGCAACCCTAGTGGCAATGTCGGACGTCATCAGAGGTACCGTCCTACCCCTGCAAGCAGCCACATCAGGTAACATCAAACTCATCTATAAATAACCCAGAGTTCTAAACGAATAGAGGGGAAAAAAAAGGACAACATGCTCGGAGCCATCTCTTCCTCCCAAACCCCTCCACATCACTAACTTGATCGTCGGAGGGGTCGGGCCGAATTCCCGGCCCGACCTTTGTGCAGGTTCGAGACGGTGTCATCTCTCCCTGGCGCCACGGCGAAGCTATCTCCCGACCCGACCACCCGTTCCGACCCGAACCACCGTGCTTGGCTACCGGAGGATCACGAGGGACGCCGCGCGAGATCCCCGACATCCGGACCCCCGAACCGAGCCACGTAGGCCCCGAGGCCACGGCTCAAACAGTTGCCTCCCGCAACATTTTAGCGCTAGAAGGAGGGCTGGTCCGAATGTCGAGCGATCAGCAGGCCCACTCTGACGAACCTGCAGCCACCAGGTCGCACCCGATTGACGCGACGGAGGAACACCCCCCGCGCGAGGAAGTCCGAGACGAGCGCCCCGCCGCGACGGCGGAGCGCTACTGGCGGCTGTTCAACGACCCGGGTCTATCGCCGCTCATCGGCGCTCCTGTTGCCCCCCCACCTGTGTCGCCCGAAGCCTTCCACGACCTCACTCATCAGGTCCGGGCTCTCGCAGGCGCGCTGCAGAACATCATCCCGCTCGTATCCCATTCGACACCCCCGCATGCCACCCGACTTCCACAACCGCGGGGGCCCGCCGCCCAGATTCACGCACCACCCCCTGAGCTCCCCGCCTCACCTCGCAGCCAGTCGACCCGACTCGGGAGCCAAAGAGTAGAGGATCCAACGACTCACCCGGTGCCCGCGCCACCACTTTCAGATCCGACGGATGTCCTGCGGGCCCAGCTGCGCCTTGTAAGCCGACAACTAGACGAGGTGCAGCAGGAGGTTCGTAGGACCAGGGGAGACCCGGGATCGGATCGACACCAAGGGTCCCCTTTCATCCCCGAGATACAAGAACAAGCGATCCCACCGCATTTCCGGCTTCCCTCGTTGGACGCGTATGATGGCGCCATCGACCCGGCGGATCACGTGGCCGCTTTTCGCGCCCAGATGGCGCTGTACGGGACGTCTGATGCCTTGATGTGCAGGGCATTCCCAACGACTCTGTGGGGCCCGGCCCACGCATGGTACAGCAACCTAAAAGCTGCGACCATTGCCTCTTTCGACCAACTGGCCAAGGATTTTGAGCTTAATTTCCTGGCTTACGCCAAACCCAAGCCGTCGGTGGCATTGCTCCTCGGGCTCAACCAACGGGAGGACGAGCCTCTCTCCCACTTCGTGAACCGCTTCACCACGCAGATTCGCGGGCTACCCGACGCTCACCCTTCGTTGCTGATGCAGGCGTTCATGATGGGCCTTCGGCCTACCAGGTTCTTCTGGTCTTTGGTGGAGCGACCTCCCGCCGCGGTACCCGAAATGATACAGCGCGCAAACCAGTTCGTTGCCGCGGAAGCATGGATGGCTGGGAGGCGCGAGGAGCACAAGAGGGTCAAATCGGAGCAGCTCCGGCAGCAACAGCCCGCCGCGTCCCGGCGCAGGCTGGATCGGCTCGACGATTCGGTGCCTAGACCCCCTCTCCCGGGCTTGAGCTCCTCCCGAACAGAAATATTTCTCCACATAAAGGAGAAAGGCCTCCTCAAAGACCCCCACCCGATGAGGAGCCCACGTGAACTGGCGGACCGATCAAAATATTGTCGCTTTCACCGACAGCCCGGCCATGACACCGAACAGTGTCGAGAGTTGAAAAGACAGATCGAGGAACTCATCCGCCGAGGGCACCTCAGTCAATACCTTCGACCGGACAAGGAGCTCTCGCCGCGCCCGGAGGGTCCCGTCGAGCGGCACATCGACGTAATAGCCGGCGGGCCTGCCTCCGGAGGAGGCTCCATGACAAGCAGAAAGGCATACGCCAGGGCTGCCCCGACCGAAGCTTCCGAGCATGAAAATGGGCCTGAGATCACTTTCCCGATCGGGGCCGCAAAACTAGCCGAGCATGACGACGCGCTGGTGATATCGGCCAGAATCGCCAACGCACAAGTAAGGAGGATCATGGTCGACATCGGGAGTTCTGCCGACATACTCTACTGGGATGCCTTCCAGAAGCTCGGCCTGACCAAAGAGGATATGAAGTTGATATGCTCAGCGCTCACTGGGTTCACCGGTGACTCAATTTCGCCGCTGGGGGCTGTCACCTTACCCCTGACCCTGGGCGTTTCCCCAAAAACGAAGACGGTGATGACTACCTTTTTGGTGGTCGACCTTCCTACGGCATACAACGCCATCCTCGGACGGCCAACCCTCAACAAGATCCGGGCCGTCGTCTCAACTTACTATCAAACCATCAAATTCCCGACCCACGCTAGGGTCGGGGAAGTCGCGGGAAACTCCCGAGAATCCAGGCGTTGCTATCTAGCCGCCGTATCATTAAACAAAAGGGCAAGGATCGAGCCCCCGCTGGAAGACTCCCGGAAGGTGAAGAAATTGGCCCCCCATCCCGAGCCGGAAGAATCCACCATCGACTTACCACTGACGAAGGGCAGCCCCGACCAGTCGGTCAGAATCGGGTCGGGGCTACCCGAAAGGGAACACGAGCAGCTCGTGGGCCTCCTGCAAAAAAACGCCGACGTCTTCGCCTGGACACCCTCGGACCTGACGGGAGTCGACCCGAAACTCGCGTTGCACCACCTCAACATCTCACCGGACGCCCGCCCGGTGAAGCAAAAGCCCAGGCGGCACGCCCCAGACCGACAACTCGCCATCCGGGAAGAGGTAAACCGACTCCGGGCGGCAGGTTTCATAGAAGAGGCCAGATACCCGCGATGGCTCTCTAATGTAGTCCTTGTGAAGAAACCTAATGGAAGCTGGCGGATGTGCGTTGACTACACGAGTCTCAACAATGCTTGCCCGAAAGACTGTTACCCCTTACCCAAGGTCGACCAGCTGGTCGACGCCACGGCCGGGCATGCCCGCCTCTCATTTATGGACGCCTTCTCGGGATACAACCAGATTAGGATGGCGTCTGAAGATCAAGAACACACAGCCTTCCTCACCGAGCAAGGGGTGTACTTTTATAAAGTCATGCCCTTCGGGTTGAAGAACGCAGGGGCAACATACCAGAGGACGGTAAACAAAATATTCGCCCATCAGATCGGAAGAAACATGGAAGTATACGTCGACGACATGATCGTAAAGAGTCAAGCGGCGGGAGCCCACATCACCAACCTGGCAAAAACGTTTGACACACTGCGCAGGTCTGGTCTGCGCCTCAACCCCACAAAGTGTGCCTTCGGCATAACCTCGGGAAAGTTCCTCAGGTTCATCGTACACGAAAGAGGGATTGACACCAGCCCGGAGAAGGTCCAGGCCATCGTCGACATGCAGTCTCCTCGGACGGTCAAAGACCTGCAACACCTTAACGGGAGGCTAGTCGCCCTGTCACGCTTCCTTTCCCAGTCAGGAGATCGCTGCCTCCCCTTCTTCAAGGCGCTGAAGAACCCGAAGAGTTTTCAGTGGACAACGGAATGTGAGGAGGCCTTCAAGCAAATGAAGCAACACCTGGCCAACCTCCCCCGGCTCGCTTCGGTCTCTCCGGGGGAGAAGTTGAGCCTCTACCTGGCTGCCTCTCAACACGCGGTCAGTTCCGTACTGATCAAAGAAAACTCCGGCGAACAATTACCGGTCTACTATGTCAGCCACGTACTGAACGGGCCGGAGGAGTGCTACCCACCAATCGAGAAGCTAGTACTGGCACTCGTGCTGTCGGCTCGAAAGCTCCGCCCTTACTTCCAGGCCCACCCGATAGAGGTAGTAACCGACCAACCGCTTCGACTTGTTTTGTCTAAGTTTGACGTTGCAAGGCGTCTCCTCAAATGGGCGGTGGAGCTCGGAGAGCATGACATACGGTACGTACCCAGAACCGCCGTCAAAGCCCAGTCCGTGGCCGATTTCATCGCAGAGCTGACCCAGATTGCGGACGAAGAACTTGAACAACCCCACGAGGTGTGGACCCTCCATGTGGACGGGTCGGCCAACGCAAGCGACGTCGGCGCGGGGCTGGTGCTACTCGCGCCTAATGGTCGCTCATTCGAGCGTTCCCTCCGCTTCGAGTTCAGAGCCACCAATAACGAAGCAGAATACGAAGCGCTCC
>CM017190.1:26093813-26153813 GCA_004837865.1 Musa balbisiana | reverse complement strand
TTCTTGTTTGATACATGAGGTTTATGAAGAATAGATTTATTTTTATTTAAATAAATTTAATATAAAATGCTAATATATAATGCTTGAAAATATTTCATAAGTATTGGAACTATCTTTTATGATTTTTCAAAATTTCCTACTCAATGTGATTATTGATATGTATTTGTTTTATATTTATTTTCAGTCTCCTCCTGACTTGTGTAGCATTGAGACCTGAGTAGAGGAGACATTTCTTTGTGGTTTTGTAACATTGTCGAGAACTTTCAGACTTTTTTTCTATCTAATAAAGCTCACTATTGTAAATAAAATGAATATCGGGAAAAAAATACTTAATATAATTAAGAATCTTTTAAGTGATAGTTTATGTGCAGTTTTTTTTTTTGGAACTTTGAAGTTAAAGTATAGTACAGAGATACTTTATTCGAATAGGGCACAGAGATATTTTATCATGTTATCATACAATGCACACTACAAACCTCTTATCTGATATGGATATGTTGGGTGTAAGGAGATTCTTTACTTCATTAGGGTGAATCAGGTGCTTTCGATACTTATGTTTTAAGCAAATATGATGACGTGCAAAAAGATGTTTTGCCCATTTAGAGTACATCATGTGTTTTGATTCTTATATCATGGGTGAACGTATTCCACGTAAGAAGATAGTTTATTGGTTAGGACCTATTTATGTTTGCTCGGTTAGAACACTTAAGGAGATGGTTTGATTCTTATATTAGTGTAGTGCTATATTGTTCCTCGTCACAGAAATCACATGAGGATATACTTTGCTCGATTAGATAATATAAAGCATTTTGGTATTTATGTCTTCGATATACCCATCATGAGGAGATACTTTGCCTAGTTATGGTGTATCGAGCACATTAACCTTTTCGAATCATTCCTCCTTTCTCTCAACATGCAAATTTCTATTGTTAATTGTTTATTCATAAGTCATACAAGGTTGTTGAGTGTTTCTTGATAATTAACTAAATAAACCAAGATGCTCTTAAGCCAGTATGAATAAATACGAAGGGATGTGGGTCAAATACTTCATGAGTCTTGATGGTATCATGAGTATCATCGATTGATGAGTCGACATTGTTGGTCTACTGTCGAAGATGCAAACTCATCTAGGTATTTTTTCCTAGCTAATGTGGGAGACTTAGTAAGGTGAGGTCGCATTGTTGAGAAATTTACATGTGACATCACATGCGCAGTAGAAAAATATTAAAAATAAAATCCTAAATTTTTCAGAAAATATGTTCATCGTCGTGCGAAGATTGGTGTGCAAAAATCACGAAACTTAAAACTACGTATATGAAAGATTGTGTTACATAGGGATATCGTGTATCCTTGAATCTCTGTAGATCTCTAGGAGAGGATGAAGGAAATCAAGTATCCTCCTCTCTAGTGGTGATCCACACAGTAGAGTTACGATGATACTCCTCAAAACTCCAAGCCTACTATCTGAGGAGGAGAAGGGGAGGAGAATAGGAGAGATAACCCAAAAGGGCTCTACCCTATGAATCATTGGTTCCCTCCTATTTATAGAGGTCTCATATCAACTTAACCATAATGGATCTTGCCCTATTGGGTATTGGATCTCCATCCAACTACCCAAGCCTTTTAGATTAGTGGATCTTTATCAAATAATATCTCATTGACTTTTATTGAATTTTATCCATAGGATCCAATAATTCAAGGGCTTATTGGATATCCAATAAGATAGGGGCTCCAACAGATATCTCATATCCGAACCTCTATTCATCACAATGCTTATCATATGTGTGTGACCCTCTAGGCTCGATATTGAGCTGGCCGTGAGTCATATCTGTCAGAACTTCTTATGGCTCAGTGAATTATTATCTCCATAATAATTCACTCGACTCATCGACTGCGGACGTACTAGGCCACTATGCCACAGTCCCTAAACGATACAGGGGAATCCAATCCATTGGACCTATTTATCCTTAGTTACCGTATATCTATAGTTCCTCATTCATCTAATATCTCAGAAACTATATACCAAGCATGGTACTATCAGATCCATTGGTTTCTACTCAAACCTTATTCTAATCGGATTCTTCCGGAGAACTCTTTTCTCTATCAATCCGAATAACCCTAGTCAAGAATTTGTTTGAGCAAGAACATATGAGATATTTCTTTCATGACACCGAGAGTGGATGATCCTCTATCGATACTCAATATTCATTGTAAGGTTAGCTACCACTCCCGATGACCGACTATGTTAGATCTGGAACCTTCAGACTTATAAGTTCGGTATCAAAGAGTGGAGTACTCATACAAGACATCCTTGGTGTAAAGACCAAATACACCACTAGGACTACGAAATCGTTGTCTAACAATAAGGCATCATCAACCATCTAACATTTCGTAAGCGGATCAATTACTGAACTCATTCTCCAATGAGCACCTATACTGTATCCCTAGTGTCCCCACACGAGCAGCTATGAGACCAGCAACATCCATCATATAGACGGGTATACAACACACCAGTCTATCCGGTCATCTCAATGTCCCTCTCAAGAAACCTATGATTGAGATTATTTGGGATATATGTTTAAAGGCGAATCGGTCTCATTATCGTGATCTCATCATGATCCGATTCCCATTGTATAAATTCATGGACATCACAATATATTCAAGCAACAAGCAATATAAAGTGATAAATTGTCAAATAATAATAATGAGTAAAAAGACTATGTGTCAAGTCATACGTGTCATCACTCACGTGATTAGCTTGTAGGGCACATATGACTAGCAATCTCTCACTTGACCTAAAGCCAATCATCTATATGTCTGATCCCCATCAGACCCCTGTGACGCTCAAAGATAATATGAGATAACAGCTTTGTTAGTGAATCTGCGATGTTATCTTTGGATGGAACTATTTTCACTACTACATCTCCTCGGGTCATGATCTCTCTAATCAGGTGGAACATTCTCAGAACACTTCTAATGAGACTCATGTTCCCTCATTTGAGCAATCACCCCATTATTGTCGCAATATAAGAGAATCAGCTCCTCGCTGCCCGGCACAACTCCTAAATCTATGATGAACTTTTTCCTTTGCTGCCTCTACTGTAATAATGTACTTCTCCTCTATGGTTGAGTCAACAGTAATATCTTGCTTGGAACTCTTCCAGCATACTGCTCCTCCATTCCAAGTGTACACATATCCCAAATTCGACTTATGATCATCGACATCAGATTAGAAACTCGAGTCTGTGTAGCCTTCAACTCTAGGGCTACTACCTCTATATACTAATAAAAGATCCTTAGTCCTCAAGTATTTAATGATACACTTTACTACTTTCCAGTGCTCCAAGCCTAGATTTGCTTGATACCTGCTCATGACATTCAGAGCACGCACTATATAAGGCCTGGTACATAGCATGACATACATGATAGACTATCGCTGAGGCATACAATATCCTATCCATGTTTGCACTTTCTTCAGGAGTTTTTTGAGACATACTCCTAGAAAGCGATATCCCATGTCTCATCAATATGAGACCTCTCTTGGAATTTTTCATGCCAAACCTTTTGATAATGGTGTCTATGTACCTGGACTAGGATAAGCCAAGCATCCTCTTGGATCTATCTCTATAGATCTAAATCCCCAAAATATAGAATGCTTCCCCTAAGTCCTTCATGGAGAAGTATCTATATAACTAAGCTTTTACTGTGGATAACATTCTTAGATCATTCCCAATAATCAGGATGTCATCCATATATAATACTAAGAAGGTTATAGTGTTCTCACTTACCTTCCTGTACACATAAGGCTTATCTTCGTTTTTAATGAAGTCATAAGATCTGATTGTCTCATTAAATCTTATGTTCCAACTTCGGGAAGCTTGTTTTAGTCCACAAATATACCTAAGCAACTTGCACACCTTATTTGGGCAGTCCTTGGATATAAATCTCTCAAGCTGTATCATATACACCTCCTCCTTGAGGTTGCCATTAAGAAATATGATTTTTTGTTTGGAAATCTTGGGGGGCGACATCACATGTGTAGCAGAAGAACAGAAAATAAAATCCCCAATTCCCAAAATTATGTTCATCGTCATGTGAAGATTGGTGTGCAAAAATCCATGAAATAGAAAACCATGTGTGAGATAGATTGTGATACCTAGGGAGATCGTATATCTCTGAATCTCTGTAGATCTCTAAGAGAGGATAAAAGAGGTCAAGCACATCCTCTTTAGCGGTGATCCATATAGTAGGGCTGCGACGATGCTCCTCAAAACCCCATACCTTCTTTGAGGTGAAAAGGGAGAGGAGAATAGGAGAGGTAAGCAAAAGGCTCTAGCCTATGAACCACTGATTCCCTCCTATTTATAGAGGTCTCTTGTCAACGTAATCCTAATGAATCCTCCCCTATTGGGTATTGGATCTCCATCAAACTACCCAAGCCTTTTAGATTAGTGGATCTCCATCAAATAATCTCTTATAGGCTTTTATTAGATCTCATCCATATGATTTAATAATTCAGGGGCTTATTCAATATCCAATAAGATAGGGGCTCCGACGGATATTTTATATCCGAACCTCTACTCATCGCAATGTCTACCATATGTATGTGACCCTCTAGGCCTAATATCAAGCTGGCTGTGAGTCATACTTGTCAAAACTCCTTTTGGCTTAGTAAATTATTATCTCTATAATAATTCACTCGAATCATCGACTACAAACGTACTAGGCCACTACACCACAGTCCCAAGATGATACAGGGGAATCCAATCCATTGGACCTATCTATCCTTAGTTACCATGTACATATAGTCCCTTATCTATCTAATATCCCAGAGACCATATACCGGACATGGTGCTGTCAGACCCATACGATTTCTACTCGAGTCTCGCTTTAATCGAATTCTCTTAGAAAACTCTTTCTCTCTTAATCCAAATGACCATGGCTAGTGATTTGTCTAAGCAAAAATACATAGGATATTTCTCTCATGATACCGAGAGTGGATGATCCTCTATTGACACTCAATAGCCCTAGTAAGGTTGACTACCACTCTCGATGACCGGTTATGCTAGATTTGGGACATACAAACCTATATGTCCAGTATTAAAGAATGAAGTACTCATACAAGACATCCTTGGTGTCTCAAGTCTAAGGACCAGATACACCATTGGGACTACGGAATCGTTGTCTGATAAAAAGGTATCATCAACCATTCAACATTCCATAAGCGGATCAATCAGTGAACACATTCTCTAATGAGCACTTGTATTGTATCCCTAGTGTCCCCACACGAGCAGCTATGAGACCAGCGACATCCATCATATAGATAGATATATAGCACACCAGTCTATCTGATTATCTCGATGTCCCTCTCGAGTAACCTATGACCGGGATTATTTAGGATCTGTGTTTAAAGGTGAATCGGTCTCATTATCATGATCTCATCATGATCTGATTCCCATTACACATATCCAAAGACATCACAATATATACATGCATATATGCAATAGTCAATATAAAGTGATAAAATGCTAAAATATAATAAGCAAAAAGATTGTGTGTCAAGTCACACGTGCCATCACTCACGTGATTGGCTTGCAAGGCATATATGACTAGCAGTTTTCACGTCTATCTGTTAGATCTTATAATCATAATGTACTGCAATAACCAATAAAATTCGGATGGATTTTAGTATGGCTACGGGTGAGAAGGTTTTGTCATAGTCAACACATTGCCTTTGATGATACCCATTAGCCACTACCTTTGTTTTATAGGTCGCTACTTTTCTATCTACTCTGATTTTCTTCTTAAATATTCACTTACAACCGATAGGTACAATACCCTCGGGTGCATCAACTAGGTTCCAAACCTTGTTGGAGCACATGAAATCCATCTAAAAAATTATGGCTTCTTGCCACTTCCCGAAGTCTATACTCATAATAGCTTCCTCGTAGGTCTGAGGATCAATATCCTCAACCATCCTCTCCTCTAATATGTCCCACATATCTATCAGGAGGATGGGATACTCTACTGGACCTATGTAAAGTCGAAACTTGTGTACTAGGTACCTGAACAAACTCGGGTTGTGGAGTGGTGCTTGAGCTAGGTTCTCCAATCTAGCTCAACTCTATCATACTCCCATTATCTCCCCCAAGAATATGTTCCTTCTCAAGAAACATTACTCTCTTAGCTACATAGACTTTTTGATCATCGGGATGATAGTAATAATACCCATAAGTTTTCTTGGGATATCCCACAAACTTGCACAACTCCATCCTTGATTCCAATTTATCAGGGTTGTGTTATTTAACGTGAGCAGGGTAGTCCCAAATCTTAACAACCTTAAAATCAAACTTTTTCCGTTTCTATATCTCATATGGTGTATACACTACCAACTTAGTTGGAACTCTGTTCAAAAGGTAAGCTGCGGCCGCTATGGCGTATCCCTAGAATGAGATGGGCAAGTTAGTAAAACTCATCATGGATCACACCATGTCTAACAGTGTACGATTCCTCCTTTCAGAGACACTATTGTGCTGAGGTGTATGAGGAGGTGTCTATTGGTATAGAATCTCATAGTCCTTGAGGAATTGGGTGAACTCTGTACTCCAGTACTCACCTCCTCAATCTGATCGAAGAGTCTTGATACTCTTTTCAGTCTGGTTCTCCACTTCATTCTTACACTCTTTAAATTTCTTAAAGGCCTCGGACTTGTACTTTATCAAATACACATATCTATACCTTGAGAAATCATTAGTAAAAATAATAAAGTAGGAGTAACCACCTATGGTATGAGTTGACATGGGTCAACATACATCACTATGTATAAGTTCCAACAGCTCAGTAGCTCTCTCTCCAGTTCCACTAAAAGGAGAGTTGGTCAATTTTCCACGAAGACAAGGCTTACAAGTTACATATGACTCATAGTTGAATGGATCTAGATATCTATCCTTTAGTAACTTTTGAATCTTTCCCTCATGGATATGACCTAGCCGATAATGCCACAAGTATGCAATATTCACCTCATCATGTTTCCTCTTGGACACACTTACATTCATGATATATGGAGCAATATATAGAATAAATAAATCATTATGTAATGTTTCTCTCGTTAATCTCCTAGGCTTTGCTAGAATCTACAATAAATTACAGATGTGATAAGTACTATCGGTATCTAATACCCATATGTTATCACAAGAATCTAAGAAATAGAGACTAATTATGAATGTACTTGAAGCTTTTATTTCGCCCTCTCTACAAGGTACTCTTTGCAGTTTCTTTTTCAGTGCCCATCTTTGCCGTAGTGGAAGTACTGACCTTTGTCCTTTGCCGAGTCTTTCTTAGCAACCTTTGCTTTACCCAGTCTGCCCTTGCCCTTGCCCTTTTTAAGGGACTTTTCTACTTTCCTTTTCTTTCTAATCTCACCAGTATAAAAAACTGGCTTCTCTTTCTTAATAGTGCTTTCTACCTCCCTCAACATATTGAGAAGCTCAAGGAGAGTAATCTCAAACTTGTTCATATTAAAGTTCATTATGAATTGTAAAAAGGAATCTGGTAGGGACTGAAGCACAAGATCTATGCACAAATTATCCTTTAGGACCATTCCTAGATCTGTGAGTTTCTCTATCCACTCAATCACCTTTAGGATATGGTTCTAAACTAGTGTCCTCTCAGTCATCCTAGTGCGGAAGAGGCTCTTGGATATTTCATATCGCTGAGTCCTTTCTTGTTCTTTAAATAATTTGTGGACATATAGGAGAATGGATTTGACATCCATCTTTTTATGTATCTGTAACTTAGGAGTTATGAAGCCCAACATGTAACATTGAGTAAGAGTGGAGTCATCTATGTACTTCACGTATCGAGCAATCTAATCCTGGCTTATCCCTTTCTTAGGCTAGGCATCATTGTATCAAGGACGTATGCAATTTTCTCTACCGTGAGAATAATTCTCAAGTTGCGGAGCCAATCCGTATAATTTGGACCAGTGAGGCGGTTGATATTAAGTATGCCACGTAAGGGATTTGAAAGTGATATTTTCTGAAAATAAAGATGCAGTAGAAATAAACAACACGTAGAATTTGCAGAAAAATAAACAATCAAGATATGAACTTCTATCTTAATATGCTCCAACTATTTTACTAACGAGTCACGCAACACCCTCAGCACATGAAACGAAAGTCTCAAATAGAGTTTTAGTGGGGATCGGGATCCAATCAGCATCTTAGTGTAACCTCAAGGGACTCGACTAATCACACTAAGCCCAAAAGATAGGCAACTCTTGTCGATCACAACTCCTTGTGATTCCCGTCCTAATCAGCCTCCGAACCACCATGGTCTCGAGGGACTCGACCAACCATGATGTGCGGTTAAGTCAACACTATCGTTACAAGCTGTGCCTGATTCGATGATATACCCTCGAGGGACTCGACCAAGCATACCATGTCCTCAGACAGTGAAGATAGCGAATCGTGATATATATGAGTCTCGAGGGACTCGATCAACTCAACCTACATCAAGAATCAATCCCTACCTATAACGATGGAAGGTCACGTGGGTCAATCTAATGCCTTACATTTACTGACTTAGTATTATCGAGAGAGAGAATTTTGATTTAGTCTCCTAATATGACATACCACAAGCATACATATTTAATATATATCTACATCGCATGTAAATATATATACATATCTAGTAGGTGTATAAGCAATCACATATCACATGAGCAATCACACCATATGATCACGGACCACAGCCTAATATGATCAGGCTCGAGCCAATGGGCTTAATCACTTACATCAAGATCTATGTGTGCAACGGTGCACCTCTATACCCTGTGATCATCCATCTCGTCCTCATTGGTTCTATCGGCATCTCGACGCATCTCCATGCATCGCAATCGTCCATCTCGTGGGTCCTGCTATCGCTTCCACGCTCTTGCTGCGCCTCCTCATGTGATTACAACTTAATCATAGGCACGTAGACTCGATAATAAATAAAAAATAAAATGAAGGCTCGCATGCCCTAATAATAATAATCGCAAGTACACACATCATATGGTCCATGATCATTCGTTTACATCATACATCACATATACATCATCATCATGTAGGACTACTAGATAATAATAATAATTAATTAATTATTTTAATTAATTAATATTTTTTGAAATCAAAGATACGTAAAGAATTTTTTGAATTATGAGGGGGTATTTTGGTAATTTGGATAAATGATAGAAATGAAATTTCTCAAATTCACAAGGGCAAATTTATCTTTTTACTTAAAAAACCCTAAACCCTCCACTACCTTGCTTGCTGCGGTCGTCGCCACCTTGTCGGTGGTGGCACAATGTTGGGGGGAGGGGGTGCCACCTCTGCAAGTTAGTGCCCTCAAGGGCGAGCACCCCTACGGGCATCGCTACCCTCACGGGCGGCTCTGCTGTAGGTGCAATGCCCGCAAGTGCCATTGCCCACGGGCTCAACGCCCGCAGGTGCCACTGCCCCATATGCCTCTATAAAAACCACAAAGCGCAACGCCCACAAGCACCGTTGCCCCTACGGGCAGGCTACTCGCAGGCGCCGCTTGCTCTCGCAGACACCATTGTAGGCGACCTGCTTGCAGTAGGCTGATCCTTTCTCGCTTTAACGTCAACGATTTTGATGTCAAAAACCTTTTCTAAAATACAACACACGTAGTTCAAGGTCAATTTATCGCACAAACAACCTAGCTCTGCTACCACTGTTGAAAAATCTAGGGGCGACATCACATGCGCAATGGAAGAATATTAAAAATAAAATCCCCAATTTTTTAAAAGATGTGTTCATTGTTGTGTGAAGATTGGTGCATAAAAACCACAAGCGCAACGCCCACAAGCACCGTTGCCCCTACGGGCAGGCTACTCGCAGGCGCCGCTTGCTCTCGCAGACACCATTGTAGGCGACCTGCTTGCAGTAGGCTGTTAGCCGCCTACACGCAAATGGCCAACGCTACAAGTAGTGTTTGGCCACCTTTATGACGATAGCAAGGGTAGCAATAGTTACTGTCCTTTCTCGCTTTAACGTCAACGATTTTGATGTCAAAAACCTTTTCTAAAATACAACACACGTAGTTCAAGGTCAATTTATCGCACAAACAACCTAGCTCTGCTACCACTGTTGAAAAATCTAGGGGCGACATCACATGCGCAATGGAAGAATATTAAAAATAAAATCCCCAATTTTTTAAAAGATGTGTTCATTGTTGTGTGAAGATTGGTGCATAAAAACCACAAGCGCAACGCCCACAAGCACCGTTGCCCCTACGGGCAGGCTACTCGCAGGCGCCGCTTGCTCTCGCAGACACCATTGTAGGCGACCTGCTTGCAGTAGGCTGTTAGCCGCCTACACGCAAATGGCCAACGCTACAAGTAGTGTTTGGCCACCTTTATGACGATAGCAAGGGTAGCAATAGTTACTGTCCTTTCTCGCTTTAACGTCAACGATTTTGATGTCAAAAACCTTTTCTAAAATACAACACACGTAGTTCAAGGTCAATTTATCGCACAAACAACCTAGCTCTGCTACCACTGTTGAAAAATCTAGGGGCGACATCACATGCGCAATGGAAGAATATTAAAAATAAAATCCCCAATTTTTTAAAAGATGTGTTCATTGTTGTGTGAAGATTGGTGCATAAAAACCACAAAATTAAAAACCGCATATATGAAAGATTGTGTTATCTATGGAAATTGTATATCCTTGAATCCCTATAGATCTCTAGGAGAGGGTGAAGGATGTCAAGCATTCTCCTCTCTAGCGGTGATCCACACAACAGGGTTGCGATGATGCTCCTCAAAACTCCAAACCTGCTATCTTAGGAGAGGCAACCGAAAAAGGTTTTAGTTTTTGAACCATTGATTCCCTCTTATTTATAGAGGTTCCTTGTCAACTTAACCCTAATGGATCCTTCCCTATTGGGTATTGGATCTCCATCCAACTATCTAAACCTCTTAGATTAGTGTATCTCTATCTAATAATATCTCATTGGCTCTTATTTAATCTCATCCATATGATCCAATAATTCAAGAGCTTATTAGATATCTAATAAGATAAGAGCTCTAATGGATATCTCATATCCAAACCTCTATTGATCGCAATGCCTATCATATGTGTGTAACCCTCTAGGCCCAATATTGAGCTGGTCGTGAGTCATACTTGTTAAAACTCTTTCTAGCTCAGTAAATTATTATCTTCATAATAATTCACTCGACTTATCGACTGCGAATATACTAGGACACTACGTCGTAGTCCCTAGACAATACAGGGGAATCCAATCCATTGGACATGTTTGTCTTTAGTTATTGTATACATATAGTCCCTCATCTATCTAATATCTGAGAGACCGTATACTAGGCATGGTGCTGTCAGACCCATACGGTTTCTACTCGAGTCTTGCTCTAATCAAATTCTTTCAAAGAACTCTTTTCTCTCTCAATCAAGATGACTTAGCTAGGGATTTGTTTGAGTAAGAACATATGAGATATTCCTTTCATAACACTGAGAGTGGATGATCCTCTATCGATACTCAATAGTCCTTGTAAGGTTGGCTATCACTCCCGATGATTGGTTGTGCTAGATTTGGAACCTCCAAACCTATAAGTCCGACATCAAAAAGTGGAGTATTTATACAGGACATCCTTGGTGTTTCAAGTCTAAGGACCAAATACACCACTGAAACTATAGAATCATTGTTTGACAATAAAGCATCATCAACCATCAAGCATTCCGTAAGCAGATCAATCAGTGAACTCATTCTCCAATGAACACCTATACTATATCCCTAGTGTCCCCACACGAGCAGCTATGAGACCAACTGCATCTATCATATGGACGGGTATACAAAACACTAGTTTATCCGGTTATCTCGATGTCCCTATCGAGTAACTTATGATTGAGATTATTTTGGATCTGTGTTTAAAGACGAATCGGTCTCATTATCATGATCTCATCACGATCCGATTCCCATTGCATAGATCCATGGATATCACAATATATTTAAGCAACAAGCAATATAAAGTGATAAAATATCATATAATAATAATAAGCAAAAAGATTACGTGTCAAGTCATATGTGCCATCACTCACATGATTGGCTTATAGGACACCTATGACTAGCATAGCACACATAGGTTGTTTGGTCAGGATGACTGGGTAGGCGGATTAGGATCTTCCTGGTTGCAATGTTCCTCCTTAGGAGATGGGTCGTCCGGGTGTCTACGGGCGATTGACGATCATACATGATAAGCCAATATCGGGGGTTACCTAGTGCGACCCCTTCGATGCTTAAGTTAGCGAAGGAAAGAAGACATTAGTGTAAGTTGTATGACTATGTTTGTTTGTAAATAATCCCCCTTCAGCGTAAGTTGATGAGTTCATTTTTATACATGATCATTGGGCCTTCTTCCTGGCTGGCGTAGGATAAGATTAGGTAAATCACTTGATTATTCTATGATCTTGATAGGGCAATTATTGTCAATGGAGCACATCGAGATATATTGCGGTGCAATTTTGGGGCTAGTGACTTGGAGCCTTACTAGGTGTTGTCCTCTATGACAGATGAGCTAGCATGTGGCAAAATTATCCCTACCATTTGTCTCCTCTCAAAAGGGCATCCTTTAGAGCCTTTCTTTAGAGGGCGCACTTGCATGTTTTTCTATTGAGTGCATATTCTGATGGAAGTCTATTGATTGAGGTGTTGGGAACACATTGGTCCAATTGAGGAATGGTCTTAGGGTCTTTATGCTGAGTATAAGCTCGACCTAAGTGCATCCCTCAGGTCTTCTCGCCGAGGTGCATGGTTAGGGAGTGGATAGGCTCAGCCTAGGTATAACCCTCGGGGCTTCATGCCGAGGTGTATGGCTTAGGAGCGGGTCCTTTTTAACTCTTACTCATTTGAGGTGTAGGTCTTGGGTCTTCAAACCGAGTGCATGACTAGGGATCATATAAGCTCGGCCTAGGTGTGATCCTCGGGGCTTCATACTGAGGTGCATGGCTCGGAAATGAGTCATTTTTAACTTTCACTCATCCGAGGTGCCACCCTCGGGTCTTGATGCCGAGGTGCACGGCTAGGGAGTACGTGGGCTTGGCCTAGGTGCAGGACTTAGGTATTCATACTAAGGTGCACGACTAGGGATCGCATAGGCTCGACCTAGGTGCAGCCCTCACGGCTTCTCACCAAGGTGCATGGTTCGGGAGTGTATAGGCTTAGCCTAGGTGCAGCCCTCGGGACTTCACACTGAGGTGCATGGCTCGGAAACGAGTCCTTTTCAACTCTTAGTCATCTGATGTGTCACCCTTGGGTCTTCATGCCAAGGTGAATGGCTAGGGAGCGCGTAGGCTCAGCCTAGGTGCAGGCCTCGAGTCTTCATGTCGAGGTGCATAGCTAGGGAGTGCATATGCTTGGCCTAGGTGCAGCCCTCAAGGCTTCTCACTAAGGTGAATAGCTAGGGAGCACATAGGCTTAGCCTAGATGCAGCTGTCGGGGCTTCTCATCGAGGTGCACGACTATGGAGCACGTAGGCTCCGCCTAGGTGTAGCCTTTAGGGCTTCATGCTGAGATGCATGGCTTAAGAGCGAGTCCTGTTTAACTCTTACTCATCCAAGGTGCAAGCCCTGGGTCTTCAAACCAAGTGCATGGCTAGGGAACGTGTAAGCGTCGCCTAGGTACAACCCTAGAGGCTTCACGCCAAAGTGTATGGCTCGAGAGCAAGCCATTTTTAACTTTTACCAAGGTGCATGGCTAGGGAGCACATGGGCTCGGCCTAAGTGTAGGCCTCGAGTCTTCATGCTGAGGTGCATGGCTAGGAAGCACGTAAGCTCGACCTAGGTGCAGCCCTTAGGGCTTCTCGTTGAGGTGAGGTGCACGGTTAGGGAGCACGTAGGCTCAGCCTAGGTGTAGCTCTCGAGGCTTCATGCCGAGGTGCATGGCTCGAAAGCGAGTCCTTTCTAACAGTTACTCATTTGAGGTGCCACTTTCGAGTCTTCATGCTGAAGTGTATGGCTAAGGAGCATGTGGGCTCGCCTTAAGTGCAGGCCTCGGGTCTTCATGCGGAGGTAAACAGCTAGGGAGCATGTAGGCTCGGCCTAGGTATAGCTCTCGGGGCTTCATGCCAAGGTGTATGGCTCTGGAGCGAGTTCTTTTTAACTCTTACTCATCCGAGGTGCCATGCTTGGGTCTTCATATCGAGATGCACAATTAGGGAGTGCATGAGCTCAGCCTAGGTGTAGGCCTCAGATTTTCATGCCAAGATGCACAGCTAGAGAGTGCGTAGGCTTGGCCTAGGTGTAGCCCTTGTGGCTTCTCGCCGAGGTGCATGGTTAGGGAGCACGTAGGCTTAGCCTAGGTGTAGCCCTTGAGGCTTCTCATTGAGGTGCACGACTAGGGAGCTCATAGGCTCAGCCTAGATGCAGCCCTTAGGGCTTCACACCGAGGTGAATGGCTTGAGAGCGAATCCTTTTTTACTCTTATTCATCTGAAATGCCACCCTCGGATCTTTAAATCGAGTGCACTGCTAGGGAGTGTATAAGCTCGGCCTAGGTGCAGCCCTCGGGGCTTCACGTTGAGGTGTGGGAGCGAGTCCTTTATAACTCTTACTCATCCGAAGTGTTACTCTCGGGTCTTCATGTAGAGGTGTATGGCTAGAGAGCATGTGGGCTTAGTTTAGGTGTAGATCTTGTGTCTTTATGTTGAGGTACACAGTTAGGGAGCATATAGGCTTGGCCTAGGTGTAGCCCTTGGGGCTTCTCGTTGAGGTGCACGACTCTATGCTAGTTACAGGTGCCCTACAAGCTAATCATATAAGTGATGGCATGTGCGACACACTATATGGTCTTTTTGGTTATTATCATTATTATTATTATATTTTATCATTTTATATTATTTAATTAATATATTATGATGTCTATATATCTGTGCAATGGGAATTGGATCATGATGAGATCATGATAATGAGACCAATTCACTTATAAACACAAACCCTAAATATTTTCAATTATAGGTTACTCGAGAGAGACATCAACATAACTAGAGAGACTAGTGAACTATATACCTATCCATATGATGACAGTTGGTTTCATAGCTGCTTGTGTGAGGACACTAGGGATATAGTGCAGGTGCTTATTGGAGAATGAGTTCATTAAATGATTCGTTCACATAATGTTAGATGGTTAATGATACATCATCGTCAGACAACAGTTCTGTAGTCCCAATTGTGTGTTTGGTTCTTAGATTTGAGACATCAAGGATGCCCTGTATAAGTATTAAACTTATAGGTTTGGAAGTTTTAGATCTAACATAGCTAGTCATTGAGAGTTGTGGCCAACTTTATAAGGTCAATTAAGTGTCAATAGAGGATCATCTACTCTCGGTGTCATGAGATAAATGTCCTGTATGTTTTCGCTTAGGCAAATCCCTAGCCAAAGTCATTTGGATTGAGAGAGAATGAGTTCGTTGAGAGAATTCGATTAGAGCGAGGCTTGAGTAGATTCTGTATGGACTTGACAGCACTATGCCAATTGAATCTCGAATTTTGATGAAGAAATTAATTGATGAGTTTATGATCTAATCTACATTTTTAAAAAAAGTGATGCAGGACTAAATTTGGTCAAAAAAGGCAAAACAATTAAAGCAAGAAGAATTAGATGTTGGACCTGAGTCAGAAATCGGGCATTAGGCTGGAAGAATCGGATGTTGCACTAATATTAGATATTACAAGAGTCAACATGGCAATAGATTGAGCAATACATCGAAGGTTCTGACGATGCGCCAAAAGTTCGCTGGGAGTTCGGATGAACCAATGACACTCTTGACAACTTAGATCTCTTGTCTTTAGTCGTTAATGTCTTAATTGTCGTAGTTAGGTCTTGAGAGTTAGTTTTGAGTGTAGCCTTACTAATTTAATCAGGGGCCCATTGGGAGGCTCATTCAGTGACCCAGAATTAGGTCAGGCAGTGGAACCACCTATGAGCTGGAATGTACGAAGTGTACATTTTTTGGAAGACCCAGTGGTGGTACTGCCAGTGTTAGGCGATGGTATTGTCTGGATTGACAGTAGTACCACTAGTATACACGGTCTCTCATATGTCAGGCGATAGTACCACTCAGATTGGGCAATAGTATCGCTAGTTGTCAGGGATACAAGCGATGGTACCACCCAATATTAGTAGTAGTACCACCAGTACCCTTGAAACCAGGGATGAGACACTTTTTGGCTTCATTTTTAAAGCTATTTAGGGCTTATAAATACATTAATATTTCCTACATGAAAAGGCATGAAAAGAGAATAAAAAGCCTAGTGATTCTATGTTGTAAAGTTTTGAAAAGTGCTAAGTGTTCCCCTCCTCCTCTTTAAGTTTTGGGCTTATTCTAAGAGAGGTGTGAAACTTATAAAGGTTGTCTTTTAAACCTGTGAAAAGAAGAAAGAGTTATAAGAGAGTAGTTGGTCTTTGCCCATTAAAAGAAGATCGTTAATGAATATTGGTGGCCTTGACGAAAGAGGAATCGGGAGTAGATGTAGGTCACGATGATAGAACTACTATAAACTCAGTTTACAATTTCTATTATGCTTTTAAATGTCATTATTTATTGATTTAATTGTCTACTATTCTTACTTACTCACTATACTTATGAACGATTTTAAGTTAAACGTATTTCCGATATGATTTCATCGAACGAAATTTTCTAAATCGTCGAAGTTTTACGAAAGTATTGATTCACCCCCCTCCTGTCACGGACTTAGCTGGTTTTGCCTAAGTCGTGCGGCACCCTTACGTGTCCGTCTGCAAAGGTCAGCCTCCCCTAAACCTCCCATGGTCCCTTAGGACCTACAAAAGAGAAAACGGGTTAGAGAAAACGCCTCACTTGGGATCCACAAGCAATCATCTCCGTAAACACTTCTTAGCCAATGCAAATTACAAACAAACTTTACAAGCTCTGAACAGTTGCACAACAAAAGGGCAAAATGGTCCACTATAGACCGAAACTAAAATGAGACTATTAAGCCTTCACCCGTCCCTCTACATGCTGTTTAAAGCATGAACATACTAAAAGACACGAATACACATAAGCAATACATCAAACATCCTGTTTTGAAATTTGTCTGTGACATTCTCCCCCACTTATTCCTTCGACATTCTCGTCAAAGCCTTTGCCGACATTGCAACTCCTCGCCTTTGTTGAGTCTTCAATCTTCTACTCCAGCTACAATATGCCTCTTGGCTCCCAGTTGCTCTCCGCTGCTGTTTTTGAGTAGTTGAACTTTTGATCCGATATGTTGCTTCAACTCACCAATGACTCTGGCTCTAGTGTGGGGTTGGCTGAGTTGTGTTGATCCTTATTAGTTCATACGGATCCTCTAGATGAAGGAAAAGACCATCCTTACTATGCGCTAGTCTCTCAAATGCCTCATGATGCTTGAACTGGGTGGATGTTTGTTGGAGCTTTAACAAGCATCGCCTCGCAAACTTCTGAAGTTTTGGGTCTTTCCTCCATAAAATTTGTTCATCGACTCTTCTTTCACTTAGTTGTCACTTCAAGGTAGATTCGCATCACTTCCACTTTCGATTGGCATTCTGTTGGGAAATGAAGCAGATAATCTACTCTCAGTAGCACTGATCACCATTGGTGAGGATTTGACAACTATTGTCTTCTAATATCTTCGAAGGGCCTTTGAACCTGTGTAGAGCTCCTCTACTAGATAGATAAGAGAATTGGGGTACTTGGTTTTGCCCATTCTCTTAAGAGTTGAGAAGGCAATGGTTACTTGACTTCGCCCGCCTCCTCAAGGGTTGTACTCCATGCATCGAGCTGGTTACTGGCTTTCGCCTACTCTTTTCTCATACTTCTGAAGTACTTGAAGTGTTTACATTCCTTGTATTGAGTTAGCTACTATGATTCATCTTCTCAATACCATCAAACTTCTGGAATGCAGGAAGTTTTCACCCCAACTTGGAGTAAGTCTCTAATAGTTTTGGTCGCCTTTGGGATTATACCGTCTTCTCCATCAACCCTGCCGCCTACTCCACCGAGTAGCAAAGGTACAGCACCGCGTACTGCCTGCTTTGTTCCTTGGTCATGCACTCTTGCATGACCCAAAGTCTTTCACTTTCGGCTATCTTGATGAGAAGCTCATTGACACCGGTCTTACGAAGTTCCTTGGCCTCTGCCCTTCAGCTTTGTCTCGGTACTTGGAGTTTACCTATGCATGCTCCACCTCCTCGGCCCCTTTCACGACCAATTACTCTCCCTCCATGAGAGCAAGGGATCAATGACCTTCACGGAAGTCCCGCCTCTACGGTACCATGGCGCTGCCATGCCCATGGCGCTACTATCCGTCGCCTCGCATCTACCTCCCTTTTCTTCACGATCAGTAGATATGTCTCTGTGACACTCCTTCGAGTCCATCACCATTCTAACTGATGCTTGATTTTGGGTAGCTAAGTCCCTCTGGACTTATCGTCGCTTCCTCGCCCCTTTTGACCCCCCCTGCTTCAACACCTCTGTGTTCTCCAAGCAGATCCCATTGGTCGATAGAAAGACAGACTGCAACTCCCATCCATGGCCTTTGCCATAACATTGTAGGGTTTGCACCGATTCTGTTCTCCTTAGCTTCATTGGTAGCAACGTTTGCTTACTCGACCTTGTCCTTTGACTTGCCGGGCTCCGTTAAGCGAATATGGGCTCTGGAGCAGTCTAACTCTCCAGCTTACTTTGATCATACCTCTGCATGATCAAGTCCCTCTCATGGGACTCACTGGTACTTGCATTCGAACTTTTCCCTTGGTGGAATACAACCCCCATATGCTGATGACCAAGACTTTCATCCGATGTAAAATTCGATGCACGCACGAAAGTCCCGCCTCTACGGTACCATGGCATTCACTCCTTGAATCCATAGCCCTTCTTGCCGTCGTGTTGTTCACCGAAGTAGAGCTGCTAGTAGCTCCTGATCATACCTCCGTATGATAAAGTCCCTCCCGGGACTTACCCGTGTGTATCGCATTGCCACAAACTATTCCACCACGATCCGCTGCACCATGTCGCCTCCTGGTTGTTAGGATCAAGAGCACTAAGAGGGGGGGGGGGGGGGGGGGGGGGGTGAATTAGTGCAGCGGATTAAAACGTCGGTTTTGATAAATCTTTCGTATGGTAAAAATTGAACTTAAAAGCGTATTCGTATAGTAGAGCAGCTAAGGTAATGAGTAAATAAAGCAAGTAAGAAAGTTTGCAGTAATGTGAATAGCAACAATGAAATGCAAACCAGAGATTACGCCGTTTTTAAAGTGGTTCGGTCAAATGACCTACATCCACTTGCGAGGCCCCTCTTCGACGAGGCTCCCACCTTCCACTAGCAAATCTCTTGAAATGGAAGGGTAAATACCCCTCTTACAACTCTTTACAAGTAGTTCACACTCTTACAGATTTTCAAGAAAGAAGGAGGTGAACACTAGCAAATTGAAAACCAAGGATTGCTAAGACTTTTCTAAGACCTTTCTCTCAATCACTTGCTGCTCAAAAAGTTGTTCTCTCTGCTGAGAATTGAGGGGTATTTATAGGCCTCAAGAGGATTCAAATTTGGGCTCCAAAAATTTGAATTCTCTTATGTTCCCGAAGCTAGCGGTGCCACCGCCTGTTAGTGGCGGTGCCACCGCCTGTCAGTTTTGACACTGACAGTGCACTGGGCGGTGCCACCGCACCGCCCAGTCCAGCGGTGCCACCGCTTGGCTCTCGGGTGCTGGGCGGTGCCACCGCCCAGACCGGCGGTTCCACCGCCTAGCTCTCGGCCTCTGGGCGGTGCCACCGCCTAGTCTAGGCGGTGCCACCGCCTACACTATTTCAGCTCACTGGTTGGGCTCCAAAATTGGCCCAAACCAGTCCGAACTTGGGCCGAATTGGCCCCTACTTGGGTCATAGGATTAACACCTAATCCTAGCCCTAATTAACGTACTAACTACAAATTTAAAGACATTTTCTAAGCTATTACAAAGTCCATAAGTCAAGACTTCTTCCGGCGAGCTTTCGGCGAACTTCCGGCGGTCTTCCGATAAACTCTCGGAAACCATTCTGCGGACTCCCGGCAAGCTCCTAGACTTCACGATTTGATCTTGGCGAGTTCCGACGAGCTTCTTCGGCAAGCTCCGATCTTTCTCGGTGAGCTCCGTGAACTTCCGACGAACCTTTTGGCGAGCTTCCGAAAAACCCTTCAGCAAGCTCCCTACTCATTCTCGGCTAGTTCTGGCAGCATTCCCGACGAACCTTCGGACTTCCGTCGAACTCTCGAACTCCCAATGAATCCTTCGCGCTTGACTCCGGCACTTTGTTTCGCTTTATGTCTTCATTGTTATCGTAGTTAATCCTGCACACACAAGCCAAAACTCTACTCCGATCTAGACAATTATTACAACGCGAATTGACATTCTGTTGCCCGGCACGTCATTGGTTGGCGCTTCGTCCGATTCTTCAGCGCATCGTCCACTCTTGCGGCTTGTTGCCCAATCGGTGGTTGACCTCCGCAACCCCGATATCCTTGGTGCAATTTCGCTCTCCTTGGCCCGATGCCCGACGTCCGAAGCATTCTACCGTCCAATATCCTAACGTGATCTCCTCTGGTGCAACGTCAATTCCTTCTGCGTCAACTGTCTAATCCTGATCGAGTAGACCTGCATCACTCAAAATACAGTTAAACATCTAAACACAATTAATTAGTTTCATCATCAAAATCCGAGATTCAACAATCTCCCCCTTTTTGATGATGACAACTAATTGATGACTACCGGAGTTAACCTTAACTCCCCGGAGTTTAAACAAACTCCCCCTATCAATATGCCATTGATAGAACACTTGGATTATCCCAAATCCAAGCAACATTCATCACATGTTATGAAAAACATTTAAACCATCATGCAAATATATAAAATATTCAATTCAATGCATGAAGTCATCAATATACTTCTCCCCCTATGTCATCAACAAAAAGGAGAAGTAGCTCTAGCTATTTTAAAAGATATTCAAGTTTTTGTAACGTGAAGCTAGATTTTCATCACAACATATAAGCACAAAAGCATAGTAAGATTCTTAAGTTCAATCATGGCAATTCAACACTTGCTTCTTGTGCAAGATTGCACTATGCTTTTCTTTGCATGTTCTAACTAGCAAAAGCTTTCTCTCCTTTATTTTTGTCGAAAGTAGGGAAGAGTACAAGCTAGCCAGCATTTGCCTTGAGCTAGCAATCTTTCTCCCCCTATGTCATTGCCGAAAAGGAGAGGAACCAATGATAAATTATGAATTTGCATCAATCAATATTTCAATCATCGCATGATACATACAAGACAAAAATACAAAGAAATCATGTCATGAAAGACATCAATTGTTAAACATGATATGATAATAGTCTCAAAATTTTCAATTTGCGATACATGTGATACATTGCGATACTAAAAAATTTAATGCGATGCTTTTAAGGATATCAACCTATTTTTGATACAAAGCATGGCAAGAGCAATTATATTGCAAGTTTTCTAAGTTTTACAATTTTTGCTTCTTTTGAGATAGCAATTCTTTGCTTCTCTACAAGCTAGCAACTTTTATGATATGCAAGTTTTACTACATACAAGCTAGCAAATTTTACAATATTTTTAGAACATGCAAGCTAGCAGTTTTGAGATGTTCAAGAAAGCAACCCTTGCTTCTTAAAATATACAAGTTTGCTAGATGTGCACGTTAGCATGTTTTGCTTATTGAGATAGGCAAGATAGTGATGTTCAAGAAGATAACTTTTGCTTCTTGAAATAAGCAAGTTAGCAATCTTTGCTACTTAAGATAGGCAAGCTAGTAATCAAGTTTTTGCATCTTCTTGACTTGTGCAAACTAGCTATCTCCCCCTTTGTCATTGTCAAAAGGAAGGGAAGACCCTTTACATCAATTATGACAAAGGTAAGTATCAATCTTATTTGTGCATCATTATATTTTTAAATTAGAATATGCACATTTTCAAAAACCTTATATTTCATTCATGCACGATATTGAATAAATCGATTAACATTATGAGGATATCATACATGATACTAAAATTTTTAACTATTTATAAACATTTTGATCATGATACCAAACATTCATCATTTAGAGCATTCATGACACAAAACATTAAATCAACATTTCTAATACATCATTTTAGCAACAACTCATAGTATTTTAAATCATGATTTACATCATATACAATACATCACATCATAATTAGAAAGCACAAGTATTGCATGCATCATTGTAAATCATAAATGTTTCATATCATGATGGTATCAACTTGTCAAATTATATCCTACCATGCATGATCAAAACTTTTCATTTGTATGCATCAAAATAATATCAAGAGTATTTCATGCATATTATCAAATCATCATTTATAATTACATCAATATTCCAATCATTATTTCAGTTTACACATCATGAGATCAATAAATTTGCATTATAGACAATCTCATGTTTTATCATTCATATTATTTCAATCATCACTATAACTCATCATGCACAAAATATAAAATCATCTAACATGATTCAAACATTTATTTTCAAAATATTTATCACTATTTTCATTACATCATTATGCATTACTTCAAATCAAACATGATTTCATTTAATCAAAATCGAGAAATAACAATAGAAATCAACATGAAACACATTATTACTTCTTAACCACATATAGCATAATTTCATAAGGCATTTTTAATCAAAATCATTTTGTTTATCATAAACATGCAATTTTCATGATTATTTTTAAAATTACTAGAATCATAAGCATGATTCCTAATTTTTGCATTTTCATTATTAAATTATTAGACATGCAATTTTCAAGAAAATTAATTCTAAACTAATAAAAGAGGAAAATGCATCATAAAAAGCATCATGTAATTTCAAAATAATTTAAGAGAGTTGAGTTACTTACCTTGTAGTCGAAGCCCGTTAAAGCCCAATTCGCCGTTTCACCTTTGGAAGTTCTTGTTTCATCCTTGGTTGCCTTCCTCTTCTTTGGCCTCTTCCTCCGTTCAAGTTCATTGTTTATTTTAGATTTTTGTTTAATGAACTTATTAAGATTTAGTGTTCGAAGTTCAAGTTCATCATTGTCCTCATCACTTGAGTCATCGCTCAAGTGGTATTCATTTGTCCGGAGTTCCAAATTCTTCCTATTCTTTGGAAGGTGGTTCAAGTGCTCATTGGGGTCAAAATGTTCCAAGAGTGTCATTTCATAGGTCATTAATGACCCGATTAATTCTTCTAATGGAAAATCATTTAAATTTTTTGTCTCTTGTATTGCGGTTATTTTAGGATCCCACCTTTTTGGAAGGGATCTTAAGATCTTACTTATAAGGTCAAAATTCGAAAAAGATTTACCAAGAACTCTTAGATTATTGACGACATCCGTGAAACGGGTGTACATGTCGCATATAGTCTCGCTTGGTTGCATTCGAAAAAGCTCAAAATCATGCAATAAAATGTTAACTTTCGAGTCTTTGACTCTACTAGTTCCCTCGTGTGTGATTTCAAGTGTTCGCCAAATATCAAAAGCCGTTTCGCACATAGAAATCCGATTGAACTCATTTTTGTCCAAAGCGCAAAATAAGGCATTCATAGCCTTTGCGTTTAAAGAAAAATGCTTCTTCTCCAAATCCGACCATTCGTTCATCGGTTTAGAGGGAAGTTGAAAACCATTTTCAATAATATTCCATAAATCCAAGTTCATAGAAATCAAGAAAACTCTCATTCGAGTTTTCTAATAAGTGTAGTCCAATCCATTAAACAACGGTGGACGAAAAATCGAAAAGCCCTCTTGAAAGCCATGAAGAGCCATTTATCTCGGGTGTAAATCCGAAATGAGAAATACCGGGCTCTGATACCAATTGTTAGGATCAAGAGCACTAAGAGGGGGGGGGGGGGGGGGTGAATTAGTGCAGCGGATTAAAACGTCGGTTTTGATAAATCTTTCGTACGGTAAAAATTGAACTTAAAAGCGTATTCGTATAGTAGAGCAGCTAAGGTAATGAGTAAATAAAGCAAGTAAGAAAGTTTGCAGTAATGTGAATAGCAACAATGAAATGCAAACCAGAGATTACGCCGTTTTTAAAGTGGTTCGGTCAAATGACCTACATCCACTTGCGAGGCCCCTCTTCGACGAGGCTCCCACCTTCCACTCATTGGGGTCAAAATGTTCCAAGAGTGGTCATTTCATAGGTCATTAATGACCCGATTAATTCTTCTAATGGAAAATCATTTAAATTTTTGTCTCTTGTATTGCGGTTATTTTAGGATCCCACCTTTTTGGAAGGGATCTTAAGATCTTACTTATAAGGTCAAAATTCGAAAAAGATTACCAAGAACTCTTAGATTATTGACGACATCCGTGAAACGGGTGTACATGTCGCATATAGTCTCGCTTGGTTGCATTCGAAAAAGCTCAAAATCATGCAATAAAATGTTAACTTTCGAGTCTTTGACTCTACTAGTTCCCTCGTGTGTGATTTCAAGTGTTCGCCAAATATCAAAAGCCGTTTCGCACATAGAAATCCGATTGAACTCATTTTTGTCCAAAGCGCAAAATAAGGCATTCATAGCCTTTGCGTTTAAAGAAAAATGCTTCTTCTCCAAATCCGACCATTCGTTCATCGGTTTAGAGGGAAGTTGAAAACCATTTTCAATAATATTCCATAAATCCAAGTTCATAGAAATCAAGAAAACTCTCATTCGAGTTTTCTAATAAGTGTAGTCCAATCCATTAAACAACGGTGGACGAAAAATCGAAAAGCCCTCTTGAAAGCCATGAAGAGCCATTTATCTCGGGTGTAAATCCGAAATGAGAAATACCGGGCTCTGATACCAATTGTTAGGATCAAGAGCACTAAGAGGGGGGGGGGGGGGGGGTGAATTAGTGCAGCGGATTAAAACGTCGGTTTTGATAAATCTTTCGTACGGTAAAATTGAACTTAAAAGCGTATTCGTATAGTAGAGCAGCTAAGGTAATGAGTAAATAAAGCAAGTAAGAAAGTTTGCAGTAATGTGAATAGCAACAATGAAATGCAAACCAGAGATTACGCCGTTTTTAAAGTGGTTCGGTCAAATGACCTACATCCACTTGCGAGGCCCCTCTTCGACGAGGCTCCCACCTTCCACTAGCAAATCTCTTGAAATGGAAGGGTAAATACCCCTCTTACAACTCTTTACAAGCAGTTCACACTCTTACAGATTTTCAAGAAAGAAGGAGGTGAACACTAGCAAATTGAAAACCAAGGATTGCTAAGACTTTTCTAAGACCTTTCTCTCAATCACTTGCTGCTCAAAAAGTTGTTCTCTCTGCTGAGAATTGAGGGGTATTTATAGGCCTCAAGAGGATTCAAATTTGGGCTCCAAAAATTTGAATTCTCTTATGTTCCCGAAGCTAGCGGTGCCACCGCCTGTCAGTGGCACTATTTCAGCTCACTGGTTGAGCTCCAAAATTGGCCCAAACCAGTCCGAACTTGGGCCGAATTGGCCCCTACTTGGGTCATAGGATTAACACCTAATCTAGCCCTAATTAACGTACTAACTACAAATTTAAAGACATTTTCTAAGCTATTACAAAGTCCATAAGTCAAGACTTCTTCCGGCAAGCTTTCGGCGAACTTCTGGCGGTCTTCCGATAAACTCTCAGAAACCATTCTGCGGACTCCCGGCAAGCTCCTAGACTTCACGATTTGATCTTGGCGAGTTCCGACGAGCTTCTTCGGCAAGCTCCGATCTTTCTCGGTGAGCTCCGTGAACTTCCGACGAACCTTTTGGCGAGCTTCCGAAAAACCCTTCAGCAAGCTCCCTACTCATTCTCGGCTAGTTCTGGCAGCATTCCCGACGAACCTTCGGACTTCCGTCGAACTCTCGAACTCCCAATGAATCCTTCGCGCTTGACTCCGGCACTTTGTTTCGCTTTATGTCTTCATCGTTATCGTAGTTAATCCTGCACACACAAGCCAAAACTCTACTCCGATCTAGACAATTATTACAACGCGAATTGACATTCTGTTGCCCGGCACGTCATTGGTTGGCGCTTCGTCCGATTCTTCAGCGCATCGTCCACTCTTGCGGCTTGTTGCCCAATCGGTGGTTGACCTCCGCAACCCCGATATCCTTGGTGCAATTTCGCTCTCCTTGGCCCGATGCCCGATGTCCGAAGCATTCTACCGTCCAATATCCTAACGTGATCTCCTCTGGTGCAACGTCAATTCCTTCTGCGTCAACTGTCTAATCCTGATCGAGTAGACCTGCATCACTCAAAATGCAGTTAAACATCTAAACACTATTAATTAGTTTCATCATCAAAATATGAGATTCAACACTGGTGACATCTCTATTGCATTCTGATCCTTGTGGGATGAACTTGGATTGTGATCCCTCAATGTGTGCCTCTTTCAACACATCGCAAGGTCTCTTCCACTTTCGATTGTGTTCGCTCCTTTGGCAATCGACCTTCGTCCACCCGCTCTCGGGTCACACCTAGATGAAGCATCGCTCTAGGACAGTCCATCGCCTAGTAGTTCCCGAAGTCCACCAACTTTGCTGAAATTGGTGCACTATTGTCTGGATCCTGGGCCTCTACCCCTACCAGCACAATCTCCGCTGCGCACCGCTTCCTTCATGGCAACTTGAATGGCAATACTATGGCATATTCTTCAAGAGTACTCACTTTCACGTCCTCTTGCCCCGTGCTAAGGCCTTCTGAACCCAACTTCGCCTCTGTAAATTGAGTCGCCTCAGTTCCTCCATCAAATGCTTCTCCGAGATAAGGTGCATGTGCCCAGAAGTTCCCTTCATCTTTGGCACCATGCAAGACGAGTCTGCTCCATCAGAACGAATGACCCATGGAACAACATGATCCTGCTCTTGCCTCTGCAAGGGTTCATGTCCTTGACCTCTGTCCAAGGGAAGCTCTGCGCCTCCACTCCATGTTTCATCTTCTATGCCGACTCACTTCATGCGGCTTGGGTACTTTGTCAAGTTACACCCAAGTTGCTCCGCTCCTCGTTTTTGTATTGAGTTGATGGTGGCCCTCGCACCCACCATTCCATGGGTCAACCCTCCCTTGAGTCTGATCTCTATATCGACTCCAAGTGTGCTTTCATTTGTGTTGCTTTGGGTCGCTCCCCCACTTAATCTCGCAATGCATTCTCTCAAGCGAGATCATGCGACGACTCCTTTCCGCTCGCTCGATCCATTGAGCTTCATGGAGTTGTTGTTTTTGAGGTATTACTCCTCAACATGTGCGGTCTATTGCATGTAATTATTCCTCTAGAGAGTCGGGACTTATCCCTCCTGGATATCTATCCCATCAGAGCAACATCACTCTTCGTTTTGGAGACCACCATCCCCTTGGACTACTCCGATTTGCTGAACAAACTATGCATTATTCTGCCTCCTGCAAATGCACTTGCTAGATTATGACTCCACGTCAATACAGCCCCCACTGCACCACACAAGGCCTAGCAACATGCTGAACTCGCTGCACACTTCAGTCTCCTATGGACGTATCCTTCATATGCCGAAGAGAAAGTTTCAATGCTCCATGGCGCCGAGTTTCGATCGCCTCGGGATGGCCACGAACATTCCATCGTCCGCATACAAGCCCTTGCATGAGTACCGAATTCTTCGAGTTAGCAATTCCCCTCACGTCTATGAGCTTTGCACAACTCTTTTGGTCGCTGAACAACTTATTCCACCTTGCGTGGTCTCACCCTTTACCAAGCGCCTCGCTTGCCTTGAGCACCATCAAGTATCGTTGTCAACGTTGAGCCGTAGCTCAAACTCAGCCATCCCAACCTTTGTGCGCTCAGCATTCTTCCATGCTTACTTGTTCTAGTGGTGCCTCTTACGCGAAGGGGTTGGCCATTCCTTTGAATGCCAATCTCAGATGCTCGTTCCTCTGAACGACTCTTTTTTCCTATATCTCCATGCCCGTTTTCTCCAAAACGGTCGTGCGTGCTAGCTGCCCTCAATGCAGCCCTGCCAGGTCCCCCACGTTTGCATGCCAAGTGTTTCTATGAGTGCTTGTCCCGCTCTGATACCATATGTCACGGACTTAGCTGGTTTTGCCTAAGTCGTGTGACACCCTTATGTGTCCATCCGCAAAGGTCAACCTCCCCGAAACCTCCCATAGTCCCTTAGGACCTACAAAAGAGAAAACGAGTTAGAGAAAACGCCTCACTCGGGATCCACAAGCAATCATCTCTGTAAACACTTCTTAGTCAATGCAAATTATAAACAAACTTTACAAGCTCTGAACAGTTGCACAACAAAGGAGCAAAATGGTCCACTACAGATCGAAACTAAAATGAGACTATTAAGCCTTCGACCGTCCCTCTACATGCTGTTTAAAGCATGAACATACCAAAAGACACAGACATACATAAGCATTATATCAAACATCCTGTTTTGAAGTTTGTCCGTGACACTCCCCCCTCTTAGTGTTTTGACATGCTGAACATGCTTATGTTATAATGTCCGTGATAGTCAGCATGGCTCTTTTGGGAGTTAAGCCATTTAATTTCCCAACGTTAGTATTAGAGCCAAGTTTCTCTCTATTGGTTTAACACCCAAAAGAAATTAAATGGCTTTTGCTAGTAATCTAGAGAGCCACTCTATCACTCATCCTTCTATGTTCAATGGGACATACTACACATATTAGAAAACACGTATGAGGAATTTTCTAATTTCTATGAACTTTGATTTATATAACATTATAGAATGTGGTTTTCAAAAATCCTCTAGACGAATGAATGAATAGAATGATCTAGAGAAAAAAAATATTTTTTTTAAATACGAAAGCTATGAATGCTTTATTTTACGCTTTAGAAAAAGAGTTTAATCATGTTTATATATGCGAAACTGCACATGATATTTGGCATACACTCAAAGATACACATGAAGATATAAGTAGAGTTAAATAATCTAAAATCAATCCTTGATATATAGTTTTGAATTGTTTCAAATGAAACTAAGCGAAACTATTGGAAACATGTACACCCGTTTTATAGAAGTCATCAACGGTTTGAAAGTAGTTGGTAAAAATTTTTCTAATCTTAAACTTGTTAATAAAATTATAAGATTATTAGGATCGAGTCGGCATTGGGGGGGGGGGGGGGTTGGGGGTGGTGGGTGAATTAGTGCAGTAATAAAAACACATCGGTTTTAAAATTTTCATTCGATGAAAAATCATATCAGAAAAATGTTAACTTGAAAGCATACAGAAACATAGTAAAAGTAAAGCAGTTTACAATGAAAGTAAAGAGCAAAATAGAAATACAAACTAGATTTTTATAGTGGTTCATGCTAGTCATAGGTGCCCAGCAAGCTAATCACATGAGTGATGACACGTGTGACTTAACACAGAATCTTTTTGCTTGTTATATTTTGGCATTTATCACTTTATATTGACTATTGCATATATGCATGTATATATTGTGATGTCTTTGGATCTGTGCAATGGGAATCAGATCATGATGAGATCTTGATAATGAGACCGATTCACCTTTAAACACAGATCCTAAATAATCCCGGTCATAGGTTACTCGAGAGGGACATCGAGATAACCAGATAGACTGGTGTGCTATATACCTGTCCATATGATGAATGCAATTGGTCTTATAGCTGCTCGTGTGGGGACACTAGGGATACAGTACAGGTGCTCATTGGAGAATGAGTTCATTGATTGATCCGCTTACGAAATGCTGGATGGTTGATGATGCCTTATTGTTAGACAGCAATTCCGTAGTCCCAGTGGTGTATTTTGTCCTTAGACTTGAGACACCAAGGATGTCCTGTATGAGTGCTTCATTCTTTGATACCGGACTTATAGGTTTGGATGTTCTAGATATAGTACAACCGGTCATTGGGAGTGATAGTCAACCTTACAAGGGCTATTGAGTGTCGATAGAGGATCATCCACTCTTGGTGTCATGAGAGGAATATCTCATGTGTTCTTACTCAAACAAATCCCTGGCCAGGGTCATTCAGATTGAGAGAGAAAGAGTTCTCTGGGAGAATTCGATTAGAGCGAGACTCGAGTAGAAACCATATGGGTCTGACAGAACCATGTCCGATATACGGTCTCTGGGATATTAGATGGATGAGGGACTATAGATACATGGTAACTGAGGACAAACAGGTCCAATGGATTGAATTCCCCTATATCGTCTTGGGACTACGGCGTAGTGGCCTAGTACGTCCGTAGTCGATGAGTCGAGTGAATTATTATGGAGATAATAATTCACTGAGCTAGAAGGAGTTCTGATAGGTATGACTCACGGCCAGCTCGATATTGGGCCTAGAGGGTCACACACATATGGTAGGCATTGCGATGAGTAGAGGTTCAGATATGAGATATTCGCTAGAGCCCTTGTCTTATTGGATATCCAATAAGCCCCTGAATTATTGGATCCTACGAATGAGATCCAAAAAGAGCTCATAAGAGATTATTGGATAGAAATCCACTAATCTAAGAGGCTTGGGTAATTAGATGCAGATCCAATACCCAATAGGGGATGATCTATTAGGGTTTAATAGGAGACCTCTATAAATAGGAAGGATTCAGTGGTTCATAGGTTAGAGCCTTTGCTTGCCTCTCCAATTCTCCTCCCCCTCTCCACCTCAGAGCAGGCCTGGAGTTTTGAGGAGCATCGTCGTAGCCCTGCTGTGTGGATCACCGCTAGAGAGGAGGACGCTTGACCTCCTTCACCATCTCCTAGAGATCTACAAGGAAATATGGATATACGATCTCCCTAGGTAACACAATCTATTCTATATGCAGTTTGTTTCACAGATTTTTTGTGCACCAATCTTCATACGACGACGAACATCTTTTTGGGAAATTGGAGATTTTATTTTTTTGTTCTTCTATTGTGCGTGTAATGTTGCCCCCCAAGATTTCCCAATAGTTCATTCGTCATGACCTACATCCACTCCCGATTCCTCTTTTGTCGAGGCCACCGACATCTACTAACGATCTTCTTTCAATGGGCGAAGATCAACTACCCTTTTACATCACTCTTATCTTTTTCACATGTTTAGAAGACAACCTTTTACAAGCACTCACTCCTCTCTAAATAGAATTTTAAACTTTAGAACTAGAGGGGATTTCTCAAGTGATTACTACAACGTTTTCCCATTTTTAAAGTTCTTTGTGCTTTTGTATCTTATCCATGGATGAGAGGGGTATTTATAGGCTCCAAAAGGATTCAAACTTAGAGCCAAAACTAGTCTCATCCCGGGTCTTTTGGGTATTCATGGTACTAATGTTAGTGTTGGGCGGTACCATCGCTTGTAACACTAATACTGGGCGGTACCACCGCATGCAGCATTGACACTGGGCGGTACCATCACCCAGTTTGATGGTACCATCACCTAACACCCTGCCACTGGGCGGTACCACTGCCTGACATAGTCTCAGAGACTATGCCACTGACGATTTCACCTATTGGGTTATTGTTTGGGCCTTTCACTTGGCCCAACACAACCCAAACTAGGGCTTAATTGGCCCCTAATTGAGTTGGCCCAATTCCAACCCAATTATTTCTAAAATCTACTTTGATCTAGATAATTATTACAAAGCTAAATCAAATGTTGTTCGACATGTCATTGGTTCATCGACACCTCGTCCGATTCTTCAGCGCAATTTCCTCTCTTATGGCCTATTGTCCAATTAGTCAGTTGACCTCCGTAACTCCATTTTTTCGGGTGTAATTTTTGCTCTTCTTGGCCCGATGCTCGAACCCATGTCCCGAAGCCTTCTATCGATACGCCAACCGATCCTCCGGCTCGATGTCCAATCTTCTGACATATTCCACTCCGGCCCAACATGATTCTTCCTACTTTAATTGTCTCTCCATGTTCAAAGCTTCCTACATCACTCAAAACGTAGATCAAATCATAAATATTATCAATTGGTTTTATTATCAAAATCCTAGATTCAACAATCTTTCCCTTTTTGATGATGACAACCAATTGATGATGGAGTTAACCTTAACTCTCCCTATCAATATGCCATATTGATAGAACCTTTAAATTCAGAAAATCATGCAATGTATAAAAATACATCATATCACATGATTTAAATCATTATCATTATTTGTCCCCCTTTGTCATCAACAAAAAGGAGAAGTGCATCTAGCAAGTTTTTGAGATATACAAGTTTTACAACATACAAGCTAGCAACTATTTTAAGTTGTGCATGTTTGCAAATTTAACTTCCTTTTAGATATATGCAAGTTTGCAAGTTTTACTTTTTAAGATTGGCAAGATAGTACTTTTGCTTCTCTTGAGATTGCAAATTAACAATTCTTAGTGATGTTCAAGATAGCAAGTTCTTTTTTCTCTTTTAGGAAGCGTAAGCTAGAAATTTTGCTTCCTAGCAAGTTTTTCTCCTTTAAATGTGCAAGTTAGCAAGTTCTTTACTTCCCTTTGAAATGTGCAAGCTAGCAATTTTTCTCCCCTTTTGTTATTATCAAATAGAAGGGAAGAATTGTAATTCTTTTCCCTTTACATCAATTTCTAAATCATGACAAAGATAAAGTATCATTCTTAATTCAATATATTTGTGCATCATTATAGTTTTAAATTAAAACAAGCACAATTTCAAAATCTTACATTTCATCCTTACTTCATGCATGATATCAAAAATAAATCAATCATTACTATGAGCATATCATATATGATACTCAAGCATTCATGATATATCATTTTGGACATATTCATGATGCTAAGACATTAAAAATTTTAAACATTTATCACTTTATGCATTAAATCAATATTTTGATCATGATACCAAACATTCATCATTTCTCCGATACTAAAACATTCATGATACCAAACATTAAATCATTATTTTTAAGCATTTATCACTTCATGCATTGAATGAACATTTTGATCATATACTAAACATTTATTATTTATCCCCCCCCCCTCCTTTGTCATCAATAAAAAGGAGAATCATTCAATAATCCATATGTTTGAAAGCATGTCAAGTAAGTTTTACACCAATTTATCCAAGCTAGCAAAACTATCTCCCTTGAGATGTGCAAGCTTGTAAGTTTTTGCCTTTCTTAGCAAAATGTTTTTCTTGAGATGTGCATACTAGCAATTTTTTCTCCCCCTTTATCATAGGTAAAAAGAGAGAAATAGTACAAATGTGTAAATATTCAAGTCATTATATGAAATATTTAGCATGCCTAAATTTATGTTTTTATGTCAAAACCATGTATCATGTTTAAATCCAAAAGACAAAGATAAGATTCATCACAAAAATCATCAAGACTTCAAATCATCATGCATAATTAAATCATTAAGCATGATACCAAACCTTTTAACATTTTCATTACATCATTAAAATATCAAGTATGATTTTATTGAACATAAGTCATTTTCAATCAAAATCATGTCGTTTGTTATAGTAATGCATTTTTCTTTTTAAGTGAATCTAACTTTTCATGCTTAGTGCTAGGAGTTAACATGCAATTATCATGCTCAAATTTTAATTATTATTATTTCAAAATCACTAGAAAGAGAAGCATGATATTTTTTATATATTTTTTATTTTTTACTAAGTAATTTAAAAATAACTCATGAAAAGCATTAAGTAATTTCAAAATAAAGTAAAGGAGTTTCGTTTAAGTTGTTTACCTCTCGAGAGTCACCAAAGCGAAGTTCGCCACTTCATCTTCATTGGTTTACTCTTCATCTTCGGATGCACTCGTTTCATACCAAGTCACCTTGAGTGCTTTCTTATTTTTTGATAATATTTTCTTTTTAAGTTTATTTTTATTCTTAGTTTAATATTTTATAAATTTACTTGTGAGGAGTTCTATGTCATTATCACTTGAGCTTTTGCTCGAGTTGTCTTCTTTTGTTCTAAGTGTCAAATCCTTCATGTTCTTTGGAATGTAGTTCTTATGTTTATCATGTGCCATACAACTCATTTCATAGGTCATTAAAGGTCCAATAAGTTCTTTGAGTGAAAAATCTTTGGAATTACAGTTACTTTAGGATCCAAAATCTTTGGAATGGATCTTAATATCTTGTTAACAAGTTCAAAATCAGTAAAACTTTTACCATGTGCTCTTAGACTATTGACAACATCCGTAAAACGGTTGTACATGTCTCTAATAATCTTGCTTGGTTTCATTCGAAACAATTCAAGGCATTCATAGCCTTCGCATTCAAAGAAAAAATCTTCTTCTCCAAATCATTCCAATCGTTCATTGGAAGAGAAGACATTTGAAATCCATTTTCAATAATATTCCATAAATCGAGATTAAAAAAAAATAAGAAAACTCTCATCCGAGTTTTCAAATAAGTGTAGTTTATCCCATTGAACATAGGAGGATGAATGATAGAGTGACCCTCTTGAAAGCCGAAAAGAGCCATTTCTCTTAGTTGTTAAACTAAATAAGAAAAAATATGGCTCTAATACCAATTGTTAGGATCGAGTCGACACTAAGAGGGGGGGGGGGGGGGGGTGAATTAGTGTAGCGATAAAAATATATTTTTAAAAATCTTCGTTCGATGAAAAACCGTATCGGAAAGATATTAACTTGAAAGTATATAGAAGCATAATGAAAGTAAAGCAGTTTGCAATGAAAATAAATAATATAATAGAAATACAAATCGGATTTTTATAGTGGTTCGGTCGTCGTGACCTACATCCACTCCTGATTCCTCTTCCGTCGAGGCCACCGGCATCCACTAACGATATTCTTTCAACGGGAGAAGATTAATTACCTTTTTACACTCCTCTTCTCCTTTTCTTAGGTTTAGGAGATAACCTTTACAAGCACTCACTCCTCCCTAAACAGAATTCTAAACTTTAAAACTAGAGGGGTATTTATAGGCTCTAAATGGATTCAAACTTGGAGCCAAAACTAGTCTCATCCTGGGTCTTCTGGGTACTAGCGATACCGTCGCCTGACATCCTACCATTGGGTTGTACCATCGCCTAGTCTAACGATACCACTGCCCAATCTAGCGATACCACTACTTGACATAATCTCAGAGACTGTGCCGCTGACGGTTCCACCTATTGGGTCACTATTTGGGCCAAATTGGGCCAAATTGGCCCCTAATTCAGTTGGCCCAATTCCAACTCAATTACACCTAAAACCTAATTCGAGCTAGATAATTATTATAAAGCTAAATCAAATATTATCCGGCATGCTATTGGTTCATCGATGCTTCGTCCAATTCTTTGGCGCATCGTCCTCTCTTGCGGCCTATTGCCCAATTGGCTAATTAACCTTCGCAACTCTGATTTTCTTAGTGTAATTTCTGCTCTTCTTGGCCTGATGCTTGAACCCATGGCCCGAAGCCTTCTGTCGATACGTTGACTGATCCTCCGACTCGACATCCAATCTTCTAACATGTTCCACTCTGGCCCAACATGATTCTTCCTATTTTAATTGTCTTTCCTTGATCGAAGCTTCCTATGTCACTCAAAATGCAGATCATAAACACTATTAATTGGTTTTATCATCAAAATTCGAGATTTAACAAAAATCTCTTCTAAAAAGTTTGGATCCAAAAGTAATTGTAATCCAAAAAGCAAAGGACTTGAATAACTTTCCTCTTGAAGAACTTATAGAGTCATTAATGACCTATGAAATGACTTATATGGCACATGACAAACATGAGAAGAACCTTCTAAATAATAAGAAAAATATTACATTGAGAACTAAAGAAGATCACTCGAGCGAAAGCTCAAGTGATGATGAGGACTTGGCACTCCTAATAAATTTTTTTTAAAAATTCATAAAGAGAAACAAAATAAATCTTGTAAGACAAGATATAAAGAACAAAAATGAACTAAAAAATGATACAATTATCTGCTATGAATGTAAGAAGTTGGGGCACTTTAAAAGTGAATGCCCTCAAATGAAGAAGAAAAAGATATCAAAGAAGAAGAAAGCACTCAAGGCGATTTGTGACTAATCAAGTGCATTTGAAGACGAGGAGTAAACCATTGAAAATGAGGTGGCAAACTATGCTCTAATAATGGCCCTCAATGATGAGATAAGTGACTCAATTGAATCTCATTTATCTTATGAGAAATTAATTAATGCTTCTAATGATTTATACGATAAATTTAAATTAGTTAGTAAAAATATAAGTTATTAAAAAAGGATCATTCTTCTCTCTCTAGTAAATTAAAAAAAATTTAAAAATGAGCATGATAATTGCATGTTAACTCCTTACATGTTAATGTAAAGAGTTATATTCACTAAAGAAAGAAAATATAGTATTCAACAAACTTTAGAAAAATTTAAAGTTGGCAACAAATCATTGAACTTGATTCTTGCCAATAAAGGTCATGTTCGTAGAAAGAAAGGAATTGGCTTTGTGAGTAAAAATAAACAAAAGCCAACTACTTTTGTTAAAGGACCTACATTACATATTTTCCTTAAAAAAATATATAATTTTTATTATAGGTGTGGACATTTTATTTATAAATATTCATTTAAAAAATATAGCTCACACAAATTAGTTTGGATTCCTAAAGGAAACATAAATAACTTAATGTCATTAGTCAAAATAGATAGATCTTTTTATGAGGGACCTAATGTTAAATGGGTACTTAAAGGAAACTCTAATTTCTTGTAGATATGTCTACAATCTAAAACTAAGAGCAAGAGATGGTATCTTGATAGTAGATGCTCATAGCACATGACTGGAGATCCAATACATTTCTATAAGCTTATTAGCCAAGATGAAGGATATGTCACATTCGGAGACAATAATAAAGGAAAAATTATTAACAAGGAAAATATATGTAGCAAATCAAACCTTTTGATTGAAAATATTTTATTAGTAGATGGTTTAAAACTTAACTTGCTAAACATTAGTCAATTGTGCGATAAGGGTTATAACATCAAATTTTAATCTAATGCTTGCATTATAGAAATACCACATAAAAATATATCTTTGATTACCTTAAGGACTAATAATATATACTATTGATCTTGATGAGTTTTGTGATGAAACTTACTTTTCGGTTTTAAACAATGATGCATGGTTTTGACATAGAAGATTAAACTATGCAAGTATGAAACTAATTTCACAAATTATAACTAAAGAATTTGTAAAAGGTATGCCTAAAATCAAATTTGTCAAAGATAAAGTTTGTGATGTATGTCAACTAGGAAATCAAATAAAAAGTAACTTTAAGTCTAAAAATCAAGTAAATACCTCTAGACCATTATAATTAATCCATATGGATTTATTTAGACCAATTGATATCATAAGTCTAGGAGGTAGTAAATACGTTTTTATGATAGTTGATGATTATAGTAGATATACTTGGACATATTTCTTGGCACATAAAAGTGATTGCTTTAAATATTTTTTGAAATTTTATACATTAGTTTAAAATGAAAAGGGTTTTATGATTTCTTCTATTCGTAGTAATCATGTTAATGAATTTAAATATCATAATTTTTAAGATTTTTTTGATTTAAATGGTTATGATTATAATTTCTCCACTCCAAGAAACCCTCAACAAAATCAAGTTGTTGAGAGAAAAAATAAGAGTTTACAAGAAATAACAAGAACCATACTTAATGAACATAGTCGACCCAAATATTTTTGGGCCGAAGCCGTTAATACAACATGTTATATCACGAATAGGGTTCTTGTAAGACTATTATTTTCTAAAACTCCTTATGAATTATAGAACAATAAAAAATCTAACATTTTATATTTTAAAGTTTTTGGTTATAAATATTTTATTTTAAATGAAAAGGATGTCTTAGGAAAATTTGAAGCAAAATCTGATAGAGATATTTTTCTTGGATATTTCTCTATTTCCAAAGCTTTTTATCTTTAATAAAAGAGTTTTGGTTATAGATGAATCTATTCATGTTATTTTTAATGAGATTCCTAAATTGAAAAAAAAATAATTTTGATGATGATTTTGATTTTGATACTTTAAATTTGAATGAAAATTCTTCTCTCCAAAGCAACTTAGATGCATTTACTTCTAAAGAATCCTTACATAAGGAATGAAAATATGTAAATGCTCATCCTAAGGAGCTAATCATTGGAGATATATCAAAAGGTGTTCAAACTCGTTCTTCATTTAAAAATTTTTGTACTAATACTATCTTTTTGTCTCAAATTAAACAAAAATGCATTGATGATGTTCTAAAAGTTGATTCATGGGTTTTTGTAATGTATGAGGAGTTAAATCAATTTGAGATAAATGAGGTGTAGAAGCTTATTCCTAGACCTAGTGACCATCTTGTAAGTGACACTAAATGAGTCTTTAAAAACAAGCAAGATGAACTTGATATCATGGTTCGAAACAAGGCTAGATTAGTAGCCAAAAGTTTCAACCAAAAAAAAGATATCGATTATGAAGAAACCTTTACTCTTATGACAAGACTTGAAGCCATAAAGATTCTCTTTACCTACGCATATTGTAATAATTTTAAGTATTTCAAATGGATATTAAAAATACTTTTCTTAATGGCTTTATTTCTGAAGAAGTTTACGTTGATCAACCACCTGGATTTGAGAATGCTTTTTTTCTTAACCATATTTTTAAATTATCCAAGGCTCTCTATGGATTGAAACAAGCCCCAAGGGCTTGGTTTGAGAGACTTAGTTTATTTTTTATTAAGAATGATTTTTTGAACGACAAGATTGATACTACATTATTTATTAAATATTTTAAAAATAATTTTCTTATTGTTTAAATTTATGTTGATGATATCATTTTCAAATCTTCAAATGAGTCTTTATGTGAAACTTTTGTTAAAAATATGAGCTAAGAATTCGAAATGGGTTTAATGGATAAATTAACTTTTTTTTTAGGATTGCAAATTAAGCAACTCAGTGATGGAACCTTTATTAGTCAAACTAAGTATGCTTTAGATCTATTAAAATGATTTAATATAGATAGTAGTAAGGTTATTAATACGCCAATTAGCACTTCTATAAAATTAGATATGGACATTGATAGAGAATGTTTTGATCAAAAAACTTATAGGTATATGATAGATAGTTTACTATATCTCACAACCACTAGACTTGATATTATGTTTAGTGATGGACTTTATGCTAGATTTCAATTTAATCCTAGGCAATCTCACATATAGTTGTTAAAAGTATTTTTAGATATATAAAAGAAACTCCTAATCTAGGATTATGATATCCAAAATCTAAAAAATTTAAATTAATTACTTATGTTGATACTAACTTTGCTGGATATAGAATAAATAAAATATCCATATTTGGAATATATCAACTCTTAGGTCATTCACTTATTTCTTAGTATTCCAAGAAATAAAATTATGTTGCATTATCTACAATCGAGGTTGAATATGTAGCAGTAGGTACATATTGTGTACAAGTTATTTGGATGAAAAACACTTTAGAAGATTATGGATTTTACTTGAAAAACATCCCTAAAAAAATGATAATATTAGTGTAATATGTTTAACAAAGAATCGCATTCAATACTTAAAACTAAACATATTGATATTAGATATCATTTTATTAGAGATCATGTTAATAATCATGATATATCTTTAGATTTTATTAATACAAAATATCAATTAGTAGATATTTTAATAAAACCATTGAATGAGGAATAATTTGATTTTATTATAATAGACTTATATATGTTAAATCTTTCAAATGCGTGAATTGTTCCTATATATATTTTTGATAATTATTTTGATTTCTTAGCTTTCATAATTTGAGTTTTCTTTTTAAATCACTTACGATCTTTTGGTATTCTTGACTTGAGTCTTCTTTTGGAATCAAAATCATTTTATATGATTCTCTCTTTTCATTATTTATAAAAAAATTATAAAATTGATTCATGATATTTTATATTTTTGACTTAATCTTTCGTTCATTCATATGATGATTAAAATTTTTGCACTATTGAATTCTTCCCCTCTTCTTTTTTCTTTTTTTTTTATAATGACAAAGGGGAGAAAAAGAAGTGCTAGCTTGCACATCTCAAGAGAAGCAAAAGTGCTAGCTTGTACATCTCAAAAGTGCTAGCTTGTAATTCTTTCCCTCTTCTTCTAAGAGAAATAGACTCACTAACTTTAGAGAGATTACAACACCTTTTTAAAAGTATACTTCCCCTTTTTTTCTAGTCAATTTCATGCTCTTCCAAGCAAAAATAACTAGGATATTTATAGATCCCAAATGACTTAAAAAATAGAGCCAAAAAAGATTTCATCTTAGGTTTCCTGGGTCCTGGTAGTACCACCGTCTACATCATTGACACTAGGCGGTACCACCATCCAAACCGATGGTATCATCGCCTAACACACTAACATTGGGCGGTACCAACGTTTGATATAGTATGGGAGATTATGTCTAGGCTATACCACCGCCTGATATAGTATGGGAGATTGTGTTTAGGTGGTACCACCGCTTGACAGCTTGGAAATGTGTGCTAACCTTGGGTCATCGAATGAGCCTTTCACTTGGCCTAAAACAGTCCTAACTCAAGCCCAATGGGTCCCTAATTGAGTTAGCATGGTTACACTAAAGACTAACTCAATTATGGCATAACTACGACCAATCAAAACATAACTGATTACAAGACTAGAATTCTATATTGTCCGACATGTCATTGGTTCATCCGACACTTCGTCTGATCTTTTGATGCATGGTCCTCTTCTTCGTCATATTGTCCAATTGACAAATTGACCTTCCACAACTTTCGATATCCTTGGCGCAATGTCCGATCCTTCGGCCCGATGCCCAAACTCATGGCACGAAGTCTTTCTACCAATACGTCGACCGATCCTCTAGCTTGACGTCCAATCTCCTGACATATTTCACTCTGGCCCACCATTTAATTCTTTCTGCTTTAAACAATTTATTTTTTTTGATCGAAGATAGTCTTGCGTCACTTAAACGCACATTAGATCATAACTTTATTAATTGATTTCATCATTAAAATATGAAATTCAACAAGCACTCCTCATAAGAAAATTTAAAAAATTCATAAAAAGGAACAAAATAAATCATATAAAATAAGACTCTAAGAATGAAAATAAACTCAAAAAGGACATAATCATTTGCTATGTAAAAAGCCAAGGCACTTCATAAATGAGTGTCCATAATTGAAGAAAAAGTTGCTAGCACAAAAGAAGAAGAAAGCATTCAAGGTAACTTGGGATGAATCAAGTGCATCTGAAGATGAAGAGCAAGCTAATGAAGATGAAATAGCAAACTACGTATTGGTGGCTTTCAACAATGAGGTATGTGACTCAATTGAAACTTCTCTCTAGTGAATTTGATAAATTGAAAAATGAGTATGACAATTGGATGTTAACATGTTGCACTAAACGTGGAGAGTTATACTTATTCAAAAAGGAAAATATATTATTATAACAAACATTAAAAATTTTTAAAAATAGAAATAAATTATTAAACATGATTTTTACTAACAAAAATCATGTATGTAGAAAAGAAGGAAACAACTTTGTGAGTAGTAACACTCAACAAAAGCCAACTATATGTGTTAAAAGACCCATATTACATGTTCCCCCTAAAGTTAAATATATTTTTTTTGATGAATGTGGTCATTATGCTTATAAATATTTATTTAAAAAATATAGCTCACATAAATTAGTTTGGATTCCTAAAGGAACCATAATTGTCTTAATGCCAAAAGTCAAGATATGTAGATCTAATCATGAGGAATCCAAAGTTAAATGGGTACCTAAAGCAAACCTACATTTCTTATAGATATGTCTACAATCAAAAGTTAGGAATAAGATATGGTATCTTGATGCTCAAGGCACATGATCGAAGATCCAATACATTTCTCTAAATTCACTAACTAAGACAAAGGATATATTACCTTCGGAGACAATAACAAAAGAAAAATTATTGGCAAAGGAAATATAGGTAACAAATCAAATATTTTGATTGAAGATATTCTGTTAGTAGATGGTTTAAAACATAACTTACTAAGCATTTGGTTTAAAACATAACTTACTAAGCATTAGTCAATTGTGTAATATAACATTAAATTTAAATCTAATACTTGCATTAAAGAGATACTCCATAAAAATAAATATATGATTGCACATTATACTATTGATCTTAATGATTTTTATGATGAAACTTATTTTTTGATTTTAAACGATGATACATGGCTTTGACATAGGATATTAGGTTATGCAAATATAAAATTGATCTCATAAATCACAACTAAAAAACTTGTAAGAGGTATGCATAAAATTAAAATTTTCAAAGATAAAGTTTATGATGAATGCCAACTAGGTAAACAAATAAAGAGTAGCGTTAAATCTAAAAATCAAGTATATCTAGACTATTATAATTAATTCATATAGATTTATTTGGACCAATTAATATCACGAGTTTAGGAGATAGTAAATATACTTTTATGATTGTTGATGATTATAGTAGATATACTTGGACATAATTCTTGTCATATAAAAGTGATTGTTTTAAATATTTTACGAAGTTTTACAAACAAGTTTAAAATGAAAAAAGTTTTATGATTTCTTCTATTCGTAGTGATCATGGTGGTGAATTTAAAAACTATGATTTTCAAAAAATTTATGATTTAAATAGATATGACTATAATTTCTTTACTCCAAGAAATCTACAATAAAATAGAGTGGTTGAGAGAAAAAAAATAGAAGTTTACAAGAGATGGCAAGAACCATGCTTAATGAACATAGCCCACCCAAATGTTTTTAGGTTGAAGTTATTAATACGACATGCTATATCATAAACAAGGTTCTTATAAGACCACTATTATCTAAAATTTCTTATGAATTATGGAACAATAAAAGACTCAACATTTCGTATTTTAAAATTTTTAATTATAAATATTTTATTTTAAATAAAAATGATGCCTTAGGAAAATTTGATGCAAAATCCGATGAAGATATTTTTCTTAGATATTCCTTTGTTTCTAAAGCTTATCAAATTTTTAATAAAAAAACTCTAGTTATTGAGGAATATATTTATGTTATTTTTAATGAGTTTTCTAAATTTAAGAAAAATAATTTTGATAATGATTTTGAATTTGATGTATTGAATTTAAATGAGAATTCTCCTCTCCCAAGCAACTATGATGCATCTACTTTTAAAGAATCCTTACCCAAGGAATGAAAGTATATAAATGTACATCCTAAGAAGGTAATTATTGGAGATATATTAAAAGATGTTCAAACTCGTTCTTCATTTAAACATTTTTATACAATTATTATCTTTTTGTCTTAAATTTTTATTCAAACTCGTTTGTGAGAGTTGGTTGTCCCCCTCCATCATGCATGGGTTCACTCTTTATGTTACAACCCTCACATGAGAGTTGGCCATCTCTCTCCATCGCATGTGGGGTCACCCTCAATTGGTGGACGAGCACTATCATTATAGGCTATTAAGTTACAACAAAAATAACAATGAAGACGATAATCCACGAGCTAAGTTGGGCACAAGCAAGGTGGAGGGGATAACCAACTAAAAGATAGGATGATCATTTAAAAAAATATTATTTTAAAAATTTTCAAAGCAAAATTATTTTGTGAAAAAAATTGAAAAAAGAATTTTTTCCAAGAATTCATTCTAATTCTTTTCCTTTAATAAAACCTGTTCCTGATATCAATAAAAAGATTGAAGCGCCAATATTATCTTTTTTAAGGCACCCTTGTGTTATATGCTTTTTCGAAACATAAGATTTAATGCTGCAAAGGATCTATTATCACTTTCTTAAGCTGATCTGAATAAATAGCTTTGAAGTACCATAATTACCTTGTTCAAAGCATCCTTATATCATCCAAACTGTCGCCGTCGTTTCGTCGAAGCGTAACATTTAATGCTGCAAAGGATCTATTATCATTTTCCTAAATCTGTCGTGATCTTGAAATTTTTTGCTGCAGTATCATCAAATTAGTAAGTGAATTAGATAATCCACGTATAAAAAGATAATCTCATAATGTACAACGAGTTATAATAATGATAAAGTCCATATTCCACTATCCATTTGTCCGCGTACCCATAAAAGCAGTGTGAAGTCAATGACTTGGTTGCTGCTGCTGCTCCCCGACCACGAAGCCGAAGTAGGTGGAAGAGCTGACATTACATTAAAGCCTCTCACCCACAGAAACAAAGAGAAGGCAGGTCACAAACGAGCAAGAAGAAGACATGGCAAAGCTCAGCTCAGGCTTCACTCCGAGGAAGACTCCGCCCTTGTTGGCGTCATTTCTCCTTGTTCTCCTCCTCCTGGAGAAGAGTACTGCTGTGGAGGTGGTGGTGAAACTGCCTTGCAGTAGAAAAGTTGGAATATGCTTGCTGGAGGATGGGGTGGAGTTGGAGATGAACTCAGAGGAGAACAGGAGGCTGCTGTGGGCTGTCACCGAGAAGAAGTACATGAGCTATGAGGCTCTCAAGGGGGATGTGGTGCCTTGCTCCAAACCTGGAGTCCCTTACTACAACTGCCATAGCTCCCCAAAGGCCAACCCCTATAGTAGGGGGTGTCAAATCATCAGTGGCTGTAGGGGTGACAGTCCTTAGCGAGGGAGGCCTGCCCTGCTGCTGCATCCATGGAATCAAGCATCAGGTTAGAGATGTCTACATTGTACTATAAGCATGAAACTTAATATAAATGTTTCTGAATAACGTTGCAAATTGAATCCAAACTACTTGTAGTGTGTGACAGGTCTGTGTGGGGTGGATAAAGTTGCTCGTCTGTTGGATGAATCAAATTTACTTCTCCAGAAACACAAACAGAAAGAACCATCAGACACAGACAGGCATGCAAGCAAACTGGAGGTGCACAGATTCAGGCCAGATACAGCTGTTCTAGTGGAGATGCTTTGTGAAAGAAGGAATGTGTTTTGCAGACTTCATTACCATTCATCCTACGTACGCTTTGTGGGATTTTGAGTGCTGTTCATGACATAATTTACGCTGTGCATATCCGTTTACTTCTCAAATCTTCAAAGGCAGGAGTTTGCAAACTCCAACCTTCGGTGGTTGCATACTATAGTTTCCAAAAAGGACATTTTAAGAAGAAAAAGAAACTATATGTTTGAACATGGAAAAGCTAGGGTAGGTAGGAAAATACCAAATATAAGCTTTTAATTAACTAGCCTCAAGTGTCTATTACACATGAAATAAATTCTTTCAGTCTTGCACCAAAGACAAAGGTCATCAGATGGGATTTGGCAATGCTTACCTACAAGAGTTGTAGTCAAGACCTTTGTCTGGATAACAGATTGTGAGAAAGGGAGAATAAAGCGCCTAGTAAAAGCATTGCCAATATTTCCATTTTTCAGAAGGAAATCCAACTGAGGAAGTCAGTCTCTGGAACATCATCCATTCCACATCTTCTGTCTACAAAATGATGATATGATTTAGTTAGCAGTTGGTGATCCGGACTTATCACTCTGGCTGGAAATAGCTGACGCAAATAAAGAGGAAGATCAGGGATGGAAATGAATGCAGCAGAGGAAATGGTTGGATGAGAAAAAATCAGGATCGGGACATTTTTCCTTACAATATGAATTTATATTTCTCCTAAACTTTTTGACATTGACAGACTTCAAGCACAAAAATGAAAGAGATTTTCTATTGAATATTGAATAAGTTGGACCTTAAAGAATGCTTAAAAACAAAATGTGGTAAGATTTATTTACAATATAACATGCTTGCATTCCAGTATTGTGTCCATCAAGCAAAGCAGCTGGCACAAGCACTGTACCAGCAAAATGCTGTTGGAATCATCACCTTGTGGGCGCCAATACCATGTTTGGCATAATATGCATTATCCAGTACAGATCAGCATGAGTTAATTCCCAGATTAAATAGATCTGGTTGAGATACAGTACCTAAGTATTGACATGGTCCTAGCACCTAAGTTGAAGGTGCTTGAGAAAATAGCTTATGAGAATTTGGAGAATAAGAAGATGAACTATGGAGTAAAATGATTCCCAGTTAAAAGAGCATGATACAATGATCAGAAAAATAAATAAATAAAAGAGCAAGTGTATATTGTAATTGAATTATTGTCCACTTGTAGAAGACATCTCTATGTGCAATCTGAATGTGACACTTGATATTGCAGGATATATAGTTCTGAAAACAAAAAAAACTCCTAATTTTCAACGTATCATAGTAAATATTTATCTCATTGTGGCTTCCAGTGCTTAAAAAAAAGGTGAATAATCAGAAACTAATAGAAACGTAATTTGGTGGGTCAAGTAAGGTTTCTGATAAGAAATAGGAAGGATTTGGATAATGAGGTGATAAAGTAGGTAAAATGAACAGAATATGCTCCAAAAACAAATCACATGTTAATAAATGCTGACCTATCTGGATCAGGTTTAGTTCCACTAGAAGTAATTTTAGTGTTCAAAGTTATAATATGAACAGAATGGAGCCAAAGTTTATCACTTCCATGCATCCTAGGAATGGATCCTTTGGCAATCAGATATATTCAGATAAATATGTCAAGGTATGCACTATACTATGCAGAATCAATGGCCATTATTGCCTCCTCTTCTAATATGAATCTTATGGATATGGAATGAGCACCATGCACTACCAGAAATCATCTTCTCCAGATCAAAGATTTTCAGAAATGGCTTAAAATAAGGAAAATAAATCAAATCAAAGCATTGCAGGATGTTGCATTGTGTAACACTAGGGATTTGGGGTATGTGGGATAGAAATTCGCCTGGTCAAATGGCCAACTTAAGCAAGCAATATGCAGGAATGCTTGGATCTGGCTATAGCTTCAATAAGTGGTCTCAGGACTTCCCATCTACCAAGAAAACCTCAGAAGAAAAGCTATTCCATTCAAGGACATATAAAACAGAGATGAATCATGTTTGCGAATGTCTAAAGATTGCTGGCAGAAACTATACAAACACATACCTGAGGCTCCTTTAATGCAGAAGTTTCAGATATCAGGAATGCATTTGAAAGAATGAGAAGCAAACACTTATGCTAATCTTCTTACTGCCCTGAAGTAGTTTGTTTCTGCAATGGGCGAGGTCCTGCAAAGAAAGTTTTCATGAGGTGGCAGTGAGGAGAAATATTTCAGCTGATTTTAAAGCTTGACTATGTCAAACGTTTGTGAAGTTGCCATGGACTTCCCTAAAAGTTGGAGCAGTTTCATTCCAACACCACCAAAAGAAAGTCCAAAGGAAGAAGCATTCCCATTTTCAGCTAACTATCTCTCTGGTTATGCCCAACAAAAATTAAATTAAAAATAGTCCAATTAATAAGGTACCTGCCAATATGGGACCTTTTGAGGGTCAATGTAAACAATCTCATTCCTGTTAGCAGAGTGACTTTCTTTGACTCAAACCCAGTAAACAAAGTTAAATTAGTACAACATAAATATACTCCTTAAAAGTGAATGCATTACCAACAAAAATTATATTCTTAGCTAACCTGTTATAACTTCTCTCCAGCTTCAAGAATTAGGCCTGCAGTAAATTACCAAGAAAAGCAGATGTCTTGGTCTGGAAGAAATATGTATAGAAAGGAAAATGGTATTTACATTCAAAGATAAAACTAATAGCAAAGTTTTGTTGTCAGCATTATATTACACCATTCATTCTGCACATTTTTTTATCTGAGTTACAATTTCTCTCCATCTATCAACTTTACTTTCCTCCCTCATCATCATGACTTTAGCAAGTAGCACCAGCAACTTCAGAGGCAACAGTCACCAGACCGATATTATATGATTGCATAATTTACACTGTAGATAAGATGTGCTTTGCCACTGAAGTTCAGACTCCAGAGGAAGATAATATGCAACACGATATCTACAATATATGGTCCCTATTCAGTTGATAATTCAGTCCTTTGTTTCCGCACTCGAGCGCCCCAAGACAGATTGCCTTCTGATTTCTTATTCATACTCCTCTTTTTCAACCCTGCAAGTTGATCTTGCCAACGGCTTCTCCAACCAGATCTTTCTTCCAGTTCCTGATAAAATGACTATGATTTAACATATAGCACATATATGAAAAGAACTGACAAAGAACTAAAGGAGAGGAACAAAAAGAATGTTGTAGCAAATTTTTTTTTAAAAAAGAGACAAGATAAGATGTACCAGTCAGGTTTAACATCAGTGAAAACGGTATCAAGGACATTAAAGTAAATTCTGAAGAACCTTGTTACAAACAGATCTTCCAAAGTAAAGAAAAACAAATACAACAAGCATAATAGAAAACTGGTTTTTCTATATATATATATATATATATATATATATCTCTAAAAAAAAGAGTCAGATACTATTAAGAAAGTAAACTATTAAATATAGGGGAAGCATGCAAAATTTGAAAGAAAAATAGCTTTAATGAGTCTTTTTTGTTAACTAAGGCAAATTGTGTTTGTAGTGATAAGTCAGAAACAGTCACATGTTAATAATAGCTGAACTATAAACAGAAGACAGATTTGAGGAGCAGAAACATGATTCAAGTCAAATAAATACTTAAAATTAAAATAATACTTGAAACAGAACAAAAAGAGAAGCCTGACTCCAACCCCTTGCATCTATGCATATGGCATAATACATACATTAACTCATGGATGCATATACAATATGGAGAATTACAGGCATCCCTACATGACTGGCATAGATCCAGCATGTCAACCACATAATCAAAATGTTCATTACGATGAAATTATCAGAGAGAGTTGAATTCCTATCAGGAAGGATCAACATGTGAAAAACCAACTTCACAATGCTCAGACTCTGAATAAGTAAATAGAAGCAGTACCAATTTTATTCTGGAGAGAGGATTAGAAAAACCTAATATCTGTGTCAACAGCTACAAAATTTGAGAAAATAGTAACCAAAAATATATTATATGGTTTCATGTTCCTGTGTGTGATTTTAAGTAAAATTTTCATTTGCTGTTACAGGAATCAACATAACTGACTCATCTAGGAAATAAATAGTTAAGAGTAACCTGAAGTCCGGACATTCATAATCTAGTCTCGATAATGAAAGAGGAACACATTTTCTTTGAAAAATGTGATTGAGCAATCCCCTTTTCACCCATCGGCATACCGAACTTAGCAGTAGTTTATCAAGCAATAAATGTTACAGCCTTCCAAGAAAACAGGAACATATATGATTTCCAACTCATTATTTTCTCAGGGCAAACTAGTACGAAAACAAGAAAAATGAGCTTTAATTGTGAATGATCGAGAAAAGCATGAAACAAAATAGCTGATAACAACCCAAATCCTATCTCAAGATTACCGACCTCATCGACCCGCCGCCTGGCGGAGAAAGCGAGATGCAATCCCCGCGCCAAATCCCGATCATAAAGCGCCCGCAGTCGGGGATCCGACAGCGTCTCGTAGGCCTCCTGCACCTCGATGAACCGCCGGGTGTACTCCTCCGCCAGATCGGGAGGCGACACGTCCGGGTGGTACTTGAGGGCCATCTGCTTGTACGCCCTCTTGATGTCGTCGAAGCTGCCGCTCTCGGGAATCCCCAGCAACTCGTAGAAGCTGCACCTGGCCTTGGCCCCTTCCCCGACGGCCGCGCGTGCACGGAAGGCCGACGACGAGAGCCGCGTCCACCCTCCGCCGGCTCCCGGCCACTGGACCAACCGGAAGACCCTCCCGCCGCTCGCATCGGTCAAGGAGGGCCGGGGCCGTGGTTGGGTGGGGCTCGGCCGGAGCGCGGCAGTGCTATTCCCAGGGACGACTCCAAGAATCATCTCTCCCTCTCCCCCTCCCCTCTCCTCTCTCCCCTCTCCCTCTCTCCCTAATGTATTGATGTTACTATTGAGGGGTGCATTTGCAAATATGAGGTCTTTGTTGTTTGCATACGACTTCTTGATACAAGTCGTCCCAATCTCCCAAGAGTGATACATCAACAATTCTTTTAAGGATAAAATAGACCTTAACATACTTTTACTACTAACTAAATATTATTAGTAAAATATACGTACAATGTATTACAAAATTTAGTTTAATTTGAGAGAGAGAGAGAGAGAGAGAGAGAGAGAGAGAGTGAGAGACTTTTATATAAATCACAAAATTAAGAAATTTACATTAAAATAAAAATGTTTAGGGATTAATACATAAAAATCTTTTTTTTTTCATTATCAATATTGTACTAACTTTATTGAGGATAACATTTTGCGTGAGCATGTGGTAAGAAAAGGACAAGGCATTGGTCTCTTTCGAGGTTTTAGGGCTTATCTTGGCTGATGTTTTATATCAGCACTTGGTGGAGGTGTCTGATGTGCCTCGTGACAATGATGAAAGGCCACAAATGTGCACCAATTTCTCTTTACTTTTAGTTTTGATGGAGAGTTGTTTGGTTGTCTATTTCAAGAATAAATTGGACGGAGAAATAGGCTAAAACTTTTCATAAAAGTCTTCCCCGAACCATTCATTATTTGTTTCGATGTCACTCTTTTTCGATGAAATTTTGATCTCTCAATTTTGATGAGTGAATCTAATAGGAACCATCAAATCTTCATTCTTTCTCTATATTGTTTATAAAATATATAAATTTTTGGATTATAATTGATGATCGTTTCTTTATTCCATATCTACTTACGTGATTATTTTTTTATTATATAATTAATTTGACTCACCTTAATGAAATAATCTTTTTCTTTCTATAGAAATAAGATTGCAAAGAAATGTTATATGCTGAGATCAATTTTAAAAATAATTTGATTTAAGTTGAGATATCACATCTTGTTGTTATGATTATTAAGAATAGATTGACTCAACTATAAATAAATCATATTAGATAATTTAATTTAGGTCAATCAAGCAAAATCCAATACCCATCATGTTAGATGAGCCTCGGAGAATGATATTCTATAAATTATTTTTATTCTTTCTCTATGTTTATAAAATATATAAATTTTTGGATTATAATTGATGATCGTTTCTTTATTCCATATCTACTTACGTGATTATTTTTTTATTATATAAATAATTTGACTCACCTTAATGAAATAATCTTTTTCTTTCTATAGAAATAAGATTGCAAAGAAATGTTATATGCTGAGATCAATTTTAAAAATAATTTGATTTAAGTTGAGATATCACATCTTGTTGTTATGATTATTAAGAATAGATTGACTCAACTATAAATAAATCATATTAGATAATTTAATTTAGGTCAATCAAGCAAAATCCAATACCCATCATGTTAGATGAGCCTCGGAGAATGATATTCTATAAAATATTTTTTATTTTATTGATATTCTTTCTATCAATTATTTAAAAAAAGTATTCAATATAAGGCACGATATTTAAAATTTTGGTGAGTGTCATTATATCAAATTAATAATTCCTCTTTGAGTTGTCAATTGCATAGAGTTGTGCACGCACACCAAATGACAGATTGATGTAATTTTTCCATGAATTAAATAGGGTTCTTGCACTTCTCGACTATCCTAATCCAACACTAGTGTTTGGCAATAAAGAAGAGCAGAAATGAGGGGACAAAAAAACTTAGCTAATTAGCATATATGTATAATAAGGAAATTGAGCGCAACTCTAATTACTCTTAGCTTATATAAGAATGTTTACATCAGTGAGGACAACTCTAATTGTTTTAGCTCTAGCATATGTGTAAAATCTTCATTCTTTCTCTATATTGTTTATATAAAAATGTTTACATCAGTGAGATATTTTATAATAGCTCAAGACTTAAAACAACTTCCAATATAAATTGTTAAGGATTAGACATGCTAGTTCATATATAATATTCACAATGTGGGAAAATGTTTATCCCAAATATATGACAATTTGACAAGACTCATTATAAAAGATTCATTAAATCATAATAATTGAGGTATTGAGGTTACTGTTTATCTACATCTTTAAATTTTGTTTTGTTACTGACTTCAAACAGATACCAAAAACAGATGCAGGCAAGCAGTATCAAGCTAGAGCTAAAACAATTAGATGGAAGATTAAAATCAACTGAAATAATAACACCAAGATATAATATGGTAATACCCTCGATTGAGGGAAATATGCATTGGTAAGTAGGGTAGGAAGTATTCACTATAAAAAGATGAGAATATAGACTTCTCTTTAATATAAAGAAAAATATGATATTCTCTTTTGTATAGATAAAATAGAAAAGAGAAACTAAAAAAGAGAGAGATTGCTGTTGGAATTAAACTTATTAATGTATCATAAATAGTTTGATTGCATCGAGAAAGGTTCATTATATCAAAAATAAATTAAATGTAAGTATAAACTAAATTAATTATTGATTCCTGAAAAAGTTTCTGGAAAGAAAATTATTCATTTTAAATACAATTGTATTTTTTGGAAACTATATAAATCTATATATTGGATCATAAAACATAGAATTTTTGAAATCCTAAGAAATTTTGAGTAAAAGATAGATGATTTACCCTTTTCCCACTCTTCCTTTACTTGTAGACCTATATATTTCTTTAATCTATTTTTTAATATTTGATATTTGAGCTCAAGTTAAGTTATTTCTCTTAGTATCATCCAACTCCAGATCTCTAGATTGATAAAAGAAAATTATAATATATGGTGTATCCAAGTAAAATTTTTTTTAAATTCTTAAAATACATCTTGTAAAAGATGAATTTATTGAACTAAATAAAAGTACTGAATGTAGTAGTAAGAAAACAACTCAAAAATAAAAGAAAGAATGAGAAAAAAACTTTATTCATAATCTACTAAAGCTTCATGATATAGTGTTTGAGATTATTGTTCCAGCAAATATTTTGAAAAAGGCTTGGGAAATATTTCAAAAAATATTTGGTGGTATGGATAAGGTAAAAAAGCTTCATTTATAAGTTTTACGAGCTAAGTTTAAAAAATTATAACAAGGTACTTCTAAATATATTTTTGATTTATTTTTAAAAATTATTTTTATTATTCATCAAAAAAGACGAAATGATAAACAAATAAGTGATCAAAGAGTAATAAAAAAAAATACTATAAAGTAAGCACTACAAATTAAGCTTTACTCTTAAAAACAAAGATGAATCAAAATCTTAAAAAAGAAGAGATCATAAACAAAGAGGAAGAGGTGGCAGAAATCAAACTAATCAAGAATCTTAAAACAATGAAGGTGATGAAAAAAATTCTAGCTAAAGAAACCAAGGTTATGGTCAAAAACTTACTGATGCTGTGGTCGTGGAAAAAAATTTAAAAGGTTTGAAATATAATACTATATTTAAAAAGGTATGGACACTACTTATTTAAATATTATTATAATCATAAAAATCAAGGTAATAAAGTAAATTTTGTTAAAAAAAGAATGAAAATTAAGTTTTACTAATTATTGGGAAACCTAGGACAATATCACATGCGCAACGAAAGAATAGAAAACAAAAATATCAGATTTTTCATAGAAAAAGTGTTGAATCTCGGATTTTGATGATGAAACTAATTGATTGTATTTAGATGTTTAACTGCATTTTGAGTGATGCAGGTCTACTCAATCAGGATTAGATAGTTGACGCAGGAGGAATTGACGTTGCGCCGGAGGAGATCACGTTAGGACATTGGACGGTAGAACGCTTCGGACGTCGAGCATCGGGCCAAGGAGAGCGGAATTGCACCAAGGATATCGGGGTTGCGGAGGTCAACCGCCGATTGGGCAACAAGCCGCAAGAGTGGACGATGCGCTAAAGAATCGGACGAAGCGCCAACCAATGATGTGCCGGGCAATAGAATGTCAATTCGCGTTGTAATAATTATCTAGATCGGAGTAGAGTTTTGGCTTGTGTGTGCAGGATTAACTACGATAACGATGAAGACATAAAGCGAAACAAAGTGTCGGAGTCAAGCACGAAGGATTTGTTGGGAGTTCGAGAGTCCGACGGAAGTCTGAAGTTTCGTCGGGAATGCTGCCGGAACTAGCCAAGAATGAGTAGGGAGCTTGCCGAAGGGTTTTCAGAAGCTCGCCAGAATGTAAGTCGGAAGTTCGCGGAGCTCATCGAGAAAGATCGTAGCTTGCCGAAGAAGCTCATCGGAACTCGCCAAGATCAAATCGTGAAGTCTAGGAGCTTGCCGGGAGTCCGCAGAATGGTTTCCGAGAGTTTCTCGGAAGATCGCCGGAAGAAGTCTTGACTTGTGGACTTTGTAATAGCTTAGGAAATGTCTTTAAATTCGTAGTTAGGATTAGGTGTTAATCTTATAACCCAAGTAGGGGCCAATTTGGCCCGAGTTCGGACTGGTTTGGGCCAAGTTTGGAGCCCAACCAGTGAGCTGAAATAGCCAGGCGGTGGCACCGCCCAGCACCCGAGAGCCAAGCGGTGGCACCGCCCAGTACACTGTCAGTGTCACAACTGACAAGCGGTGGCACCGCTAGCTTCGGGAACCGAAGAGAATTCAAATTTTGGAGCCCAAATTTGAATCCTCTTGAGGCCTATAAATACCCCTCTATTCTCAACTGAGATTACAACTTTTGAGGAGCAATAGATTGAGATAAAAGTCTTAGCAAAGTCTTTAGCAAGTCTTGTTTTCAATTGCTTGAGTGTTCACCTCCTTCTTTCTCATTGAAACTTTGTAAGAGTGTGAACCACTTGTAAAAAGTTGTAAGAGGGGTATTTGTCCTTCCCCTTCAAAGTGATTTGCTAGTGGAAGTTGGGAGCCTCATCGAAGAAGGCTTCGCAAGTGGATGTAGGTCATTTTGACCGAACCACTTTAAAATTGGCGTGTTCTCTGGTTTGCATTTACTTATTGCTATTTACCTTACTGCAAACCTTCATATGTGCTTTACTTCCTTATTACTTTTGCTGCACACCTTTACGAACACGCTTTCAAGTTAAGCATTTTCGAGTTCGGTTTTTATCGTACGAAAAAGTTTCCAAAACCGACGTTTTAATCCGCTGCACTAATTCACCCCCCCCTCTTAGTGCCGCTCTTGATCCTAACAATTGGTATCAGAGCCCGGTATTTCTCATTTCGGATTTACACCAGAGAGAAATGGCTCTTCATGGCTTTCAAGAGGGCTTTTCGGTTTTTCGTCCACCGTTGTTTAACGGATTGGACTACACTTATTGGAAAACTCGAATGAGAGTTTTCTTGATTTCTATGAATTTAGATTTATGGAATATTGTTGAAAATGGTTTTCAACTTCCCTCTAAACCGATGAACGAATGGTCGGATTTGGAGAAGAAGTATTTTTCTTTAAACGCAAAGGCTATGAATGCCTTATTTTGCGCTTTGGACAAAAATGAGTTCAATCGGATTTCTATGTGCGAAACAGCTTTTGATATTTGGCGAATACTTGAAATCACAAACGAGGGAACTAGTAGAGTCAAAGACTCGAAAGTTAACATTTTATTGCATGATTTTGAGCTTTTTCGAATGCAACCAAGCGAGACTATAGGCGACATGTACACCCGTTTCACGGATGTCGTCAATAATCTCAGAGTTCTTGGTAAATCTTTTTCGAATTTTGGTCTCGTAAGTAAGATCTTAAGATCCCTTCCAAAAAGGTGGGATCTTAAAATAACCGCAATACAAAGACAAAAGACAAAAAATTTAAATGATTTTCCATTAGGAGAATTAATCGGGTCACTAATAACCTATGAAATGACACTTTTGGAATATTTTGAACCCGATGAGCACTTAAACCACCTTCCAAAGAATAGGAAGGATTTGGAACTCTGGACAAATGAATATCACTTGAGCGATGACTCAAGTGATGAGGACAATGATGAACTTGAACTTCGAACACTAAATCTTAATAAGTTCATTAAACAAAAATCTAAAATAAACAATGAACTTGAACGGAGGAAGAGGCCAAAGAAGAGGAAGGCAACCAAGGATGAATCAAGAACTTCCAAAGGTGAAACGACGAATTGGGCTTTGACGGGCTTCGACTACAAGGTAAGTAACTCAACTCCCTTAATTTATTTTGAAATTACTTGATGTTTTCCATGATGCGTTTTCTTTTTGAATAATTATTTTTCTTGAAAATTGCATGTTTTATGTGTTAATGGAATAAAAAGTTAGATATAAATCTAATGATTGTAAACCTAGTGAGATTAATCTTATATATGTGCTTGAGAAGCAAGAATGTGTATTTTGATGATTTTCATATTGCTTTTCAATAAAGATGCATGGCTTTTGTATGAAAGGCTTGATATTTTTTATGTACATTATCTTTGTTTTTCAAACATGATGTATGGTTTTGACATAAGAACAAAAATTTGAGCATGCTATTATAAAATCAATCATATAAATTAAAACTAGAGAAGTTTTAGGTATCTATAAGAATCATTCAAAATTATGTTCAATGAAACCTTGCTTAATGTTGTAATGAAAATATTAAAGTTGTGATACCATGATATAACGATTTTATGTATAAAATTTTAAAGTTATACATGATGATTTTTGTGACTTATTGGTCTTGATGGTTTTATGACGAAATTCATTTTTCGATCCTAAACGTTTATGCATGTTTTTATTTGACATAAATGAAAAAGCATGCTAACATGAAATCAATCACTTAAAACGAAACACTTAAAAAAAGGGAGAAAATATATTATCAATGAAATCACGAATCTATTTATGTTATGAATTTTGTGAACCTTAAAAATGATTTTGATGATTTTCATATTGCTTTTCAATAAAGATGCATGGCTTTTGTATGAAAGGCTTGATATTTTTTATGTACATTATCTTTGTTTTTCAAACATGATGTATGGTTTTGACATAAGAATGAAATAAATGAACAACTTGCTAACAGTGAAATCAATCACTTAAAACGAAAACACTTAAAAAAAGGGAGAAAATATATTATCAATGAAATCACGAAATCGTATTGTATGTTATGAATGTTGTTGAACCTTAAAAATGATTTTGATGATTTAAATTTGAAATGAGTTTTAATCAACAATCACGAGTCTTGATTTCTTGGAATAACATGAGATTTCCTTTGACGATCATTTTGATTATTTTAAAAGGACATTTATCGAAATGATTCATAGAATTTTGGATTCATGAATTGATCCTTCATTTGTTTATGAGATGGTTGAAATCTTTGTACCTTTGAATTCTTTCTCTTTTCCCTTCAATTTTTAAATTTATACATATTATATGTTGAAGATTTGAAACCATGTTTTGATATCATGTATACCCAAGAAATGTTGATTTGACAAATTGAATGAATTGAAAATGAATGATGAATCTTTTCTTGAATATTACTTGTGATATTTTTTATGAATCATTATCTTGATTTCTCGATATTTGATATATGAAATTTTATAATGAATCAAGATTTTTCTTTAATAAATCTCCTAAGATTTTCTTTTGATTATTTATGAGGAGGTTCTTCAAAAAGAAATCATGCCTTTTGGTATACACATATTCTAATCATTCATGATATGATTTTTATGCAATTGCTTGTGTTCATGAAAATATTCATCTCATCACCCAATTAATTCTTCTTGATATTCCTAATATGATGAAATGAAATTATGCATGAAATACAAATGAGAAGTTAATTATCATGCATGATAGGATGTAATGAACTTTAACATTTATATACCATCATTTGAAAAGCTATGATCATGTTGCCAAAATAATGTATCATGAAGCTTGAATATCATGTATAATATGCTCATAATGATGATTGATTTATTTGTATCATGCATGAAAAATGAAAGGTATAGTTTTGAAATTGTGCAATTTGAAAATATGATGATGAATCTTGTGATTTACGATTTATTGATTTTTATCAAAAATGAAAGTGCCTTATTGATATTTATTATAATAAATCTTACACTTTCGATTTTAAATGATGATACATGTTTTCACAAAAGACTTGAATACCCTCACATGAAATCAATTGTATGAAATGGAAATGAATTTTCTATCCTATTGAGATTAATGAATTTATTTTACCAATCTTGTGAATCTCATAAAAATAAACATGATGAATATTTTGAAAATAAATGAGTGTATCATACATTTGGTCTTAATGATTTCTCTTGAACATACTTTTTGAACATGGAATCATGCTTGATGATTTGTTTATGAAATTTACCTTTCCGACTTAAATGTTGACACTTGTTTTATTAAGGTAAAGGCATGCTTATAAGAAGCAAATCACATGATAGAAATTTATAAAAACGAAATGCGATCCTCTATCTTATCAACTTTTCAATAAATCTATGCTTGTCATGTATGAATTATGTTTTATTAAAGGTAAAGGCATGCTTATAAGAAGCAAATCACATGAATAGAAATTTATAAAAACGAAATGCGATCCTCTATCTTATCAACTTTTCAATAAATCTATGCTTGTCATGTATGAATTTATTGAATGTGACTTTGAGGATGATTTCGGATTTCACAAATGCTTGATTCATACTTATGACATGAGACACATTTTAAAAATGAATCACTTATGCTTCAATCATGTTATATCTTTTTGAAATATCCTTTTAATGTGATGTTGATAATTTGAGATGCCTATTGGAATTCATGACATGAGATAATTGAATCCTTGACTTACTCTTTATATGGCTTGAGAATAGATGGTTAAAATCTTGCTTGATGAGTTGTTTTATAAGATTTTGCCTTTATGTCTTGAACTTTTATGCTTATCTTGATTTGGCATATAAAGACTAAGGCATGCTTAGATGAAAAAGAATTACTTAAAAAATACTTTTCCCATCTGATCGAGATTAATGATTTCATGATATTTTGTGAATCTCGAAATTGATTTTGATGACTTGATTATGAGTTTCAAGTTAACGATTTGATTTGAATAAGTTTTATCTAAATCATCATCTTGATCTTGCAAAATTGGAATCACAAATAATATCTTTTGGTATTCATGAATTGATACTCACAATATGAAAGTATTGGTATTCATGACTTGAATTTGATTGAAATATTGCATGCTTAAATTAATCATTCTCCTATGTTTCAAAAATTCTTTAAATGCCTTATGTGATGATTGAAAATTAATTTGCTTTATGATAAATCTATGTATATCATTTTGAATATCTTGAAAGTAATGTTGAGATTTTGATGAATTTGATGACTTGGTATTATGCATGCAATACTTTAACGTATGATAATGATGCACAAATAAGATTGATACTTACCTTTGTCATAATTGATGTAAAGGGTCTTCCCTTCTTTTTGACAATGACAAAGGGAGAGATAGCTAATTTGTACAAGTCAAGAAGATGCAAAAACTTGATTGCTAGCTTGCCTATCTTAAGTAGCAAAGATTGCTAACTTGCTTATTTCAAGAAGCAAAAGTTGTCTTCTTGAACATCACTATCTTGCCTATCTCAATAAGCAAAACATGCTAATGTGCACATCTAGCAAACTTGTATATTTTAAGAAGCAAGGGTTGCTTTCTTGAACATCTCAAAACTGCTAGCTTGCATGTTTTAAAAATATTGTAAAATTCGCTAGCTTGTATGTTATAGAAATTGCTATCATACTACCTTGCATATCTATGATGATAGCAAAATTGCATAATGATAAAACTAGGAGATTATGTTAATTATGCAATGTGTTAAACTTGGATATTTCAAAAACTTGTAAATTGCAATAGGAAGCAAGAATCATGGGCTTACACAAGAAAGCTATCTTGCATTTGCTTTCGAAATTTTTGCTAGCTTGTATGTAGCAAAACTTGCATATCGTAAAAATTGCTAGCTTGTAGTCTAAAGAGAAGCAAACAGTTGCTGTCTCAAGAAAAGCAAACATGCTAAACTTGCACATCTTTAATTGCTAAATTGCATGATGATAAAATTGGATACTATGTTTATTATGCAATGATTAGAACTCATATCTCTAAACACATAAGAGTTGGGACTTCTCCTTTTTATTGATGACATAGGGGGAGAAGTATATTGATGACTTCATGCATTAAATTGAATATTTTATATATTTGCATGATGGTTTAAATGTTTTTCATAACATGTGATGAAT
>CM017190.1:26049214-26089776 GCA_004837865.1 Musa balbisiana | reverse complement strand
TTTTTACTTTGTACGAGCGGATTATCATCTAGGTTCTGGAGAAGGGTGACAGATATTATTCAAATCCTAATTCTACGGGAAAATTTTTTCATCATTTTAGATTTTCAGAAATGACACGAAAGTTTATCGTCAAAAAAATTAGTTGGTTTTTATTTTCAATAAGATTCTATGTGTTGAGTTTTAGAACCATGCCTCAATGTAATTGATCCCAACACGAAAATAAAGTATTGGATGCCTAAAGATTGCTAAGCCAATTTTTGCAAAAGAGATTCCTATTCCTCTCTCAATTATATTTTGCATTTGAAGGATACTGGATAGATTTTTTTTCCAACTTGACCATACGAAATCTTTGATTAATACATAAGATAAGCATTATGTTAAAAGAGGAACATTATTTTTTATAAAATGATTTGATTAATAAATATAACAAGCATAGTGTATAGGTCATAATTCGTTATTTAATTTATATAAATTTCACTTCTACCATGAGATATGTTATTGGCAAATACAAATTGAAAGTTACCATATACAATGAAGATTTCAGTTTCTAATAACCATTCTGGGTCAGTTCAAAAATTAAAACCTTATCATAACGTTAGAGTTGCTCCAAATCTTTAAAGCCCTCACTCTTGTAATGAACATTCATCATCCTACTCTAGCTCAAGCACGCTTAACTTCGGAGTTCGGATAGGATCCGGTGCTTTAGTGCTGGTGTGATCACACTCATTTTATGTGCGTCGTTCGTCTCCCAAGTGCGTGTCACGGTCTTTGACGGGCGCCAAAACCACCGTAACATTCTCGTCGCGATCTCGGATTCGCGATTGCGACCCAGGCAGCCCCTTGCATGGGTCGCGCGACCTCATCACGCGAAAACCGTCGTAACTTTCGCGAACGATCTCGAAATCTAGAATGAGACCCCAATTCGGAAACCTCTCCCCGAGCCCCACGAGGCTGACTGTGAAGCGGTCACGAAAAATTCCGACCCCAAAAACCATCGCCTCGGAGCCCTACGGTAGAGGTTTTTGTCGCTCGGGCGCAAAAAGTAGTGCAACACAAGGACTTCCCAGGGGGTCACTGTCACGCCCCCCCCCCCGAATTTTATCCATTCAGGAGGTGTGACCCTGTCTAAAAATTAATAATATTATAATTCATCATCACAAATCAATCCAGGATCCAATCTAACATTTAAGGATACTAAGAACCATTCAAATCAATATTCACAATTCATAAACCTGTACGTTTCATAAATCATACTCCACTTCACTTAGAGATTCATAAAATCCAAAGGCAACTCAACTAAACATCAACCACAACACAAATCCATATTCGTAGAAATATATACCATCACAAAAATATTATTCACCATGAGTTCATATACTTATACAACGTAATCATTCCATAAACATGAGTAGTCCTTTAAACTTTTACAACACATAAGTATTACAACACATCAGAAGTAAAGTATACTATACAACAAAAACCTATCAACCAATAAAGATTAGTCCAAAATCTTCTAGCCTTTCAGTGCTTCAACTCAATTCTAGCTTTTCAGTGCGTGACAAGCTACCCTGAAAAATTTATATAGCAACGGGGTGAGCATGAAGAGCTCCGCAAGCGACTAACATATCCATGGCAATAGGAGAAGTTCAAGCAGGCTTAGTATTAAGATAACAAAAGCAGAAATACAAGTGTTCATTTGAAATCATCTTATTTGGTATAAAAATCACAAAGGGTTTCCTCATTTGAAAACAAGCGTTAGACATAACAATACGAGAAAGGAAATTGGAGCATTTCATTGGCAAAATAAGCATTTAGGCATGTATCAAATGGCACCTGAAACATTTCAGTGTATATCAAAGGCATAAGAGTGTTTGAGAGCATAACAATGACATACGAAACACTCCAAAGTATAACAAGTGAACCAAATAGTAAATACAAGCTTGTATGTCATTTTTGAGGTAGCATGCATTCCATTTTTATCCAAAGCATAACTATAAACTCATTAGCAAAGCTTTGGATATCATATCAAAAACATAGAGGGCGCTGTGGGACCACATACATAATGTGATTCATCCATTTTAGGATGACCACCAAGCAAAAGTCTAGAGCATCGCGGGCTCTATGCATAACTCCCTTTACCATTTTTGGCAAAGGTTCACAATATCCCACAAGACACCAGAGTACAAAAGGGTAGTATGAACAAAGACATTGGCACATATTGGAAGCACATGCGGAAACAACGGAAATATGCGTGTGCCTTTATCAAACAAGGAAATGCCAACAAAACATTACATAATAAATTTCAGACATACAATAATTTTAGGATGAATAATACAAAAATTTTCAAAGGACTGCAAAAGAATTTAATAGAAATCAAACTTCCAACAGAATGAGGCTCGAATAGGCAAAATTCAACAAAGTTTTCAATTCTGGCAGAATTCGAATGATACATTTCCTGATTTGTTTGAGTGACCAAGCATGCTCCAATTCACTAAAAATAGGTGTCAAAAGAAATATATGCGAATCTAGTTCACAAAGAATTAAGTTTTGCATAATTCAGAATTTTCACTAGAGAGTTATGAGCAATTTAGTAACAGAAGGTCAGAATTGATCATCTCTGTTTTGCAGAATAGATAGCATCAATTTAAACAGATGTTTCAGAAGGCAAACGTACTTCAAAATTTCCAAACTAGGTGTCAAAAGAAAGATATACGAATCTAGTTCGCAAAGAATTAAGTGTTGCATAATTCATAATTTTCACTAGAGAGTTATGAGCAATTTAGTAACAGAAGGTCAGAAATTACAGTCCCTATTTTGTAGAATCTGTAGGGTTAATTGCAATAGAAGTCATATTAGGCATTTCGACTCCAAATCATTCAATCTAGGTGTCAAAATAAATTCTTCGAGTCTACTTTCAAATGGAATAGGTTTTACCTAAATCAGAGTTTAGTACAAAAAGTTAGGACCAAAACAATGCATGGAGGTTAGATTACCGAAAAATTACAGATTCATGACTTTGTATCAAAACGAAAGAAATGTTTGGTTCTCAGCTGAAATCTTTCAAAATTTTGTAGAATTGAAAAGAAAACAGAGATTAGGATTCTATTGGATTGGGTTAGAACACTTGCCTTAAAAAGTTTTGATTTCCAAATGTGGGGGAATTGATGCAAAGCCTTAAGCTAAGATAAAACTTCTTCTTCTTCAATTCTTTCTCCTTCTCTTCTCCTTCAATTCCTTCTCCTCTTCTCAAGTTACATTGGCTGCAAAGTTTCCCTTAGTTGTGCCTTAAATTACTTAGGTTTGGCTCATGCTAAAATAATGAGGTGGCAAGCATGCATGGAGGTTTAGGTGTCAACTTTAGAATAAGTGCAAGTGGCTCATCCTTGCTAATGCCACAAGTCCTCCATATAATTTAATATTGATATAATAAACTAAACTATTAAAGTACTATATAAGTATATTTTTTTTTTTAAATGAGGGATGTTACACTCTCCCCTCCTTAAAATAAAATTTAGTCCTCTAAATTTGTCATACCTCTTTCGGGAAAAAGATGAGGATAAGCTTTCTTCATTTCTTCCTCTAGCTCCCAAGTCGCTTCATTTGCAGGATGATGCTTCCAAATTACTTTAACCAGAGTGATGATTCTATTTCTTAAGATCTTCTCCTTTTTATCAATAATCTGAATGGGCTCTTCCTTGTGAAACAAGTCTTTCTCAATCGCAATCGGCTCATACTCAATGACATGAGAGGGATCAGGTATATACTTTCGGAGCATTGACACATGAAATATATTATGGATATGATACATCGATGGTGGCAAGGCAATTTTGTAAGCGACAGAGCCAATTCTTTCGAGGATCTCAAAAGGTCCAATGAACCTTGGGTTTAACTTTCCTTTCTTTCCAAATCTTATAACGCCTTTGGAAGGGGAGACATTTAGGAATACAAAATCCCCTACTTGGAACTCGATATCTCATCTTCTGTTGTCTGCATAGCTCTTTTGCCGACTTTGAGCAGCCTTTAGCCTTTTTATGATAACTTGAATCTTTTCAGTAGTCTCTTGTACTTTATCTGGTGCTAACAATTTTCTATCACCAACTTCCTCCCAACATATAGGACTTTCTCCCATACAATGCTTCATAAGGAGCCATCTGGATGCTCGAATGGTAACTATTATTATAAGTAAACTCAATAAGAGAAATATCTTTATCCCATTCACCTCTCCAATCCATAACATAAGCTCTAAGCAAATCCTCAAGTACTTGAATTGTTCTTTCAGATTGACCATCAGTCTGTGGGTGATAGGTAGTGCTAAACTTTACTTTGGTGCCCATAGAATCTTTTAATCTCCTCCACAATCTAGAAAGAAATCTGAAGTCTCTGTCCGAGATTATCTCCTTCGGGACACCATGAAGTCTTACTATTTCATCAATATACAAATCTGCAAGCCTATCAAGAGAATAAGTCATATTGATTGGTAAGAAATGTGCAGATTTGGTTAACCTATCAACAATGACCCAAATAGCATCATGCTTTCTAGAGGTTCTGGGTAGCCCTGAAACAAAGTCCATAGTAATGCATTCCCATTTCCATTCAGGAATATCTAAGGGCTGTAACAAACCTCCAGGTCTCTGGTGTTCTGCTTTGATTTGCTGACATGTCAAACACCTTGAAAAATATATTGCAATCTCCTTCTTCATGCCTTTCCACCAATAATGACTTTGGAGATCTCTATACATTTTCGTGCTACCAGGATGCACGGTGTACTTTGAATTGTGACCTTCGTTTAAAATTTGGTTCTTGATATCTGGGTTATTTGGAACACATATTCTATCCCCAAATCTCAATAGGCCATCATCTGAAATTTGAAAATTCAACTTTGGTCCCTCAGTCAACTTCATTCCTCAAGTATATTAAATGTGGATCTCGTAGTTGTCCTTCTTTAATTTGTTGAATGAGATCAGTTTGCACCTGGATAGAGGCCATCAACATTATTGAGTCTTGCCCTTTTCTCATTACATTTGAATCATAATTTCTTTCTAATAACTTCCATTGTTTCACAACCAGACTAGCCATAAAACTTGTAGATTGTCTACTAAGTGCATCAGCTACAACATTGGCTTTACCTGGGTGATAACGGATGGTACAATCATAATCCTTTAGAAGTTCTATCCATCTTCGCTGCCTCATATTTAACTCCTGCGTAAAAATATATTTTAAACTCTTGTGATCAGTAAAGATATCAAATGTCCGCCCATACAAGTAATGTCTCCAAATCTTTAGAGCAAAGATGATTGCTGCCAATTCCAAATCATGAGTCGGATAATTCAATTCATAATTCTTTAGCTATCTTGAAGCATAAGCAATTACTTTCCCTTCTTGCATCAAAACACATCCAAGGCCCTTTCTTGAAGCATCAGTATAAACTATAAATCCTTCATTACCACTCGGAATAGTGAGAATAGGGGCACTAGTCAATCTTCTTTTTAATTCTTGGAAACTTTGCTCACAATCACTACTCCATTCAAATTTCACATTCTTTTGAGTCAGTTTGGTGAGGGGATGAGCAATTTGAGAAAATCCCTCCACAAATCTCCTGTAATAACCTGCCATGCCCAAGAAACTTCTAATTTCTATTACATTTGTTGGCACTTCCCAATTAACTACTGCTTCCACCTTCTTTGGATCAACAGATATGCCCTTTCCTGAAATCACGTGGCCTAAGAAAGCAATTTCCTTCAACCAAAATTCACATTTGCTGAACTTTGTATACAGCTTCTTTTCTCTTAGTATAGATAATACATCTCTCAAGTGTTTATCATGCTCTTGATTACTCTTTGAATATACTAATATGTCATCAATGAATACAATTACACAATTATCTAAGAGTGGCTGAAATATTCTATTCATTAGTTCCATAAAAGCTGCAAGAGCATTAGTCAAGCCAAAAGACATTACTAAAAATTCGTAGTGACCATATCGAGTTCTAAATGCTATTTTTGGAATATCCTCCTTGACCTTCAACTGATAGTAGCCTGATCTTAGATCAATCTTGGAGAATACTTGTGCACCCTGCAATTGATCAAACAAGTCATCAATCCTGGGTAGGGGATACTTGTTTTTTATGGTCACCTGATTCAATTGTCTATAATCAATACAAAGTCTCAATGTCCCATCCTTCTTCTTAACTAATAGCACTGGAGCACCCCATGGTGAGACGCTGGGTCGAATAAAACCCTTATCTAACAACTCTTGTATTTGCTTCTTCAATTCCTCGAGCTCAAGTGGTGCCATTCTGTAGGGAGGCTTAGATATTGGGGTTGTCCCAGGGACTAAATCAATAACAAATTCACCTTCTCTGTCTGGAGGTAGTCCAAGCAAATCCTCTGGGAATACATCAGGGAACTCTTTAGCCACGAAAATTTCATTTAGGTGAGTTTCTTATTCTGAATGTTCCTTTACACATATAACATAACAAGAACATCCCTTCTGCATAAGGCGTTGAGTTTGAAGTGCCGATATTAAGCAAAGAGGCAAATCATGCCTAATACCCTCAAAGTAGAAGATAGGCTGATTTGGTATGCAGAAAGTAATTATTTTTGTATAGCAATCAATACTAGCATGATAGAAAGATAACCAATCCATACCTAGTATAATATCAAAACCTTGGATTTCTAGGAGTATCAAATCGGCAAGGAGTTCATGTTCTCCGATAGAAATCAAACAAGATGGATAAACCAGATTTGTAGTCAAAGAATCCCCAACAGCAGTAGTTATATGTAGCAAATAATCCAGTGGTTTAGGTTGAATGCCCAAGTGATAAGCAAAATATTGTGAAACAAAGGATAAGTTGGAACCAGGATCAAACAAAAGTTTTGCATTTCTATTAGAAACATGTAGAATACCTTCAACCACTGATTTAGAGGCTCTGGAATCTTGTTCTGTGATAGCATATACTCTAGCATGGGTCGTTGGCTTAGTGGTTAGTGGCTCTTTCTTCTTGTTTAGTGGGCAGTCCCTGACTTTATGATCTAACTTTCCATAGGCAAAACAAGCTCCAGTCACCCGATAACACTCACTTGTTTCATGATTACGTCCACATTTTGTACACGATAGAGTTCTTTGACTTCTTATTGCCGGCCTTAGTCCTCTTTCAAATCTTCTTGCTTTCCTATATTCATCATCGATCATATGCGTGGCAAATCTAGAGAGCTCAGTGAATTTAGACTCATATTTGGCTACTGTCAAATTTCCCTGGATGAGATTCAAGAACTCCAATTCTTTCTGCTCTCTGATACAATCTGGAAAGTATTTATCATTGAACTTTTCTGTAAATACCTTCCAAGTGATTGGCTCCTGTCGAGCTTCAGAAATCCTCTTCATGGTTCGCCACCAGTGCTCAGCCTCTCCTTCCAGCATGAAGGTAGCAAGAGAAACCTTCTTATCATCTGGGCAATTTAAAACATCAAATATTTTCTCTATCCGCATCATCCATTGTTCTGCTACCATTGGATCAGGCTCACCACTAAAACTGGGAGGACTAAGCTTCTTAAACTGTTCAATTCCCAAACCAGTCTGGCTTGAATTCCCTGTTTCATCATTTCTTCCTTGTCGAACTTGTTGTTGCATTACTTGTGTCATAGCCTCTAGAGTTTTCATAATTCCACTCAATTGATCAGATGTAGATGTAACAGGAGTACCAGATGACCTCGTCATCCTTACTTCCTAAAAATAGCAAAAGATAACTTTTGATCAGTCTCTAAATAGAAATCACTAAACCTCAAAATTTATTATACATCTAGCATATCAAAATTCTTAGAAATCCTCAAACAATACTCTGATACCAACTCTGTCACGCCCCCCCCGAATTTTATCCATTCAAGAGGTGTGACCCTGTCTAAAAATCAATAATATTATAATTCATCATCACAAATCAATCCAGGATCCAATCTAACATTTAAGAATACTAAGAACCATTCAAATCAATATTCACAATTCATAAACCTGTACGTTTCATAAATCATACTCCACTTCACTTAGAGATTCATAAAATCCAAAGGCAACTCAACTAAACATCAACCACAACACAAATCCATATTCGTAGAAATATATACCATCACAAAAATATTATTCACCATGAGTTCATATACTTATACAACGTAAGCTTATCATTCCATAAACATGAGTAGTCCTTTAAACTTTTACAACACATAAGTATTAATATATCCTTAACATTACATCAGAAGTAAAGTATACTATACAACAAAAACCTATCAACCAATAAAGATTAGTCCAAAATCTTCTAGCCTTTCAGTGCTTCAACCCAATTCTAGCTTTTCAGTGCGTGACAAGCTACCCTGAAAAATTTATATAGTAACGGGGTGAGCATGAAGAGCTCAGCAAGCGACTAACATATCCATGGCGATAGGAGAAGTTCAAGCAGGCTTAGTATCAAGATAACAAAAGCAGAAATACAAGTGTTCATTTAAAATCATCACTTCATGCATAATACCAAAAATAAGTCAACATCACTTTGGGCATAACATATATGATATCAAAACATTAAAATTTTTAATCATTCATCATTAGTTATTACTTCTCCCCCTTTGTCATCAACAAAAAAGAAAAAAAGTGCAACAAGTATTTGATCCATGTAAGCTAGTATTTCAATAAGTTTTATACCATTTTAGAGTATGCAAGCTAGCAAGTTTTTGAAATGTGAAATTATGCAAATTTTTTTATTCATGAGATATGCAAGATAGCAACTTTTGTTTCTTGATATGGGCAAACTAGTACTTCTCTTTGGATATTCAAGCACTTTTGATTAATTTAGCATTTTTGCTTTCTCCCTTTTGTCATAAAGAAGAAGAAGAAGAAGAAGAAGAAGGAGGAGGAGGAGGGAGGAATTCATTCACCACATAAAGAAAAGAATCAAGTCTTAAGTTTCGAAAGTCCATGAATCAAAGTTCTATTTTCGTAAATAGAAAGAGGAAGGATTTATAGGAAATAATCATCACATAAAAGATCAAGTATACCAAAAGTCCATGAATAAAATTTTTACTTTTGTAAATAGAAAGAGGAAGGAATGATACGGAACAATCAAATGTTTTTTATGAATTATGATTTTTCTTGTGAATTCTAAAAATTATAACTTGAAATTTTTTAATATATGAATCATGATCTTGACAACTTGAGATTTTTTATATATGAATTGAGTATTCTCCTATATTCCTTTTTGCTCTTTACTAAAAAGAATATCATTTTCGAAATTCATGACTTAAGATTTTCGTTACTATTCGATCCCCTAAGATTTTTTTTAAAATAAAAAGAAAATCAACATGAATAATGTCTTTTGGTATTCACATGATCTTTGATATTATATCTTTCTTGACATTATTTTTATTATATATAATTCTTTTATATTTATGGTTGTATACCTTATGTGATACTTAGAGAATTGGTGTAAAGGGAAATGAATTACACTTTTGTGTTATTCCCCTCGTTTTATCAATGACAAAGGGGTAAAAAAATTGTTAGTGTGCACATATTAAAAGAAAACCAAAATTTACTAGCTTGCATAATTCAAGAAGAAGCAAATCACACTAACTTGCACATCACAAAGAAAAGCAAGCTTGCTAGCTTGCATAAAATGATATAAAACTTGCTACCTTACATATTCTAAAATGATGTAAATCTTACATTATTTTTTAAAAAACTTGCTAGCTTGAACATCGCAAAGAAAAGAAAACATATTATCTTGCACATATTAAAAGATGCAAAAGTTTTGCTAACTTCCATATCTGAAAAACTTGCTAGCTTGCATGGTGATATAAGCAATGGTGTTTCAAAAATTTAAGACAATGTTTATAATGCAATAATTTGAAATTATATCTCAAAAACTTGCTAGTTGCCCTGCTCCTTTTTGTTGATGATAAAAGGAGAGAAGTTATGATGACAATCATGCATGGAATGATGTATTAAAATTTTTATTATGTATAATTTTATTATGACATATTGCTTGGATTCATAATTTATTTTTGAATTTACATTTCTATCAATATAGCATATTGATAGGGGGAGTTTAGTTTAAACTCCATCATCAATTGGTTGTCATCATAAAAAAGAGAAAGATTATTGAATCTCATATTTTGATGATGAAACTAATTGATAGAATTTATGATCTAATCTACATTTTGAGTGATGCAGGACTAGCTTCGATCATGAAGAGATAATTAAAGCAAGAAGAATTAATGTTGGATTGGAGTGGAATATGTTAGAAGATTAAATGTTGAGCTGGAGGATCAGTGTCAGTAAAAGGTTTCATGCCATGAATTCGGGCATCAGGCCTAGAAGAGCGGATATTGCGCTAAGAAGATTGGAGTTACAGAGGTCAACATGTTGATTAGGTAAAAGATCATAAAAGAGGACGATGCGCTGAAGGATTGGATGAAGCGTCGATGAACCAATGACATACTGGACAACATGTGATTAATGCTTTGTAATAATTATCTAGATCGAAGTAGTTTTAAGTTGTAATTGGATTGGAATTAGGCCAACTCAATTAGGGGCCAATTGGACCTATGTTAAGGCTATTTTGGGCTAAGAGAAAGGCACATTCAATGACCCAAAAGTTGGGTCAGGCGGTGGCACCACTAGAGGCTCACTCTTCGAGACTATGTCCAGTGGTACCGCTTAGTGTTAGGCAGTGGTACCGCCCAGTGTCAGTGCTGGAAGCGGTAGTACCACCCAACATATATAGGGTGTATAACTTGTTCAAACGAACAAATTGTTGTAAAACACTCAATCTGATGTGGTAGTACCAAATAAGTTGTTGTAAAACAATCGAACAACCACTAATTCAAATCGAATATACAAGTTGTTGTAAAACAACCGAATTATTGAATCTTGGATTTTAATGATAAAATCAATTGATAAATTATTAATTTAATCTATATGTTAAGATAAGTATTGTGGGATTAACTACAACAATGAATAAGGTATATACCAAAAGCTTACCGAGAGTTCAATGGAAGTTCGTCAAGATTTCGTCGGAAGAACAATTGATATACCAAACAAAGATTACTTAGTTATTGCCTTAATTGTCATAGTTAAAACTTAGATTGAGTTAAGATTGGGAGGCAATCTCACTAACTCAGTTAGGGGCCAATTGGGCCTAAAACAAGGCTAAGTTTGGCCTGATAGATGGCCCACTCGACCAATTGAAGCCATGCTAGGTGATGGTACCACCCAGACTGGGCGGTGGTACCACCAAAGCCTAGTATCTGAGGCTCTATCAAGCGGTACCACCACTAGTATTGGGCGATACCACCACCTAACATTTTGACACTAGGCGGTACCATCGCCGAGTCTGACGATACTACCATCTGACAAAGCCTCGGAGACTAAGCTCTGATGGTACCACTTCCTAATAGGGTGGTACCATCACTTGACAGCATTAACTGCTAATGGTACCATCGCCCAGTTTGGGTGGTACCACTGCCTAGACCACTTAGGAAGCTGAGCCTCAAACGGTTCCACTACCTAGCATGGCTCCAAGTGGCCGAGTGGGCCATCTATCCGGCCTAACTCAACCTTATTTTGGGCCCAATTGGCCCCTAACTGAGTTAGTGAGATTATCTCCCAATTTTAACTCAATCTAAGTTCTAACTACAATAATTAAGGCAATAACTAAGCATTCTTTGTCCAGTATATCAATTGTTCTTCCGATGAAAACTCACGAACTTCCGGTGAACTCTCAATAAGCTTTTGGTAAACTGACAAATTCTTGGCGAACTCCTGAAGAACTCTCAGCGAACTCCCGATGAACTCTCGACGAGCTCCTGATGAACTCTTAGTGAGCTTCCGACACATCATCCGAATCTTTAACATATCGTCTGATTTTTAACTCTGGCTCAACATCTACTTTATGTCTTATTCATTGTCGTAGTTAATCCTATAACACTTATTTCAACATATGGATTAGATCAATAAATTTATCAATTGATTTAATCATCAAAATATGAGATTCAACAATCTTCCCCTTTTTGATGATGACAACTAGTTTATGATGGAGTTAACCTTAACTCCCCTTATTTATATGCCATATTAAGATAAGGAAAACTTTAATTCAAAAGGAATCATGACCTTTGAATTCAAGTGAAATAATTTCGATCACTACGATCCAATGCAATATAACAAATCAAAATTTTTTATGCATTATTATAACATGCATAATTATATTTCATCACTTCATGCATAATACCAAAAAATAAATCAACATCACTTTCGAATATGCATGATACTGAAGCATTAAAATTTTAGGCATTTATCACTTAATGCATGATAATAAAGCATACATCATTGCATGGTAGCATTAAAAAGTATCAAGAAGAATAACATTAAAGTGTACATGGAAGAATTAGATTAAAGAGTACATGGAAGAATATGTCAACTTATCCACCTGTCATCAATATAAAAAAAAAAAACACAAGCTATTCAGGTGGTGGTAAATCAAAATGCCTGAACAGAGTATTAAGCTATTAATGAATTTGATACAACTCAGTTAAAATTTGATTTTGACATAGTTTTATTTGATCTAGTCGATTCACTATGGTGTCGACAAATGAGGAGGGTGATGACTTAATTGGAGGTGCTGCCTCAAAAGGACTAGTGGGAGAGGATCAGTCCTCTTAGGTAATCAAGTCCAAACATCATTTCTTACTATACATCTTAATATTCTTAACAAGTTTCTATTTATGATATTAAATCTATCTATTTTCAAGGTTTTTTCGTCAGGTGGAATGACTGTGTCATGTGCATGGATTAATCTAATAATTAAGCCACCATATGGAAGCATCATATCCTTTGTTGATAGTTCAATCATGTTTTGTTGTATAAGATATTTAAAATAGTTATTGTTTCCTACCATAATCCAATATATGGTTCCTAATTTCATTTAACTAACTTTATCGTTATGGTGTTGCTTAGAAAGTAGAATACTTATCATGATGTGATGAAGTAATTTTGTACTGAAAGATAGCAAATATTCATAACTTTTTGGAACTATAGACAAATTTGGGTTACAAAAAATGGTACCTAAAGCCTTAGAATATGTGATCCCAACTAATTCTACGTCTCATTATCCTCTAAAATAGCAACCTCTCCTTTTCTTCGGAATGCCTATAAGGTTGCAAATTACGCTATCCGTAATGGGTATCTGATGCCCTAAGAGATAAGTGGACACCCTATCATTTTCATCTATGTTAGTACCCTAGAAATCTAGAATAAGACACTTTTTGGCTCCAATTTTGAAGCCATTAGGGTCTATATATACCCCTCTTTCTTGCATGAAAGGGTAACAAAAGTGTGAAAAAAATCTTTAAGTGTTGTATGTAAAAGTGTTGTAAAGTGCAAAGCATCCTCCTCTTTCTTTAGTTTTGTAATCATTCAAAAAGAGGTACGAGGCTTGTAAGGATTGTCTCTTAAACCCGTGAAAAGGAAAAAGCATTGTAAGAAGTGGTTGGTCTTTGCTTATTAAAGGAAAACCATTAGTGGACGCTGGTGACTTCGACGAAGGAGGAATCGGAAGTGGACATAGGTCACAATAACTGAACCACTATAAATCCGGTGTGTTCTTTCCTTACTGCTCACTTTCATTACTTAACTGCTCTCTACATTATACATTTACTTTAAATCAATATCTTCTCGATACGATTTCTCCATTACATTTTTTTTAACTCGAAAATATTTTGAATCTCAATCATCATTTTAATCACTACACTAATTCAAACCCCCCCCCCCCCTTTCCCCTCCTTAGTGTCATATTGATCCTAACACGAAGCACCCGTAGGTATCGCCCGTGCAGTTGCCTACCTGTGGCCCTCAGGTTGCCGGTCGTCGGTCACCGTAGATGGCCAAGGCTGCAAGGAGCCTTTGGCCATTCTGCGAGCACAACAAGGGTAGCAACAATTGCTGCCCTTTCTCGCCTTTTACATCAACAATTTTGACGACAAAATTCTTCTTAAAACATAACACATGCAATTTAAAACTAATCTTTCACACAAAAAATCGGCTCTGATACCACTATTGGGAAATCTAAGGGTGACATCATATGCGTAGCAAAAGAATAAAAAATAAAAATCCTTAAATTTTTCAAAAAGGTATTCATGGTCATGTGAAGATTGGTACACAAAAACTTGTAAAACTTAAATTCACGTGTGAAATAATGTTTTACCTAGGGAGATTGTATATCTCTGAATTTCTACAGATTTATAGGATTAGATGAAGAAGTTCAAGTGTCTTCCTCTCTACTAGTGATCCACATAGTAGGACTGCGATGACGCTCCTCAAATTACTGCCCAAATCTCTACACCTATTATTTGAGGAGGAGAAGGAGAGAGGAGAATAGGAGGTGGCAACCAGGAAGACTCAACTTATGGGCCTTTGGTTCCCTCCTATTTATAAAGGCTCCAATTCACTTAACCCTAATACATCTCTACCCAATAATCTCTTATTAGCCTTTATTGGATATCATCTGTGAGATCCAATAATTCAGGGGCTTATTGGATATCCAATAAGATATGGGCTCCAAAAAATATCTTATATCCGAGCTTCTACTTATTGCAATACTTACCATATGTGTATGACTCTTTATGCCCAATATCGAGCTAGCTTGAGTCATACCTATCAGAACTCCTTCTGGCTTAGTGAATTATTATCTTCATAATAATTCACTCGACTCATCGACTACGGACATACTATGTCATTACGCCACAGTCCCCAGACTATATAGGAGAATCTAATCCTTTGGACATATCTGTCCTCAGTTACCATGTATCTATAGTCCCTCATCTATCTAATATCCCAGAGACCGTATATTGAGCATGGTGTTGTCAAGCTCATACGGTTTCTCCTCGAGTCTTACTCTAATCGAATTCTCAAAGAGAACTCTTTCTATCTCATTCCGAATGACCTTGGCCAAGGATTTGTATGAGCAAGAATACATAAGATATTCCTCTCATGATACCGAGAACGGTTAATCCTCTATCGATATTTAATAGCTCTCGTAAGGTTGACTGTCACTCTCAATGACCAGTTATACTATATCTAAAACTTTCAAACCTACAAGTCTAGTATCAAAGAGTTGATTACTCATATAGGATATTCTTAGTGTCTCAATTCTAAGGACAAGGTACACTACTAAGATGACAGAATCGATATTTGACAATGAGGTATCATCAATCATCCAACATTCTGTAAACGGATCAATCAGTAAACTCATTCTCCAATGAGCACATACACTGTATCCCTGGTGTCCCTACACGAGCAACTATGAGATTAGCCGCCTCCATCATATGTATGGGTATATAGTATACCAATATGTTCGGTTATCTCGATATCCCCCTCGAGTAACCTATGACCAGGATTATTTAGGGTCTGTGTTTAAAGATGAATCAATCTCATTATCATGATCTCTTTAGGATCTGATTCTTATTGCATAGATCCATAGACATCACAATATATGCAATAAGCAATATAAAGTGAGAGAATATTATAATAATAATAAACAAAAAGATTGCGTGTTATGTTACACATGTCATCACTTATGTGATTGACTTGCAGGGCATCTATGACTAGCAGAATGAGCCTTCCACTTAACCTAAAACAGTCCTAACTCAGGCTTAGTTGGCCCCTAATTGAGTTAGTAAGGTTACACTTAAACCTAACTCAAATTAAGATCTAACTTCGATAATAAGGACTTAAACAATTATAAGACAATAAATCTAAGTTGTCTGGCTTGTCATTTGTTCATCCGAACTCCCGACTAATTTTTGGTACATCATTCGAACCTTCGACGTATCGCCCAATCCATCAGTAAGTTGACTCCCGCAACTTTTGAACTTGGTGCAATGTCCAATTCTTCCGGCTCGATGCTCATTTTCTGACTCCGACCCAACGTCTGATTCTTCTTGCTTCAGTCATTTTGTCTTTTCTGATCGAAGTTAGTTCTGCATCGCTTTTCTCAAATAGTACATTATATCGTAAACTCATCAATTAATTTGATCATTAAAATTCGAGGTTCAACATTGATATGATTCGTTACGATATGGATTCCAATATACGACGAGTGTAAAATATTTTCTTAAAGAAGATCATATAATCTTGCTAGAGTATTCCATATCTCCTTTGTTATTGTTTTTATTGTGGTATCGAATAAAACTTTGTCTATTGATATCGTGTACAACATGGCGATTGCATTGCCATCCATCTCCTTTCACTTTTTATCATTTGTGAAATCTTTAAATCTATCTTTAATTACCATCAAACAATTATCATTTATTAGAATTGTCCTTATCTTTATCTTTTGTATGGAGAAATTAAAATTACTTTCATTCAACTTTTTCGATCTCAAACTTTATTACTATTATTTTACTTTTACTTGATTTGCATTCTTGCTTGAATTGACTCTCTCAATTTGTCATGAATAATAACTCTATAACCTTTAATTTTTCTGAACTTTTGTCTCTGATATTATTATTTTAAAAAATAAAAACTAAAACTAAAAGCAGATGCAAGTAAATAGTATCAATCTAAAATAATAAAATTGAATATAAAAAATAATTAAAATAATAACACTAATGTATAACATGATAAAATTCTGAGGAAAATATCCACGGCCAAACTAGAATGTATTCTTCGTAAAAAAAAAATGTAAGTAAAAATATCTCTCTAATACAAGAAGAAACATTATATCTTCTATCTTGTAATAAGAGAAATAAAAAAATAAAAAATTGCAAAAGGGATAAACGAAAGAGCAAAACATAAAAATAATTCTCTCTTGTCACATTTTGTTTTCTCTTTTTTTTTTTCCTTTCTCTATATTCCTCTTTGCATTGGATGGATGAATTCTTCATTCTATTTTATCTTATATAGGCATAAGGGGAGATCGTAGATCTCTCCTCCACATCGTATCTCTTCTCCACATGGCACATTGCATAGGAGGTTGCAACCATGCACCTCAATCCATGTAAATGGCTGCAACCGCTTGTAACCCTTTTTTCTTATTTTATCTTATTACTTCACATGGAGCACATTGAAAATTTTATTCATCTTGATTTTTATGAAAGATCGATCGTCTAAGACCTCTTAATTATACCTAAAGACATTTTATACATATAGATCCGTATCAAATTGAATCGATACAAACAATATTTATTATTATCGTGCTTATGAAACGTCAAATGTATAAAAGAAGGGGCTCCCCGTTGAGATGATGATCCAAATAATCCCACATCGGTTAGCAATGGCTCTCCGTTGAGATGGGTGCGGTATAAAAGAAGGGGCGTTGCCAATGACTAACTCATACCTTTCTCGGCCTTTTGGCTAAGATCAAGTGTAGTATCTGTTCTTATCAGTTTAATATCTGATACGTGGGTCATCGACCCACTATGATATTAAATTAATTTCTTGTGGGGGAGGGTTCGCAGCAGTGGCTTGCCACTGGGACCCTCGCGCGTCGCCCGTGCGTTGCACTGCTGCACGGGCCTGGCACGCCCCGACCAAGTCAAATGTTCAAACATTTCAGCCACAGCTGTGACTGATGGAATTCTGATAGGAAGGGATGTATATAGGATATGAGTGGATGACCTTCGTGGGAAAAGGGCGAAGGAAAGGCAGTGAAAGAGAGTAGGAAAACAGCTTTGGGTTGTGATCCAAAAGACACACTACATAAAAGGAACACGATATTGAATGCTTGTCATGAAATCTCAATCCTCTGCAAGTATTTGCCAATAAAATGTACGGTGTTCATCGTTTCCTCACCCCAAATTGTAAATGAAAGAAAATGGATATACTTGATTCGGAAAAAGAAGAACTGTAGGCATTTGTATCGACCTATCAGGCTGTCAATTAGCTCTCATTCCTCTGCCAATTAGGTTTGGTGTTTTGATAAAGCCTGCAATATAAGCTTCAGGACCACAAGTCATTAGATTAATCACTCCTCGATTGTATCAAATCATCTTTGTACAAATTCTCACACCAATAATTGTGTACAAATTCAAGTTGCTATGTCAATTAATGGGTTAATGGTTTCGAGTGATGAGGACTTTTTTTTATTTGTCTTGTTGGGGACCTATCACCAACATATCATTAATATACATTAGTAAGATAATAAAATTATCATCATCAAACATCTTCTAATATGCAAGTTTGTACTGAATCTATTATATCCAAGATTAACGATAAAGAAATCAATTTTTTTGTGCTATTACCTTTGGCGTTTGCTTTAACCCATATAGAGATTTGTTCAACCTGCAAACCAAGTACTGGTTTTTTTGTCAAGCAAAACTCTCTTGTTGGAGCTTATAAATCTCTTTTTCAAATTTACTATGAAGAAATATAATTTTCATATCTAACTGCTGTATATGTAAATTAAAGTTAAAACTATTTGAAGTATCAAAAGTCAAAAATAATAAAAAATATATTATTAAAATCAGAACATTCTTTCTTACTCTAAAGAGCTTGAATCATACACTTGTTCATGCATTGATATTAGTTGAAAAGATAGATATGCTACTTGATATCCTTTCATCACTAATCATACATGATATGCTCCACTTAATTATTGCTATCTCTATTGATCTTGTAGACTCATCTATTTATAACAACTTTTCTTCCTTGTGGTAATGGTACAAATTCTCGTATCATATTTTTGTGTAGAGCTTTAATTTTTTTACATTACAATCATTCACTAAGATGTTTTTGGACTATATGTAGTCTCTTGGAAAGTTAATAACTCTCCATCTTCTATTAGAAAATAATATGCAGTATTACGCTCCCAAATATACTTCTTATGTCAAGTCAATGATACCCTTTTACAAGTTCATTATCATACTTCTTTGGTCTTAATTTGGACTTGTATTTATTCATCATGCTCTTATGTTACCTTAGAAGAATCCTTTTAGAATCTTCATATCTCATTCTAACATTCTAACATGTGTCCCAATCCTCGATGTCATAACATAGTAGATTCTTTTCTAGAGTTGGATGATGCAACATATGCATCTACCTCTTATATGTTTCTCCTAAAAGCATGTATAGATACATTGGAATCTTCTCTACCTTTATAACGATGAATGTTCTTTTTATAATATTTCAAGTTCTATTTTTAATATCGATCATGCAACTAAGTTTATCCAACTATCCAATTGATAGTAGATTTTTTTAGGCCTTTGGCATATCATACCTCCTGAATGGTGTGAACCATATCAACATAAATCTTTATCTTGATGGTTCCAATGTTGACAATCTCTAAGGTATGATCATTATCTAGAGAAATAAATCCTCTTGAGATAGGTTGGTATTGATGGAATTATTCTCTCATTGAAGTCATATGCTAAGATGTTGAATCTACTAGCCAAACATCCACAAGCTCTTTTTTTTTTCCTTTGGAAATTATTATTGTCTTACTTTAGAATAATTCACCTTCGCTTGAGGCATCGAAGGTGAAACTCTAAGAATCTTCTAGCTTAGTTTCTTTCTTTTTATCTATATTGATGTGCCTCATCTTATCATAATACTTGAATTTTTTTTTTCTAGACTTTGATTTACTTTATCCAATACTCCTAGTCAGGTCATGCTCTATTGATCTGTCTTTTATTGTAGATAATGTCTCAACCTACTGTAATGTTACTAATCTATCTTCCTTATTTTTATGCCTATTGTCCTCTTTTAGATTTACGATTGCAATAATATTAAAGACTAACTAGTTTTGTTGTTGTTCAGGTTGATAATGAGTTGATCATATGAATCAAGTAGACTTTAAAGATGAAGCTCAACATATTTTGTTTTTTCAATATCATGCTCCATAGTAGAAAGTTGGGAGAATAAATTATTAAGAGTGTTGATATGATCCATTGCGATGTGGATTCTAATATTCGTTGAGTGCAAAATATTTTCTTTAAGAAGATCATATTGTAAGTGACTTGGCTTCATATAACCTTATCAGAGTATTTTAGATTTTCTTTGTTATTATCTTTATTGTGATACCGGATAAAACTCTATCTATCGATATCAGAGTATAACATGGTAATTACATTGCCATCCATCTCCTTCCACTTTTTGTCATTTGTGAAATTTTTGAATATGTCTTTAATTATTGTCAAGCAATTATCCTTTTTTTAAATTGCCCTTATCTTCATCTTTCGTAAGGAGAAATTATTTTTGTTGAAGTTTTTGATCTCAAACTTTATTGCTATTATTTTACTTGATTTGTATTCCTCCTTGAACTGACTCCCTTAATTTATCACAAATAATAACTTTGTAACATTTAATTTTTCTGAACCTTTGTCTCTAATACCATTATTAAAAAAAAACTAAAAATAAATATGGGTAAATAGTATCAATCTAAAATAATAAAATCGAATATCAAAATCAACTAAAATAATAACACCAATTAACATGATAAAATCCTCAATTGGTTGTAGGAAATATTCACAAAAAAAACTAGAAGGTATTTATCGTAAAAAAATGGAAGTACAAACTTAAACATTATATCTTCTATCTTGTAATAGGAGAAATAAAAAAAAAATTCATAAAAAGGATAAACCAAAGAGGAAAGCACAAAAATAATTCTCTCTGCTCACCTTTTTTTTTTCTCTTTCTTTCTTTCTCTATATTCCTCTTTGCACTGGATGGATGAATCCTTCATTCTACATCTTGATGTATATAGGCATTAAGGGGAGATCGTAGATCTCTTCTCCACATCGCACCTTACATGAGAGGCTGCAACCATGCACCTCATACCACGCAAATGGCTGCAACCCATCCTGTTTCTTTATTTTATCTTATTACTTCACATGAAGCACATTGAAAATTTCACTCATCTTGATTTTGGTGTAAGATCGATCGTCTAAGATCTCTCGACCATACCTAAAGACATTTTATGCATATAGATCCTTATCAAATTGAATTGATACAAACAATACTTATTATTGTCATGCTTATGAAACGTCAAACGTCAAATGTATAAAAGAAGGGCTCTCCGTTGAGATGATGTATCCAAATAATCCCACATTGGTTAGCAATGGCTCTCTGTTGAGATGGGAACGGTATAAAAGAAGGGGCGCTGTTAATGGTAAACTCATACCTTTCTCGGCCTTTTGGCTAAGATCAAGTGTAGTATCTGTTCTTATCAGTTTAATATCTGATACGTGGGTCATCGACCCACTATGATATTAAATTAATTTCTTGTGGGGGAGGGTTCACTACTGTGGCTTGCCACTGGGACCCTCGCGCGTCGTCCATGCGTTGCACTGCTGCACGGGCCTGGCACGCCCCGACCAAGTCAATTGTTCAAACATTTCAGCCACAGCTGTGATTGATAGAAATCTGATACGAGAATTAAAAATAAGTAGGAATATGTATATAGGATATGCCTTCGTGGGAAAAGGTCGAAAGAGAGGCAGTGAAAGAGGTGAGTAGGAAAACAGCTTTGGGTTGTGATCTAAAAGACGCACTACATAAAGGGAACACGATATTGAATGCTTGTCATGAAATCTCAATCCTATTTGCCAATAAAATGTACGGTGTTCTTCGTTTCCTCACCTCAAATTGTAAATGAAAGAAAATGAATATACTTGATTCGGAAAAAGAAGAACTGGTGGCATTTGTATCGACCTATCAGGCTGTCAATTAGCTCTCATTCCTCTGCCAATTAGGTTTGGTGTTTTGGTAAAACCTGCAATATAAGCTTCAGGACCACATATCATTAGATTAATCTTCCGTCAATCATCCTGGTATGAATTCTCATACCTCTCGAGAAACAAAGCCAATCACAAACCAAAAATTATCTTCTCGAAATTATTGTTTCAGAAGAGTCAAAGACCTGTGCATAAGCCTAAGACTTCAAGCATTAAGGTCAATAATTATGTATATAATTCAATATGCTATGTCAATTAATGAGGACTTTTTCTTATTTGTCTTCATCTTTGTCTTGGGAAAATGTAGGAGTCATCTTTGATTGTATCTTAGAAATCAAAAGTGTTCTTTGTTAAGCTCATCGAGCTGTGGCTTTGAATCTTTGTGATGCAAAGGAAGGAGTCGCTAAGCATAACATTGATTATGAACAGGATTAGTTGGAGCATACTGTGATCTACCCACGCTCGTATTTTTAGCATAAAAAGATAAATTAAAAGTTAATTTAAAAAAAATTAAAAGTTAATTTAAAAAAAATTAAAAGTTAATTTTAAAAAAGAATACAGACCGCAGTGTCAAAAATATTCATTCTTCTGCCTTAATTATTGTTTAATCTAAAATATATATAATTCCATTATCACCAATAAAATGTTTTTGAGATATATTTTTGAAAATATTCTTTTTTGTTTTTCTCTGATTATCTCATTTGATGCTACTATTTTCCTCTAATATCCTAAATGTTCTTTGTGTGGGAGGCAAAAGCCACGTGTTCTCACATAGAAAAAAAGATAATCATAATGGGATAAAAAGGGTAAAATTTTATAATGCAATAAACGTGATCACGATGAGATATAAACTATTTAATTGAAGTGACGAGATAAAGACAATCATGACGGGACAAAAATGGTAGGACAGAAATGGCCACCATAAGACAGTCATAATGGGATGAAAATGGGGTAGCTCCTGATCGGCTCATACGAAAGAGAAAATGACGAGGGGTATCATTTAACATATTAGAGAAAAATAAGGGCATCAAATTAGAAAACAAAAATTAAAGACATCATTAAAAATAAAATATTTTTTTAAAAAATCATCCAATTATATTTATATATATAATCAATCATTGGTTAATTAATCTCTTGATCTCATACGACGGAAAAAATGATGAGTATCATTTAACATATTAGAGAAAAATAAGTGCATCAAATTAGAAAACAAAAATTGAAGACATCATTAAAAAATAAAATACTTTTAAAAAAATCATCCAATTATATATATATATATATATATAATCAATCACTGGTTAATTAATCTCTTGATCTTTCTTCTTTTCCTTGTATCAAAAGGAGACATCATATCCGTATGTAGTCGACTAAATCATTAATCTCAAAACTTTTCAAGGACTTTGACGAACATCCCGTTTGGGGCCATGCAGTAAGCGTGTGTGCTTTAACATTTTTTCATTCATTGAATCATTTAACATAAGTATATAGTACATATATAATATATGTATACATTATGTATATATATATATATATACATATAGGTATATATCGTATATATATATGTATATGTATATATAATATGTATGTATGTATATAGATATATGTGTGTATATATAAACATATATATATATACACATATATATATACATATATATACATGTATATATACATGTTTATATACATACATGTATGTATATATTTATATATATATGTGGGTGTATATATGTATATATACATATACATACAAATACATAGACATATACATACATATACATATATATATATATACATATATATATACATAATACATATATATATACACATATACATATATATATATATACACACACACCACACATACATACATACATACATACATACATACATATATATATATATATATTATATATATATATATATATATATATATATATATAGATATATATATATATATATATATATATATATATATATGTTCTTCCTATAAATTTTCAAAAAGTCACATAGTTTAGCTAAGATGGAATCCTGTCTTCCTCAAATATTCCTGAAAAAATATTAAAATAATTATAATACATTAAGAAAAATCTAATTTCTACAAGGAAACATCATTATTGCAAAGTCAATGTATGTTTAGATAGCATATATATATATATATGTATATATATGTACATATATATGTATATATATGTATACATGTATATGTGTACATACATACATATATATATATACATATATATATACACATATATATATCCATATATATACACATGTATATATATACATGTATATATATACATGTATATATATACATGTATATATATATATATTTATTTATTTATTTATATATAACAAATATATTTGGGGCTAAGATAGACCCGGATCCGCAAATAAATTGGATTCGGTTGACTTCTTGGTCAATTCGAATCCGAATCCGAATAAAAATATTGGAACTTTTTGATGACCAAGCGGATGCGTTTGCATGTCTTCGACTCCTCCCTCCGTCCCTCTCTCTCCTTCTCTCGTCTTCGGTCCATCTCCGACGACTAGCATAGAAGGGATAAGTAATGAGTATGGGGGCGACGAAGGGATTCGGGCAAGTAGATGAACGTGCTCCGGCGACGAGCATAGGAGGCGTTCATGGTATTCGCAGCCGAGCTCGTCGCCTTGACAATGGCCACTTCGTCTTCTCCGAATGCAAGTCTTCATCTTTAGCTCGATTAGTGGCTCCTCTCTCCAATTTATATCAAACCCTAATATCCCTCTCAAATGTTAATCGAATTAGGTTTAATACATAAATTTTAATCGAACATAGAGAGATACATAATTCGAATTCACGTTCTGCTATGATGTCACGACGGAAGTTTAGATTGGGTGAAATGGTCCGATCAATATTAAGCTCTAACATTTTTTTAACCTTTTTATCTTTTTCAGAAAATCGATCTTTTTTTTTTTTTTTGGTTTCTTAGTTTCTTCAGTGTCTCCTTTTTGGCATCTTTGGGTTTTCGGCCACCAATTGGATCTGATTTCATGCCTTTGCCAGTGTATATGTCGATTTTGTTTGTGATTTCAAGTCTATCGATAACTAAATATGAAGAGCCTAAGGCTCTTCTGCTACCCTTTCTCCATATTATTTCTCTTAAATATGATCGAGAGTTTGTCTCTGTTTATAGTACTAAGCTCCCGAGAAATAGTTGTCAACAGCTCAATATTATTACAACTTAACATAATCTCAATTCTTAATATCAAATGAACAATTAAGAGAATCAATAATAAGACCCAAAGTAGTTGACATTATATTTCCGTTTAACACTCTTTGTTCAGATCCATCAAGAAAAACCTATTTTTTTGAGTTAATTCAAATTCAAAGCCAAAATCTCCTATACACCATTTTGCATAAACTTTGAAGTATTTTTGTCAACCTTTTTAGACTCACTAAAGAAACCTTATAGCACTCATTTTTGCTTTTATATTACACCTATTCTATGTATAGAACAATCATACTCTTAATTTCAATTGCACCTATGCTAAGCAATTGAACCTCCAAGCAAATTATTTGAAAGAATCTAAAAATATCTATCAATCTCAATTCGTTATATCGAACGATATAGGAATAATAATTTTTATTTTTGAATAATAGATTTTTTTCCATGGTTTGAGAATCTTTATCTTTCTATTAATTTATTGGAGAGGATTGAAGTTTAATAAAATAAAATGAATAAATGGATTTGCAATTTATCATTTGTTATTAAGGATGAGGCGAGAAATGCTAAGATGTGAAGGACCTGCATGCAAAAAGGAGACGTTTCTAATTGAAGACGAGAGAGAGAGGTTACGGCCCGCGGGACTCGGAGCGTCCATTCCCCTCTCCCCCCTCTTAAATTGTGGAGAGGAGTTGTTCCCTTCTCGCGAGTGGTGTGCGCTGCCATCCTCCGCGAGGGGCGATCGACATTCTCAATCCCAGCATCGCTTCGTCGCTGATCCCAGGTTCCTTGCGGAGATAATGAGCTAAAAATCGTGTCTTTTTTTCGGCCGCTTCTTTTTGCTTTTGCGGATCACGGACCCCCCGTTACCCAAGTTTGGGTTTCTTTTCGTCTTCTGGGCTTCCATGGAGGGAAAAAAATGAGAGAGAGAGGCGCCGTTTTGGATAGGTTTGATGGGCATTTGAGGCGTTGTTGAATCAAGGAATACAAAGTTCCGATCTTTCCTATGTTGTGGTCGTTCGCGATTTTGTCTCGCTTGCAGAAAACGGAATCCTTTCGATCCATGGGCGTTTGATGTGATTTCCCGGTCGAAGGAAAACAATGCTTCTGTCTTCGTCTGTCTTCCTGATGAGGGAAATCACATAACAGCGGTTCCTCTTTGTGTTATTCCGAGGATTCTTGGTTTACGTGCAGAAATTCGACAAAGGTTTGGTTCTTTAAGCTCTTGTTTGTTGAGTACGTCACTTGGAGGGTGGGAATTCAGGCTCCTGCAATGGAAATGTCTTCTGACAACATTCGGGGATTTGCGTTGGCCCTCTCCTCGAGCTTTTTCATCGGTTCAAGCTTTATAGTAAAGAAGATAGGTTTGAAGAAGGCAGGAATGTACGGTGTCAGAGCAGGTTCTACTTCTTTTTCCATATTGCATCATTAATTTTGGTTGGACTCCGAATTTATTTTTTCTTCCTGCATATTGTATTTGGGTTCACTAGACCTGTTATATGTGGTTCAGGGATCTAATCTTCTAGATGTCAAAAACGCAGGAGTTCATACTTTTAGGAACAAAAGTGCATAATTTGTTTCAACGTGGTTAAACATATAATTCAGTTGCTTTTCTTCTTTCAGGATCTGGAGGGTTCTCGTACTTATATGAGCCTTTATGGTGGCTTGGAATGATTACTAGTAAGTTCCATTATGAGTAATTCATTTTATTCTGTTACATTATGCATTCCCAATTACTTGCAGGTTTTGCCTCTAATTTTTTTTTTTAGTATTGATCTTTTCTGAAAGTTATAAATACTTCTGAGCAAATGTGTAGGCACCCTTTTAGTTGTGGAAGTGTTTGTAGTAATCAACATGCTAATGTTCTAGTGCAAAATTTAGCCCCTGATGAGATCATGGTCACAGCAAAGATCCATTGATGTACTATCAATGTAATATTGAATTTTCACAAAGATCTAACTAATGTCTACTCTCTGCTCCCTTTGTTGCTGAATTTAACTGTATCAGTATGTTTTAGGACAAAAACTTCATAATCAATGCAATCCAGAGGTAACTGCATTTTGATTTGCATATATTGAAAGAAAAAGAGATCGATAGATAAGTAGATAGTGAGAAAGAGTAGGGAATAGTAGGAGGCTCAATATATAGGAAGAAATAAGATAAATATGTGGAGTTTATGGACACAGAGTAACAAGGTGAAGAAATTTTTGGAGACAAATTCATTTTTAACATTGCTTTCAATTATTTAACCTATTGATTAGGAAAACCACATTTTTAGTTTTATCCTTCAACTTTGTCATTATACTTATGTCAGAAGTGACAATCATACAAAGTGATTCTTTTTTTAATAAAAAACATGATGTTATAGACAGATCGTACGAATGATTAAAACATTTGTTGAAGCTTAGACCTTATCAATAAAATGTGATATTATTTAGTTCTTCCTTATCAATTAGCTTGTTAAGTTCAGAAAGTTTGATATATTATTTAACAATTATCATCACTATAGCAATGACTTCCATCAAATTGGAAAACCTATAGACCTTGTTGATATTTGTTCTCCCTGTTGTATTTATTATCTAATATCTATTACATTTGTCATATTTTATGTAACATAAACAATTCCATTGGGTTGCTTCAAACTTAAGTGTGGCTGGCTGTACATGGGTCACACTTAAGTGGGCTGTACATGGGTTTTAATTTTAATGACCAATCTAGTTCAACTTGTAACTAATGGATCCTGAACTCAACAAAAATTAACTCATCCCAATTTCTAGTTTCACCACTTAATTTGTACATCAGCATTGTTACATATGCATTGATGCTGTCAACCACTCACAGCAATTTGGTTAATGCCCTAGGAGATGTGGTTGCCAAGATAATCAGATTCCACCTGCATTGGTAAATATCTGTGTTTAATTCTAGCAACCTTCTACCTACATTTTAGTCAGTCTGATGTGACCCACCTAGATCTTCTACAGCTATATTAGCTGATGTGATGATATATCATTTTCTTATCCTGGATCGTCATTGCTAATTAAAGGATGTTCTTTTTTATCTTGTCAATAGTAATTTTAGCAGGAAGATTGTGGAGATATTGTGCCAATTCTCTTTTGATAGCTGTCAATAACATCTAATCAGATCAGTTATTGCCATTTTTAATAGAATTTTGATACTGTGGGGAATTTGTATGTGAAATCTGATAATTGCCATCTGTTATTAAAGTTTCTTTGACTCTATATTCCTATACTGGGATTATCCTCAGTAATCATTAGCTCTTCTTGAGCCCCTTTATCTCTCATTTGTTGCTCATTTAGATGTGTTGCTTTGGCTTTTTTGTCTTCTAGTGATTGTTGGTGAGATAGCTAATTTTGCTGCTTATGCATTCGCTCCAGCAATACTTGTTACTCCTTTGGGAGCTTTGAGTATCATTGTCAGGTATGGTGCCATATTACTCTTTTAGTAAAGTCCACGCTCGATAATTATATGATCTTGTTTCTCCCTAAATCTATTTTCGTGCAGTGCAGTACTAGCACATTTTGTTTTGGATGAGAAGCTCCACATATTTGGTGTCCTTGGTTGTGTTCTTTGTGTTGTGGGATCTACAAGTATAGTTCTACATGCACCAAAAGAGAAAAACATTGAGTCAGTGAAAGAAGTTTGGTACCTAGCTACAGAACCAGGTACCGACGTTAAAGAGAAAAACATTGAGTCAGTGAAAGAAGTTTGGTACCTAGCTACAGAACCAGGTACCGACGTTTCTAGTTGCCATACAGGATAACTACATTCACTATTTTCTATTGCGATAACACTCAGTATAGATTTGAGTGACTATTTACTGTAAACACAATTGAATTAGATAATGCTGTAAAATCTAGTTGTATCGTCGCAATTTCGTACCGTACCGGAGTTTCAACGTTCGCTCAGTACGGTACGAAACTATATACCGAGCGGTATACCGCTCGGTAATATAGATATATATCTATAATAATACTGAGATATATATATATATATACTGAGTATACCTCTCATCTTCTCCCAGGCGAAACGATGTCGCCACGTTTATATATAATAAATTAATAGATATATAATATTATATATATTTATATATATTTTTTATTTAAAAGGCGACGCCGCCTCGTTATTTAAATATATATAATTATATATATATAATCCGAAAAAGGCGATGTCGCTGAACGTCGTCTTTTTCTAAAATATTTATATATAAATATAAATATATATATATATTATTTTATTATTATTTTTTGTTCCGCCCGATAGCGGGTGGTCCACGTACCGGTATGCCATCGGACCGGTACGTACCGCTCATACCAGGTGGTATCATTCGGTATTGCCTACCTTGGTCTGTACAATATATATTTGTGCTATGCCATGTGATCTCTATCTCTACCATTTCTAATTAGTAGCTTTTGTTTTACAGGTTTCATTGTTTATTCATGTGTGGTTGTCATCCTGGTATTAGTCTTAATTATCAGATTTGTTCCACGTTATGGTCAAACACATATGATCATATACGTTGGAATTTGCTCATTGATGGGTTCTTTGACGGTATGTTCAATTGCTTTCACAGCAAGATTTGATCTAAACAATTGCTTTGACGGTATGTTCATTATATATATGTTTGCACAGGTTATGGGTGTCAAAGCATTGGCCATTGCCTTAAAGCTTACCTTTTCAGGAATGAATCAATTTGTATTTGCTCAGACATGGTTTTTCACGGCTGTTGTGGTCATTTGTTGTATCCTGCAGTTGAATTACCTAAACAAGGTAATTGGACAACTTTATCATGCAAATCCAATGCAATATGCACATCTGTGATTTATGATTATTGGAGAAATAAAATTGGATAATGGAACTTAATCATATCTTTGCTATCAAGTATTTGGATTTTTGCAGTTCTGGATTTTCTAAGTAATACAGTATCTTTCCTATCAATTTTGGATTTTTTTGGCAGTCCTGGAGTTCTAGTTAAAATAAAGTTTCTGGGAAAATGGTTGCTCCAATATATATTACATATATTACATGAAGATTCTCCAATTTTATATTGGACCTTCATCAACTGTTTGGTGTCTTTGAATGCAAAATTAATGGTTGGACAAGAAAAACTACAAATTCACTTGTAAGTTTGTAATTTTTCCTAGTGCTTTGAACTTTTAACATATGCCTTCAATGTGCAGGCTCTGGACAGTTTCAATACTGCAGTGATTTCTCCTGTCTACTATGTGATGTTCACATCTCTTACTATATTTGCTAGCATGATCATGTTCAAGGTAATCTACGAGGTGAAATGGTTTCCACATCTATTCTAGTATTTTTCTTTCTTATTCTTAAGCCTAATATGCCTTGTAACCCATTTTGTGAATAAAAGTCGAGTTAAGAATGTCTAATTCTTGTATTTGATATTATGCCCTCATGTTACACTGTAACATATGCCAGCAAACTTTTTTTCTTAGAGACATCCTCATCACACTGACATTTAGGGAAAAACATACATTGTTCTTCTGAAATTAACATTTTGATGCTTGGTTTTTTAAGTTTTGGCAATGTATTTTTTTTTCCTGTCTATCAAGTTTGGTCATTAGTTTAACATTCCATGTGTCTCTCAGTTGGCAATCATTTTTGATAACTTTTTTTCCAGGATTTGCAAAAACTTTGTTTTGGTCATAAGGAAATCTTTTATCATTTAGTTATTACTTCTGATCATATTCTATTTATTTTGGTATCAAGTTTAAATTAGTTGTTAAATGATTGATGCAGTTTGAACCTTCTCCCACATATCATCCATACTTAACCTAATTTGTTTGTTTCCAGGACTGGGCTTCACAGAATGCATCACAGATTGTCACGGAGCTCTGCGGGTTTGTTACAATTCTTTCAGGAACTTTCCTTCTGCATAAGACCAAGGACATGGGAGAAACTATAGACCCAGAACCAACTATATTGTCAGAGACAGAACTTTCAAATGAGACAGAATTTTCAAACCACTAAATACCCCTACTTCAATTTCTCCGATCATTCTTCTGATCCACCAAGTCTCTTGCAGATGAATTTGGGATTCCCAGCCTTTATCTGTGGATGTGACTTCTAGGCCAATTAAATTCATTTAGGTGCAACAAGGCATGCTTCAGGAACTCAGACACTGACGGCTAGAGGTGAGTTTTCACACTTTCCTGGATAATATGTGCAGCAAAAAATTGTTCCGAGTAAAATGATTCTGAAAACTAGTCAGCAGACAACAAGACCCATGAATTGAAGCACTGCTTGTCCTAACTTTTGGGTGGATAGGCCATTTTATTTTTTTCTGTACATATGAAGGCTTCTTGCAACTAATTCTAGATCAGAATGAAGTAAATACTTTTGCCAGCCTTAGTTTTTCTATCATCAGCCTTAGCATAAGCATGCAAATTTCATTGTCATGGTTGTATGTTCACCTACATCCTTCATGAATTTCATCTTTTATGATGTTTATTTTTTGGTTATCATGAGGACATAAAGACTTTATACTGTGACAATAATACAGATGAAAAATGTATGCCCTTATGAGTTAAATTCTAATTATAAAAGAAAAGGCTTTTGTATGTAGGTAAAACTTATAGAGAGGTCATAAAAAATTTTAAAATAAGAGTGAATATAAAAAACCAAGATAAAAATTTAAAATTAATTAAGAAAGCAAAGTAATATATATAGACAATAATAATCTTGACAATGGCATTAGAATTGATGAAAGTGGTTGTCTACATGCTAAGGTTGATACTGTTTCTTCCATATGCAACAGTGCAAACTAATAGAAAGGAAGCATAACCATTGAGCAAATTGCGACACATTCACAGAACTGTTGCAGCAATGAGGTTCGGTTGAGTACCTCATATTTATGTAAAGCTGTTCCCATAGTGCTGCAATAAGTAGGCCTGCAGTTTTAGTACTGAGGAAAGGAAATGTAAATGCATTGTGGTGGATGTAGTCAGATCAAAGGGTAAGGCAAACATTTATCTAGCAGTGTAAATAGTTTTAATCAACTGCAAAAAACCAGGAAAAGTTAAGCAAGGCTATCATGTTGGAGAGAGGGGAGAAAGTAGTCACTTTGAGAGGAGACGATGCATGATGACTGGAGAGAGAGAGAGAGAGAGAGAGAGAGAGAGAGAGAGAGAGAGAGAGAGATAAATGCGGTTCTCATGGTGCTGCTGTAGGTAGCATATATCATTGCTAGAAAAGGTTGTGTCCTTGATCAAAAATTTCTGGGGCAACTCTGCTTGGCAGTGTGATGTTGTCATATTGTGATCAATAATATAGGTTGCATAACATCTGCCAGTACTCTCTTCCGGCAAAAGCTGTGATGTTCACAAGCCAATTGCTAGTAGAAGATGCTTCTTTCATTAAAGAAAAGCATCGTACTAGAGGTGTAAGAAAATATTGATCCACAACTTTTTAATTGATCCCATCAGGTGATGATAAGAAGATGTCATAAGAGAGAATATTGCCAAAACGTACAAAACCAGTAGCAGACTTGGGTAATACTTCAAAGAGCAACTAAAATATTCTGATAGATAGCACTATATTTCTTTTTACAGAATTAACGGATCATTTATGAGCTAAATTTTATGACTTACTGCCACTATGAAACATCTTCATTTCCTTTAGAACTTTAGATATCTTCTTCAAATTGTGTTTCCCCATTCCCAGGTTCATCTTACCAGTAGATAGCCTCAGTGCTTGAAGGCAACACAATTGCCCAACTGCTGCTTCCTCTTGTTCTTCTTCTCCAACATCAGCTCTCTTTGCTTTCTTCTTCGCCTTCTTCTTTCGAGCGCCTGCCTCACCAGCATTAGCCTCGTACGCCTCCCAGAGCAGATCCATCTCTTGGCCACCTTCGCCCACCTTGCCCTGTTTGCACAGCTTGTGCGTCATTCGTTCCTCGTAGAGCTTGCAAGCCAATGTCCTCTTCCACTCTCTCTCCTTCCTCACCGATCCATACCTCTGAAGACTCTCGGTGGTTCCACTGATGCTGTGCGTTCTTCTCTCCGACATGGATCTTGTTAGATGTTCTCCTGCCCCCGGCTTGTTCTCCACAGCTTCACGCCCTTTGGGATGGTCTTCTGCTTCTCCATTAATGGGAACGAGGTTCTCGCCATCCGTGGCTGGAGTTCTGCTTTCTCCGCTCCCTACCTGACCTGGATGCCTCTCCTCTGCTTCATGACCAGAACAAGCGCCCTCCACAAGCTCACCAAATGGCCTGGCATTATCGATCGGTGAGAGAACCATCGACGTAAATTGCTCCACCAGGTCGAGTTCCCCATTGTCTTGGAGCTTGTCCTTGAGAACGTCGAGGACGACGCAACAAGTTCTACCGAGGAAATCCGGTGGCGCCGCCGCCGGAGGCGCCTCGTCCAGGTAGGGGGAGACCGTGAGGAGAACCAACAGGAGGATCGAAGTAGAGAGGAGGAGGGGAGAGAGGAACGAGAGCAAGTGGAGAAGGTAAGGTAAGAAGAGCAGCAAGTAGGCCAAGTGCAAGGGATGGGAGGTGAAGAAGGTGCACAAGGAGATGAAGTCCTCCAAGAGGTAGGCCGGAAGAAGACTGGGAGTGCCATAAGCGCATAGCTTAGGCATGTCTTATTCTCCCTCAGCCTTGTTTGGAGTCTGGTGAGGTGAGGAAGAAGAAGAGAAGGATGCAGCAAGAAATGATTGCTGCTGTTTCCTTGTATTCGGTGGCAAAAGTGCCATGAACAGAGGAGGGGACTAGGGAAGAAGATAAATAGTGCTGCAAACATGGCCACAGTTTCCTATTCTGCTTCCTCAAGTTTGGCCATTCCCATAATGCAGCTTTGGCTACCAAAGATAACAGAGCATAGTTAGGAAGCAAAATCATGATAATTTGAGCCTTTATCTTTGGATTTATTTGAATTAGGGACTGCTAAACAAGAGCTCATGAGGAAGATGAGAGGTGGACGAGGTGAGGGAATTGGGTTGAGGAGCCACCTACAGATGAGCATCATTGAGGGCAACTTTTGTCCTTGAGCTCATGACCAGTCTTCTGTTCTTTCCTTCAGGTCTCACCAACTCTACATGCCCTCTACTTTTGGTTCAGGTTATTACTCTCATTAATGCAAACACCTGCTCCTCAACCTGCTCCTTGTGTTGTTAGGCCTTTCCTTGCTCTAAGTGGGCATGCCACACTGTTGCCTTCCATGTGCCCCCATACAAGCGATATGGAAATATAAATGCCCATCAAAGAAGAGATAGAAGATGTCTTACCTTTCTTCCCTCTCTGTCCTTCCTACTTAATTGAGGTTGATTTGATTGCTTTGATTTCATTCAACTTTATTTGATCATTACATTAGTATAACTCATAATATATGCAAATCTAAATCTAACCTTAGACCTACAAATTCTTTTTTTATTATTATTAGGATTTATTATTAGCAAAATAACCTCAAAGCCAAAATAATAATAATAATAATAAAAGAGAAGCTTTCTCTCTCTTAGTCATAAGCATCTGACAAATTGTGTACGTTTTTTGGGTTCCTACATTTAATGCTTACTTCTTCATTGTGTATGCGCGTGGGCCGCTTCCCCATGTGCTTCCTTTATCATGATGCTTTAAAATCAGCAAACCCATGCATGGAGGAACATCATTATATACAACACAGCCTTTATTACACTCAAAGACTCGAAACTCCTTCCCACCCACCACCTTTGACAATCTTTCTTTCTTTCTTTCTCTCTCTCTCTCTCTCTCTCTCTTGATGCCTTCTTGTTGCACTTCTTGTGAACTCGAAACTCCTTCCCACCCACCACCTTTAAGACTCCCTGTCCGTCCCCACTCTCTCTCTCTCTCTCACGTTCTATCTTTGCATGCGTTCTTGTTGCATTCATGGGTACGTCAGCAGCAGTAGAAAGCCTAAGGAGCGGGAGGAGGAACCGCAACCGGAGCGCATCCCCTTCACCGGAGTTCGAGTTCTGGATCGATGCCAACCCCTCGTCTCACCAACCCCAGCTCCTGACCGCTGACGAACTCTTTTCCGACGGCCTCCTCCTCCCCCTCGGCCTCTTGTCCCTCCCCTTGCCTGACCACACCCGGACCACCGCACGCCAAACCGAACCAGCTCAGCAGCCTCCGCCTCCGCCTCTGCCGCCGGCGCAGAAGTCCACTACGGTACCCGCCTCGTGCTCGTCTACCTCGGGGTCGAAGCGGTGGAAGGACATGTTTAAGGTTGCGGAGAGGAAGGGAGCGGAGGAGAGGAAACTGCTGAAGGACCAGAGGAGCGGCGCCGCCGTGCTCAACATCGGCATCTGGCCTTTCTCCCGGAGCCGCTCCGCCGGGAGCGCCACAACCTCCGGCGGCCGACCCCGGGCCGCGGCCTACGGCCGGAAGGCCAGCAGCGCTCCCTGCTCGCGAAGCAGCTCCCGCGGGGAGTCCTCCAAGCCCGCCTCCCCGTCGGCTTTGGCGGCAGCGGGCGGGAGGAAATGGGCCGCAAGCCCGGGCCGGGCAGACGGGGTTCACGTCGGCCGGTCCAGCCCGGTCTGGCCGTTCCGCTGCGGCTCGAACGTCGTTGAACCGGTAGCCCGGAGGCGACCCGACCACAGGCGTAATGTCACCGCCAGAAAGAAAGGTAACGGCGGTGGCGTCGGGGCTATGGTGCTCAACTTAAGTGTGAACACTTGCATCGACCTGCAGTGGTGACGATAGGAAAGGGTTCACCGGCAGTGACCGCACTCCTATCAGTCTCAAGTACCGATGATGATGATGTACATTAGTTTTCCTCTTCCTTTTTAACTTTTTTAGCATTTTCTTTTGTTACTGTGGATTATAGCCATAATTATAAGTAATTATGTACAGGAAAGCAATCTACATCTTTAGTCTATTATCTCATTATAATGTACTTATGGCTGATTCCAACCTCGGCGACTGGAGCAAGAAAAGCTTCAGCTACAGCAGCGATTGGTAGCAAGTTTTTTGGCTGCTTTGTGTTATGTGCCATGTCCAAGATTAGTTTTTTGTCCTCGTCTTCCACGCCTTGTGTTTGTTCATGTTCCCCGGTAGATCAATGTGCCTTCGCCTTCTCCCTCCTCGTGATGCTCGAGGAAAAGAACTGTGAGATGATGCAACGTCCACCAGCTGTTCGACCTTTTTACCACACAAATTTGCGTGATTTCTCATCTGCATTTAGTGGATCTCTCTATTTCCATTAAGAATGGTGGTGTGGAGTGGTGTGATCCATCGATGAGAGGAGGTTTCGATCTCGTCATGGGGATTCTCTTCGTCATTTGATCGATCATCTCGTGTGCATAAACTCCACAGATCGAGGTAACTATGGAGGGTTAAATTAATATGAACTTTACAGGGCTGAGGGCAAATATGTTATTTTCAGACTGTCAAAGGATAGACATGTAAAGGCGCTTGTTCTTGTTCGCTTCTATGAAGACATGCAGTCTATGCGTTCTTCGAATTTGATCATGAGCCGTTCATCCTTTAACGCGAATCTTAACAGGAGATGTGCAGGATGAACTCAACCCTCGAGCTGAGGCAGCGTCGTGTCGAAGGCCCTCCGCCTCACCAGAAGGCAGGTGACCTTGGAAGGGTTGGCGTGGGTGTTGTCGAGCGTACACAACACGAAGTCGGGCCTGTGCAGGGCGAGGCTGAGCCGATCCTCCCCGACGACGAGCGCCGCAGCGTCGAGGAGCACGTGCCACGAGTTGCGGTGCGCCTCCGAGACCCAGTGCATCGAGTACCGCGCCCCCCTGGCCTCCGCCGGGTAGGCGAATAGCCCCTTGGGCCTCTGCTTGCTCTTCCTCCTGAAGTATTGGCTCAGCTGCGAGCCCTTGATCCTGAGGTCCAGCCATGTCGCCGGCGCCGCGATCACCTTCGCGTCCTTGTACGCCGCGAACTCCCGCACGCAGTCCGCCTCCTCGTCGAGGATGGACATGTAGTAGTTGTGACGGAAGAAGGGGTAGCTCTCCCCGACCAGCATCATGGCGTCTCGGTAACTCGGCGCGAAGAGCACGACGTAGTCCTCGTCGGTGAGGCCGCAATGTCCGAGAACGCGGTTCTGAGCTTGGATCTCCGGAATCGATATGAAGCTCCCAGGGAAGGAGGACTTCCTGGCGAGGATGTCGAGGAGGCGTGACGGCTCCAATCGAGTCATGTCGAGGTCGGGGTGGTTGCTGGCCATGGAGGGAGAGCAGGAAGCTTCCCTTGCTCCGCCTGGGGACTTGTCGTTGCAGTAGGCGGAGTACAAGTCGTTCTTGTCGCCTTCCTCGATCAGGCCTTGAGAGTACTGCGGATACTTCGCGAGGACGTACTGCTCCACGTACTGCATCTCGGTTGGGGTTATCGGCCCTGACCACCTCAGATCGAGGCCGCGGAGTGTGGATATGGCCTCGGCCACGATGTGAGGAGGAATGAACTCGCGAGGACATACCTTCTGGTGTTCATCGCACGCACGGTGTTCGACAGAAGTTGCAAATCAGTATTCGTACAACTTTGCTTCTTCTACATTCCTAAGAAGTTCTGAAGCAGAGCAAGATGAGATATTTACCTTGACAACCATGCTATTTGGTCTTGAATTTGATAGAGGTGATTTGGGCATCGAGCTAAAGATCGACTCTTGGCAATCCTTTCCTTCCAAACTCTGCACCGAGTTGTTCTGTCAGAATTCAGGATGTAAACTGGAGGAAGAGCTTCTACATCTAGAAATCTTTCTACAAGAACATACCTCATATTTAGCATGGAGAGCGATAGATTCCTCCACATTTCTGCCCATGCTTCCTGATTCTTTAGCTCAGGTGGGCTACAAGAATTGAAGTGTCTTGCTACCTTATAGTCTCAAGCAAGAAAGAATGGAAGGAGAAAGAGCAACGCCGCCAATGAGTGGAGCAATTCTGAAGCTCTTGATCTTTCCAATATTATGAGTGGGTGGCATCAGCATATGCTTGATCCCTTCAATATACAAAGATATAACATCATTCAGCATGTAACTTTGGCTTCTGATAGGAGGATGATTTCAGAGTAAATGAAATGGTTCTTTGATTGGGTCACAAGCTTAAACAAGTGAAGAAATTTGGTCTAGGAAAAGGATCCCTGCTCTGTTGGTTTAATTATTAGGAGAACTAACTCCACCAATATGAACAGAAATGAGTGATTGGAAGAGGTCAAAGTTAGGTGAAAAGGTAGATAATTGAAATAAATATTTTGCTTCTTTTGATGGGAATAGGCTATGTCAGTATAAGAATTTAATAGCCTTGAAGGATAATGACCTGTTCTGGAGTCTTGTGAGGATGATGGAAGGTGCAACAAGAGAAGGGACCCATTCAATTTTCTAAGTTTGGAGAGGATGGAACCTTGTTGGGAGAGAGGCAAGAGGTTGTCATGAGATCAGAAGAAGGCAACACATCAGAAAACTTGTTGAATTGGTAACCTAGATGTTAATCTGCACTTTCTACTTTCCTTTTGGTTCTTCTACTCTTCTACTAAGTAATTTAGTTAACTATCCACCATTTGTGTGTCTTTCATGACAACAGTTGTCTGATTGAGAAATGGATCGATCGTGGTGACAATCAGAGCCAAAGATGGTGGAGTCTCTCAAGCCTTTGAAAAAGACATCAATTTTTGTCTATTCAAGCAGTTTGGGTAAGTCAAAATTTCAAGCATTAATTTTTCTTTTTCTTTTAATTCTTAATGCATATCCTTATAAAATTTTGATGTTTCAATATTTTTGCCTCTTCTTTTACTTCAAGTTGCATGATGAAGTGCATCAATTCTAAATTTGGATTTCTTTGACATATAAAACTGCATGTGTGAAAAACTAGCTCATCAATTTTTTTGGGTATATTAGGAGACTGATATAACTTTCTGAACAATCTACACACTATTTTAGTTTGCACAAAGAAAAAGAACTCAATGATGGAGTCCAAGGGAACTTATGCAATTCTTCCTTAAGCTTTTCCAACCAGTATTTCATGCACTTTAATTCTAGTATCAAATAAATCCTTTTGTCATCAGTATAGTAGACACGGTTCTCTTTAGCAGAATTACTCTGCAGTATGAGCACATTGTGTAGGATTCAATAGATAAATGCCATTTTAACTTAGCCTGACATCTTCTTATCTCTGCTAAAAACTACATGTTACCATTTAAGTTTGTTTCCCAGACAAATCACAGATAAAACATAAAGTACTCCACAGACACACCTAATAAAACCTGATCAAATTATTTTTCCTTAAGAACACATTCTCATCACATGTGAAAAGTTTAAAAATGGAGCTAACTTTAACAATAGGGGAAAAGGTATTAGAGAGGTTTCAAGAATACTCTAGAGCAACTGGCTTTGCTTCTCAATGTATCAGAGTTGTTCATAGGTAGCATGAGATTAAAGATCATGATAATTCAGTCGACTTGCTTGAATGTGCTAGTGCCTCAGATGCTACGAACTTGAGAGCACATAATGACAAGAAATCAAGGTCATGGAGACAAGAAAACTCGAGAGAAATTTTTCTTTAGAGTCAGCACTATTTGTTTGAATCCAAAACAATGGAGTCAGCAATCAAGTGGCAATTGGAAACATCATGGTTGGCTAAGTCACCGTCATCACCTTTTCATTGATGGGACATCTAATTAAAAAAATAAATCTCTACCTGCTTCAGAAACACTATTTCAAGTATTGCTCATAACTAAATCACTAAGCTAGCTATGGAACAAATCCCTGGGAAGTTTCATGGAAGCTACTTAACATGGTATGAAACGGATGCTCTCTTTTGCATCATATTTTTTCTATTGATCCCAGTAACAAGTTGCTCTCATAAGATTGAAGCATTCATACAATCAAAATCCTAAGGTCCTGACTTGTTCATTGAAAGAGCATTCAGTATTCAGATTATGGAGGTCAATGAGAAAACAAAATCAGAGGTTGTATGAGGATTTTGAACCTGCATGTGAGTTAAGAGACAGGGCTAGGAGATGTTGGCGGGCCTGCAAGTAAACAGACAGACTATGATCTTGTCTAAACTTTAGAGAATCGGATGTGTTTATAGAATTAGATCACATATTCTACTGGGAAAGTCAACCTAAGATCAAGTAAATTAATTGTCTTTGGTAAAGCAGAAGGCAAAAACAAGCCAATCTGTTGCTGGGGTGAAACTTTTGTATAGGTTGCTCAGGAAAACACTCCTCCCAGGTACAAATAGATCTGTTTGATCCTAGCAACATGGTGCCATGCTATGTTCAAAATTAGATATACATAAGAAGTCATCAATAAAATCACTAACTTTCTGATATCTGTAAGCCAAATTCATAAATAGAAAAGTTGGTTTCCAAATAGAAATCTTTGTAGTACCATTACCAATAGATTTTGAGGCACCTTGTTTAATTTCTTCAACATTCTCACATAGAAATCTTCATCTTCAAACCAAATTCTCTCTGGCATCTATGTGCCATGAGGAGAATTCCCCATATTTAGCTGTAACAAGGTCCAACCAAACAAAATGCAGCTTTTGGAAGTAAATAAGAATTCTCTTAGTTAGTAATAGAGTATTGAATACTATTTTCTCCCATATGAAGTCTCCCAAGTGTGAAGAGATGTCTCGAATAACAGTTTTAGAAGTATATGTTTGAACTATGAACAGGTTTGTTAAGATTGAGCAGTCCTAATCA